>OZ038507.1:67102404-67112404 GCA_964036315.1 Acanthosepion esculentum
GATCGACTGTTCTGATTTGTTTCGTTCAGGTTTTCCCATTAAGCGCAGTCTACAAAGATCTAAATAAGTAGATATCAGAAGATGCAATATCAGATGAGAACGACAGGTGGAGAAGGATATCCTAAAAATAAGTTTTAAAATTATGCTTCAAACAAGTACACAAACAAAGGTAAAAAATAAAAATTAGTTCAAAGAAGACGTAGCATATAATATGAAGGGCTAAACTGTAGTTTAGCTCCTGCGTTCAGTTCGTATAAAAAATTTCCAGAATACTTACATTTATATGTAATTATACATGCTTCTTTCGAATCTGGCTAAAAGATAATATACTACGTTACTTAAAAATCGAAAGCCAAAACATATATTGTAACAAATAAATAACAACAAATTGATCGAAATACATCCAAATATATAAATAAACTAACAACCGATTACGATAAACTAGCCGTTTAGAAAAAACAAATAAAGATAATCAACCCAAATAGATAAATTAAAAACTGTTCCGACCAAAATAATAGTAAGAACAAACCACAACATCCCAACCCAAAATTCAACAAATAGCTTTAATCAATGACAAATAAACAAATATATAAGATAAAAATAAAAATGAAAATAAATAAAAACAAACAAAACAATTTGACTCAAAGAAATAAGCAAACATCCGACTTCCGGTAAATGACCGCCATAATAGACTACCAACAATAAGCTATATAAACAAATTTTAACTACGTTAACAAAAAAACACCGATCAAAATAAATAAATAAATATATAAGATAAAAAATAAAAATTAAATTAAAAAAAGCAAACAAAAAAAAGCAAAATAATTTGACATAAATAAATAAACAAATAAGCGACTTCCGGTAAAAGTAACCGCCAAAATAGACTACCCATAATGCACCACTGACCCTTATATATAAATAGCCGAGAAAAATAACAGCACTAGTTTCTTGATGATTGCACTAGCATGAAACAGACTGTCGCCTCTAAGTGCTGACTTCCATGTCCACTTTTATATTTACACACGCTCTATCTCTGATATTGAGCACATTATCCCATAAATATAGCACACTTTAAGACTATATTTCTTCACATATATATATATATATATATATATATATATATATATATATATATATATATATATATATATATATATATATAAAGGGAAGATTCAGTATTGAAGATAGACTATTGTAAATATAGACATTGTGGACGTTTGATTCAGCTCTGCATACTGCCTGACAATGGCCACTAGAGAAGAAATGGCAATCATTAAACGCAATACTGATTCCTTTTTTTCACACTATATATATCTATATCTATCTGTATACTCTACCACTCTCTCTATCTACCTTTCTTTCTCCATATATCTATCTATCTATCTATCTTTTCTATCGAGATTATATATATATATATATATATATATATATATATATATATATATATATTATAAATTTATCATATAGACAAAACCATTTTACTCACTACAAAGAGGCACTTTATATATATATATATATATATATATATATATATATATATATATATATATATATATATATATATATATTTCTTCTCAAAAAAATGGAAAAGGAAGTAACGTTTCGCATACGGCTTACCTCCGAGCAGAATTGTTCATAACCATATTCGATTCTAACCCGTCGAAGTGCAGTTGAAATGCACTGAAACGATGTTACATATTTGTAGTGAGTGAAATGGGTTTTTTGTCTATATGAAAAAATTATAATAAATAAATAATTATCGTTCTACTATCGGTATCGAGCCCTCCTATGGATTAATGCTGTGAACGTTAGAATTTATATATTACTTTTGTTCTCATCTCATCGGATATATATATATATATATATATATATATATATATATATATATATATATATATATATATATATATATATAATTTTTCTCCTTGCCCGCAGCTCACCTGCGAATTTGATGCACCACACATGGTGCATTGAACTCAGAGTGTGCTACCGGTGAGGAAAAATGTATATTTATTGTTAACATATAATTTATAGCCCTTTTTGCATCAAGCCCCATTTAATTCACAACCGCGCATTTTAAATTTATTCGCTGTTCTCTTGATGTTTCTTGAATGGATTTTGAAAGTGGAAGCCAGAGGATGAATGTAGGTATCACTTCTGAGGACCTGAATAATTTTTTCCTCTCAGCATTGTTCAGTTGGAAAGACAGAGTGGAGCTGACAAAAACGATTTTAAACTGTTCTCTTTCTAGCTGAATAAATCAAAGGTTTTTTTTAGTGATTCTTACTACAAATGGTGTCAAGATGGCTAAACGTCTTTCCGGAACATCTGGAAAAAGAAACTCAACTTAGTTGTTTTTAGATATTAAACATTTTATGGGATGGTTAATTATGCTGAAAAATATTGGACAATTTTGCTGTTACATGCATGCATATATATATATATATATATATATATATATATATATATATATATATATATATATATATATATATATAATTATATTTATTTATTCGAAAATTATAACATAAATATGTTATATAATAACTACAAAAATAGCATATTCTTTTTCATTCTAAGTTCAATACCATCACTGGATAGGACACCGGAAGTGTTGAAACAAAACAGCTATTTTTGTAGTGATTTTATAATATATTTATGTCATAATTTTCGAAACAAATAATTATATTTGCTCTACTCTGTACTGAACACTCTTTTAAGAATAGTATTGTTTGGTTATTGGAATGTATTCTGTAGACACCAATCCTATACTTGGATATATATATATATATATATATATATATATATATATATATATATATATATATATATATATATCTCCAAGTATAGGATTGGTGTCTACAGAATAGACATATATATATGTATATATATATATATATATATATATATATATATATATATATATGTATATATATATATATATATATATATATGTCTATTTTAGCCTGATCATCTATTGATTGAACAAGGCCAGCACGCTCAAGCTCTCGGCCACGATGACAAGTGGCTTTGTAGTAGCACAGCTATTGACGGCCCTCAAGGGTTCCATCTACCCAGTTTAACTCACAAGTCTTGGGTAAACTTGTGGTATGGTTTTCAAACACTTTTGGAAAGTACTTGAAAACCATACCACAGGTCTCATGGTCAGAAAGTGAACGTTCTAACCACTTGGGTATATATATATATATATATATATATATATATTATTTGAAAAGAAAGATATACTCTATACCACTTACATCGTTGGATTTCTGATCCTACTTCAATGTGAGAAGGTGAACCACCCCGCGAGGCATATCTATAAAAAGTAGTATTAATGGTAAAGCGCTAAATTTGCGCCTTACATAGGTATCTGGATCAGTTGTAACAAATTTAGCACAAGAGATAATGAAATAACATAGGGTAAGCTGGATTAGGGATAGTTTTGCCCAATACCGTCAATTGGTGCTAAACGAAAATATTATCCTGAAAAAAGGAGTCATCTTCTTAAATAACTTCGCTAGATCGAGAATTATATATGGAAGTTATGAATGGTGCTAAATCCGTTCAGAAATATCTAAACTGCCAGCTCTATACGATTGCTTTCTAATTCTTTTGATTTTATATTATTGTTTTTTTGCGGGTTATCAACCTTTTGCAGGTTATTTAAAGTCAGAAAATATTTTTAGATTGTAAGGATTTCTTTCGAGAGTTAAATGTTCAGTGAATTTTTAAAAAATTACTAGCTGGGTGGAAAAGAAGTGGATTCATGCCTTTCCCCTGTTGTATTTGTGTGTGAGTGAATATAAAGAAACCAAAGGGAATTGGAACTCGGCTCGCCGACTATTAAATCCGAATCATCTTTCATTGCACCACCCGCACATCCAAGCTTACAGCAGGTAGTATTCCCAATTGGTCACCCATCGAGGTACTGACCAGGCTCGACGTTGCTTAACTTTCAACGTGATCTGGCCGTAAGCCGATAGAAAACGTGAGACGTTAAGATGAGTGTATGGCGATTTTTTTAAGCATAGCCTAGATGCGGTACAAGGCCAAAAGTATCGAGACCCCAGTGAGGATCGAACTCGATATTTACTGCGTATACATCTAACAACTGTGAAAGTGATTTTCTAAGCTCAGCTTAGATGTGGCACAAGGCCGAAAGTATGGGGCGCCGTGTGAGGAACAAACTCCCTATTCAATCGTGATTTATCTAGCGAGACAATCATTACACCACGTCGAAGTGCTCAAATGATTTTCTTAACGTAGCATAGTGCGGCACAAGGCCGAAAGTGTGGAGCAATCAATGAGTTCGATTATTTAAAAGTAAAATATATAGCGAAACAAGCATGCCAATAATTCCACCACGTCAAAATAACCATGGCTGATTTCTAAGCGTAGCGTAAATGTGGCACAAGGCCGAAAGTGTGGAGTGCCCAGTGAGGGTCTAATTCATTACTCAGTCATAATAGATCTGCCCAGACAATCTTGCACCAAGTATAAAAGCGCTCGTTAAGAGTCTTGTATGGTGGTTTTCTAAGAGTATCTTAATTGTGACAAAAGCCCGACAGTATTGGGCACCCAGTCAGGATCGAACTCAGTCGTAAATTGTCTAGGGGATTATCTAAGCGTAGCTTACATGTGTTACAAGGTGGAAAATATGGGTTACCCAGTGGGGTGCAAACTCACTTTTCAGTCGTAATTGATCTATTGAGAAAAAATTTGCTAAGAATTACACCACATCTAAGTACTAAAATGATTTTTTCTAATCGTAGCTTATATGTGGCACAAGGCCGAAAGTGTGAGGCACCCAGTGAAGATCGAACTCACTATTTAGTCGTAATTGCTCGTTAAGAGTTGTGTAGTGTATCCGTGAGAGTTTAAGAATAGGCGGATTTAAGATGGATTAATAAAAAGGATAGTGTATAGTTGAACGCGGGATTAAAGGAAGTTTTATTTAGCGGGCAGGAGAAGAACGTTAATAAGTCGGATTATCTTTTGAGTTAACAATGACAAAATGAAAAATTGTTTTACTTCGAAAGAGAATGAAAGAAAAAGAATAATAAGAAAAATTGTAAAAGGCATAATTCTCTTAATTCTTACCAATGGCGTTACAATTTTTTTTTTCTCTCGTTTTCTTTTTTCGTCAAATTTTTTTTCCGTGATTTTTTTCTCCCTTTCGTTCCCATTCTCCCATCATTCAATAAATAAATAAAAAACCAGCGGCCATTTTTTTTCTAGCTTTATATCGCTTGATATTTCGTGACGAACTTCCCTGTGTTCAATTTGTTTCTCCTTTGCCTCTAACTACATTTTTTTATTGTTTTCTTCAAATCTTGTTTTCCTTTTATGATCTTCAATCTTTTGGAATTTATTTTTTTATTCTTTTTTTTGGTTCCAATCTCTCACTCAATTTTTAACACCATTTTTAAAAATTTATTTTTCCTCCGTTCTTTTTTAAAATTATTTATTCAAATATCTGTGTTGTACATCTATACATTTCTTTGGTTCTTATATACTTAATTCATTAATTTCCTGAATAATTTATAAAAGAAATACGTACACGAAATTGTAAAGAAATAAGAACGTGAAATTAGAGGCGAACGTATAAATAAACGGAAGCTAATTAATGTATTTAAAGTTTTGTTTTTTTTTTAATTTATTTTTGAGTGGAATTTCTATATTATTATTTTTTCTCTTTTAAAATGTATTAAACTTAGACGATACTTTCCTGAGTTTCCTGCTTTAATTTATTCTTTTGTGAAATTTGCAATTATTTTATTTTAGTTCTTCTTGAAGCAAATACATTTTCACATTTACAATTTGTCATGTAAAGATACTTTTTAACAAAAAAAATCTAAAAAGTCTTGAAAACATAGCATGACAAGAGTATACCCTCATAATTATATATATATATATATATATATATATATATATATATATATATATATACAGTGTAACCCGGAGAAGAAGTCTCTTATATCTGGGTTTCTCTTATATCAGGGTTTGGTCTATTATATATACATTAACACAGGCTCTAATTTGGGACCCGGGATAATCTCTCTTATATCAGGGTTTCTCTTATATCCGGGTCTCTTATATCCGGGTAACACTGTATATATATATATATATATATATATATATATATATATATAATATATATAAAATTGATATATATATAATATATATAGTATATAAATTTAATATATATATAGTATATATATATAATATATATATATAATATATATAGTATATATATATAAAATATATATAGTATATATATATATAATATATATAAAATATATATTATATATATATATAAAATATATATAATATATATATATAATATATATAGTGTATATATAAAATATATATATAATATATATATAATATATATATATAGTATATACATATATAATATACATATATATAGTATACATATATCATATATATATATGTATAGTATATATATATAAAATATATATATAATATATATAGTATATATATATAAGATATATATATAGTATATATATATAATATATATATAATATATATAGTCTATATATATAATATATATATAGCATATATAATATATATATATAATATATATAGTCTATATATATAATATATATATAGTATATATAATATATATATATATAATATATATATAATATATAGTATATATATAATATATATATATAGTATATATATTTATATATAGTATATATATATAAAATATATATATATAATATATATAGTGATTATATATAATATATGTATAGTATATATATATAATATATATATAGTATATAGTATATATATATAATATATATATATATAGTATATATATAATATATATATATATAATATATATACTATATATATATAATATATATATATATGATATATATGTATATAATACATATAATATATATATAATATATATAGTATATATATATAATGTACATAATATATATATAATATATATATATAATATATATAGTATATATATAATATATATATATAGTATATATAATATATATATATATATATAAATATGCACACCTGAATGCTTCTACGCGCGAAGCTGAAACTGTTGATCAAAGGACCCACCGGCTGAGGAGAAACGCCTCTTCAACTGCTGCTGCGCGTGAGGCTGGGACAATATTGAGAACGCAAAAACGGACCTTTTCAGGGCCATCCACCATTCAGTTTTTACAGGCCCTATCTATGGCACCGGGTTTGGGTGATGTCCATAACAGTGTCTTGCGGTTTCCGTCCAGTAAAAGTTGCAATTCTTCCAATGCTGATATTGACATATCCTCTCATGTCGAATTTTCTGTTTAGTGGGTGCTAATACTGTTCAATCTGTTACAAGATGTTCAAACTCTGCTTTGGGATCATGTTCCTTTCGGTTGCTCCAAATATTCCCCCAGAAGTTTTGCATTTATTCAGTAGATGGTGGCATTTTGACTTCTATAACTGCTTTTTCAATTTACCTGTAAAACTTCTTGAAGTTCGTTTGGAATGTCTTATCTTATCGACAGAACCTACAATGCTTTTCATATCGTCTTCTTTTCTGTGCCATTGTTTACTCAGCACTTTCTGGTTAAGTATTTCCTTGGCTGGTGGAATTTCATTTATTGCTTTAAGTTTATATATCTTCTTGATCTTGTTTTTCCGTGTTGAAAATTTTTTTAAATCTCATCTAGTGTCGATAAGTCATATCTGATTTCCTGTAATTTCTCACTTTAACTTTGCCTTCCAAGTGGACCCTTTTTGTATGCTGCTTAATCTTTGTCTTGACATTACATTTCCCAATAGCTGCCAAAGCTGTTGCATATATAAAATTATTTATTCTTTGATGTTTTCTAGTGGTCTGCCCGTTAACAATGTTTGTGCAGCATACTTATTGCACATATGTGCTTCTTCTGTTGGATTATTTTGTGTACTTGTGGACTAGTGAACAAACCCAAATGACTTGACTCACTTTATAGTTCCCCAATTGAAGGTTAACCAATCAGGAGACGTGAAATATTCAATCCGTCGAGTATAAAGGCGGCCATTTTGATTACTCTCTCCGAATATCCCGTGCCAACCTGTCAGAACCAAAGAACAGAAGGAAGAACTACGCTCTGCTACTTTATCGGGATATCCACTGCTAACCTGAACTACGCTTCCCTACTGTCTTCGAAATATTCACTGCCAACCACTGGATTCTATACTCAAAGACTACCGTCATCATGAACAACATCCTCTTCTTCTTCTTCTACTTCTTCTTCTTATTATTATTTTATTTCCTTTTATTTCTGGTGTGTATACATTCCTTTCCGGGTCCCGCCCAGAGACCTAAAGTTAGAAATGGCATCATATTTTCCACTGACAAAATAAAAAAAATCACACACATATTTTACATAGATAACGTCCTTCATAAGGTGTGGACTGTATTCGTGAGACATTTTTTTTTGGTATTTCTTTAAGACATAGGCTTCCAGGAATCCCATTAATGAGTCTACTGTAATCTTTTCCAACCAATCCGAGGGATCCAACTACAACAGGGACTTTTGATGTTCCCATGTGCCATATTTTTTAGATTTCTATTTCAAGCTCCTTGTATTTTGATAGCTTTTTGAGAGATCTTCAAAGATACATTGCAGTCTGCAGGGAATGCCATATCAATAAGGAGGCACTTATTTTCTTTCTTTGCAATCTCTAATAAGGATGTCAGGGTGACCAGCTTTGATTGTTTTGTCGGTGTGTATTGTGTAGTCCCATGAAATTGTAACAGGCCCTATCTCCATAACTGGGTCTGAGTGGTGTTTATAAGAATTTCTCTCAGTTGCCTTCCCGTTGAAGTTGCAGATTTTCCAGTCCAGATATTGGCCCATTCTGTCATGTTGGGATTTATATTCAGTGGGTGCCAATACCGGGCAACCTGATACAAGATGGTCAATTCTGTCTGCATATTTATCACAGAATCTGCGTTTTGGGCTAACACAATATTTTAGTCTGTGTGATTGATAATTTCTATTATTATTATTATTATTGTTATTATTATTATTATTATTATTATTTGTGTATGTTATGTTTCCTTCTTTGTGTCCTGTAGAGCCGGGTCCAAACTATGCTCCTTAGGCGCTATAGGAGAATTGTCATTTAATTGATAGCACTTTTCATAGCATATGGGATGTTTCTATTAGGGTTATCTTTTGTATGTTGATGTTACCTGGGGCTATGTTGGTAAAATTGCCCATTCCTTTTCTCAGGAAGCCTAGAGTTCTGATTATTATTGATGCAGTCTAATATGGTCGAGAGTTTCATCATATTTTCCGCAGATCCTGCATTTCGGGTTAGTTCCCTCCTTGATTATGTGACAATGATAGGATCTGGTGGCGAGGCTTTGGTCTTCAGCTGCATTAGTTAGGCCTTCTGTCTCAGCTTTCAATCCGCTGCTTCTCAGCCACTGACATGTTTTCTGTTGGTTCACATCTGCTCCTTTCAATCTCCTTAGGTATTTGCCATGCAACGCTTTGTTCTCTTAGATTTCTTTTTTTTTTTTTTGTAATTTCATTTGGCCAATTTGTTTTACTTTCTCTTTTATTCGTTTGCCGTAGATGTTATTCGCTTCGTTTTTTTTTTTGCTGGTCGGATTTCAGGTATATTAATCTGTTTCTTGAAAAGTGCAGCTTGTTTATTAATAGAATGGATTTGGTGTTTTACTATTTGTACGAGAGGGTCATTGTCTTTTGTCGAGTATGATTTTAATCCAATTGTTGTAATTTTTAGAGTTAGTTAAAGTTGGATTAGACTAAAGCTCTTGGTACATAGAGCCCATCAACATCTGATTTCGGGTGGTATATCCTCATTTGGGTAGGCATTTTTCTGGTCGTGTTGTCCACTCATTTAATGTCATTCAACTTCCATTTAATAATGTTGAAACTGTATATTACTACAGGTATTACGACAGGTGTTGATTCATTTTATTGGCTCCATTAAGTGC
>OZ038507.1:67117404-67129904 GCA_964036315.1 Acanthosepion esculentum
AGGGTTGAGAGTGCAAGAGTTTTTGCTGGTTGTTTTTTTTTATGCGGAGAGGTCGTAAATGTGTTGTTATTTGTGTCTATGAAAATTTCAAGGAAAGGGATTTTGTTATCTTTGTTAAGTTCGTATGTGAAATTGAGGACGGAGTTTATTTTTTTTTTCTTTTGAAAGATTTTTTTAGTTTCATTATTTCTTCTATGTTTTTAACTAAAATAAGAATATCATCAACATATCTTAGGTAGATGGAAGAGTTTCTTGGTGGTACTAAATATATTATTTTCTAATTTGTCCATGTAGTAGTTACAGAAGGTTGAACCCAAAACTGAACCCATTGAAACGTCATCACGTTGCACATATACGTTATTTCTGTGATCATAAAATGGGACTTCAGTGGTACAGGTTTAAAGTAATTTTCTGAATATTTTAGGCTTAATTTATATATATATATATATATATATATATATATATATATATATATATATATATATATATATATATATATATATAGTAAGGTCAGTATTGTCTAAAAAAAAACTTTTTCGATGAATAATGAAATATTTATTAGAACTGTTTTAATTTATTTTTAATTAAAAAAACGTTATTTAATTTTTAATATTCTGTATCAATTTCATTCTTAAAATGATAATATTATTAAGTGAAAACTATATTTACTAATAATAAATGGAAACATTTAATGCAAATTATCAAACGCCAATATTTTAAAAAGAATTTTGAATGTTTTTTCTTTTGTGTGTGTGTATAAACGTGTCGGTTTTTGTAAGTACGGGCGTCATACACGACATTATCAGAAAATAATGCGATTACTATAGTAAATTTGAAGTACAACATTTATTTCTATAATAACTGAGACATACAGAAGAGGCATGACAAGTGGAACTAGAACAATCTTCCCGGTGGACGAAATAAATATATTTGAGAGTGCATGAGTTTTTGCTGGTTGTTTTTATACGGAGAGGTAGTAAATGTGTTATTTTTTGTGTCTAATAAAATGTCAAGGAAAGGGATTTTGTTATCTTTGTTAAGATCGTATGAGAATTTGAGGACATGGTTTATAATTCTTCTTTTTTTTTTAAAATTCAATTATTTCTTCTATGTTTTTAACTAAAATAAGAATATCATGTACATGTCTTAGGTAGTTGGAGGGTTTCTTGGTGGTACTAAATATCTCATTTTCCAGGTTGGCCATGTAGATGTTACTGAAAGTTGGACCCAACACTGAACCCATTGACACGCCATCACATTGCGCATATACCTTATTTCTGTGATCATAAAATGGAACTTCATTGGTACAGGTTAAAAGTAATTTTCTTAATACTTTAGGCTTAATTTTTAATGGGGGTAAAGATGAATTATTATATATATTTTTTATAATAATGTCAATGCTTTCTCTAACTGGAACGTTACGATCACCGAAATTAAGCAACATTCATGTCGGTACCTAGATGCTTGTGAATACGAGTTGCTGTAAGCTTGGAGGTGCAGGTGGTGTTATGCATAACGGCTTGAATGTTTTTAATCGGAGAGACGAGTTCCAATTCCAGTTGGCTTACGCACAAATAACCTTGCAAAACGCATGCATCCACCTCTTGTCCCTACACCTATGGGTTAATTAGTAAAACTTTTATCACTAAATCATCTCCGTCCCAAAAAACATTCTTAAAATCTAAAAATATTTCCAGGCTTTAAATAACCTACAGTTGTTTAATAAGCCGTAGATATCAAATCAATCAGATTACAAAAAAAAAAAATGTTTTGCTACCATATCTGGGCTGGAGCTGCACAATCTTCATCTCCGAACCGTGATAGAGTTCCAAATCGTTTATGCTGTCCAGTAACGGGACGCCTTATTCTCCACACTGCAGCTTTTTTCCCACAGACGCAACATTGCAATCCTATCGCTATTTCCATGGCAAATGTTCAGAGACGTTTCATTCATTAGTTCCACCAATTCAGACCTTTACAGTGGGTACTCGGTATGCTATTTCCATTATGTCGAAGTACATTTATTTCCCCCTTTTCCCAAATGTGACGAGAAAGTTACCCACAGCTTTTTCCAACGACTGCTACTTTGTGGATGAAGCGTCCGCGCAGGTGAACACCATAAATTTAATCTCTTTAAACTCTTCATATCAAAGGTCAAACGTTATATATCCTACATATCCTTGTTCCTTCATATTCTACGCCTAATCCATCATAAACATTTTAAAAAGTAACCGTCTAACTTGATTGTTTAATTGGTTCTCGCGTTTTTTTATTTGGCGAAATTTAAATCTTAAAATTGCTCTTAGATTGCTATTCCGGATTATCAAATAAGGCACGACACCGTTTCCCGAATTAGTGATATTTCTTCTTCTTTTGTTTGTTTTTTTTTTTTTTTTTTTTAACAAGCTTTTTAATTTCAATAATCAGCACGATTTTTTTTTATCTCCCATTTATTTCCTTCACTTGATTCATTTATTCTAACTCCTGCACGTCGTCAATAACTGATTAAAATAACAGACACGAATCCCCTGCGGGGAACGGAGATAAGAGATGTTAAAATACATTAACGACCGTAATAAGGGAAAAGAAAGAAAGAGAGGAGGTGTAGGGAGGGAGAGTGTGTGGGATGAGGAGAGAGAAAGAGAGAGAGAGTGGATACAAATATATAGAGAGAGCGAAATGCTAAGAAAACTTGTGTTTCTCAGACATCTAGTGAAACCGCTCGTTTGGGGAATTTTTTTTTTTATATTTGGTATTTGCCGGATAAATTAGAAAACACATCGTAATATGACAGAATTTAAAGATGAATGGAAATTAACAAGGAATTAATGGAAAACAAATTGCAGCAAATTTCGAGGTCTTAAACAGTTCCAAATAGTTCTTATAGGACAGGAGTCGCCAACCTTTTGCTATGTGCGAAACTTAGGGTTTTAAAATCATTCAGTGTGTCAACAGGATACGTATTTTTATATAAGTCAAGTTCAATATACCTGTTCTACAATATATTTTATATAATAATATGAAGTATATATACTTTAGTTTATATTAATATTGAAACAGCTAAATATCTTCTTTTCGTTGTAGTAGTTAGTGGTTCGGACTTCGTGATGTCATTTGTAGGTGGGTGCCTTTGCAAATTGCTTGGTGTGGCATAAAAGGTAACAATGATAAGTTGATTTAAAGCAGGGCTCGGCAACTTTTTGCTAGCTATATGCCTACTTAGGGTCTTAAAATCATTGAGTGTGCCAACAGCATACGTATTTTAATACAAGCCAAGGTCAATCTACCTGTTCTACAATATATTTTATAGAGTAATATCTAGGATATATACTTTAGTATATATCTACGACTATAGAACCCGGTCTGTCCTGCTATTTACTCATAGCTGGTGGGGAGAAGAGGATTCATGCCTTTCCTAAGGGTATTAGCATATAAATGAATTTAATGGATTTGATTGGAATTTGAGCCGATAGCCATCACTCCTGTTGTGAATATGGATTATCTCCCCTTTGATAATCCACGCTATAAAAGCTGTACATTTCCGCTTGTCAAGTAGACGAGTAGTAAGATTCTTAATTGAATAAAAGATTACTAGACTGAATCTCTTGTCCTGTTTTCATTACAATTTATTCAATTAAGAATCTTACTACTCGTCTACTTGACAAGCGGAAATGTACAGCTTTTATAGCGTGGATTATCAAAGGGGAGATAATCCATATTCACAACAACTCCATTGAGCCGACTTCGTGTTTTAAAATCTTTCAGTGTACCAACAGGATACGTATTTTTATACAAGTCAAGTTCAATATACCTGCTCTACAAAATATATTTATATAGTAATATATACAGTATGTAAAGCACAATAATAGAAAAATACTGTGTGCGAGTGGGAGGGGGAGAGAGTGTGGATATAAATATAGAGAGATAGCGAACGGCTAAGACAATTTGTGTTTCACAGATATCTATTGAAACCGCTCGTTTGGAGATATGTTTTTTTTTATTTTTGGTATTTGCCGGATAAATTAGATAACATCAAAATATGACGAACAATTTAAAGATGAATGAAAATTAACAAGGAATTACAAGAAAACAAATCCAGGAAACATTGCAGCAAATTTCGAGGTCCTAAACAATTCCAAATAGTTCTTATAAGGCAGGAGTCGCCAACCTTTTGCTAACTATGTGCTGACACGTATTTTTATATAAGTCAAGTTCAATCTACCTGTCTACAATATATTTTATATAGTAATATATAGTATATATATTTTAGTATATATCTAAGACTATAGATACCGGTCTGTCCTGCTATTTGAATTTAGTATATATATTTTAGTATATATTAAAATTGAAACAGCGAAATAACTTCTTTGCGTTGTAGTAGTTATTGGTTCGGACTTTGCGACTGCATTGCCATTGGAAATTGCTTGGCGTGCCACGTGTAGCAAGCGTGCCGGAGGTTGCCGACTCCTGTTCTGACATATATTAAATATTAATAGTTTTATCATATTTTGTGTTAGATACCACAACAAGAAAAATATCGAATTTTTCACTGTATTCGATAAATAAAATCTGTGTAAAAAAATTGTAAAAGATTACAAAAAACCTACTCACGGAATGAAATTTTTAAAGTCTTAGACCAGGGGTCGGCAACCTTTTGCTAACTCTATGCCGATTTCGTGTTTTAAAATCCTTCAGTGTGCCAAAAGCATGCGTATTTTTTTTATAAAAGCCATGGTCAATATACTTGATCTACAATATGTTTTATATAGTAATATATAGTATATATACTTAAGTATATATTAAAATTGAAACAGCTAAATATATTTGCGTTGTAGTAGTTAGTGGTTCGGACTGAGGACTAGGAAATTGCTTGACGTGGCACGCCCCTGTTATAGGAGGAGGCTTATTGGAATAATGTATAGCGGTTCGGGTTAAGGAGGAAAGGAAAGAAATTCGTCACTGTGGTAGTAGCAAGGCGAGTTCTATCTGTAAAGGCCTGAACTGGGGGAACGAAAGAATGGAACACCTCTGAACGTTTGCCATTGAAGTAGAAATAGGCTTACAAAGTTGCGTCCACGTGAAAAAAGCTGCAGAATAAAGAATAAGGCGCCCCGTTACTGGACAGCATAGAGGATTTGTAACTATATCAAGAGAGGAAAGGGAAGATTGTGCAGCTCGAACCCAGATGCGATAGCAAAACTTTCTGTCTTATCTGACTGATTGATTCATTCATTTTATCGGACTTATCAACCCTTTTTAGGTTATATAAATCCAGAGAATATTTTTAGATCGTAAGAATTTTGGGGGGTGGGGAGCTAATCATGCTTTAGTAATAAAAGTCTTCTAATTAGCATATAGCCAGTTAGGGAGAGGTGGATTCATGCCTTTCCCAAGGATATTTGCGCGTAGGTGAATATAACGAAGCCAACTGGAATTCGAACTCGGCTCCCCGATTAACAATTCCGAGCCATTATCTATTACGCCACCCACACATCCAAGCTTACGGAATCGAAGAGCCGAGTTCGAATTCCAGTGGAGTTCATTAGATTTACTTACGTGTTAATATCCTTGGAAAAGGTATGAATCCATATTTTCTCCATGCCATAAATAAACGGACAGACTGGGTCTTCTGGCCTCGGGTGGCAAGTAGTGTAGGAGGAGGGCAACTCTGAAATGGAAATTGAACGGACTGAGGGCGACGCACATCAAGTCCCGTAGTCCTCGGCTGTCGGTCAAGAGCTTAGAGAGGAGATATGCTCCGCAATGTTATATGAAAGCCCACTTCTGTCCACAGGTCCCCTCGGAGGATTGAAGCAGTTGAGGGGCAAAAAAAAACAAGAAAATAATAATTCTACCGTTTCTGATTTCTTGTTTTCCACGATTTAAAAAAAAAAACAAAAAAACTTAATCAACCATATTTTATTGTGAACGCCGAAATGTCATAACTTCACGTTCTCTTCTTTCTTTCGTCTTTCGGTCATATCGCGTTGAAACAGCGATTCACGTACGATCATCAAAGTTAAGCAACGCCTGATCCTGGTCATTACCTAGATGGGTAACCGTTTGGAAATACCAGGTATGGTTTGATTTGAAGGTGGTGTCGTGGATAATTATCTGCAAATCTTACCGAATATTTACATTGTTACCCTCATCATCATCACCTCATCATCCTCAAAGACATATGGCTCAGTGGATAAAGATGTTGTCAAGATCCAGTGACTGGACCTAAAGTGTTGAGTTTCAGGCCACAGCAGTGTTGAACCAAAAACTTGGAGAATTGAGTTAAAGGGAAATAACTGAGACACCCGGAAGAAGCATAGCGCGTCTAACTAGAACAATCGAAATTCCAGTCACCTGAAGAAGACCGGAGCGTACAAAAAGGCCGAAACGTTGTGAATATGGCATTGAAGATGAGGATAACAGTCCGAATAATGTAAATAACGCAAGTAATCACAATACCTCATCTCAGAGATATAGAGGCCAAAACGTTGTTAATGTGGAAATGAAGACGAGGATAACAGCTCGAATAATGTAAATAATGCAAGTAATCATAATACGTCATCTCAGAGATATAGAGGCCAAAACGTTGTTAATGTGGAAATGAAGACGAGGATAACAGCTCGAATAATGTAAATAATGCAAGTAATCACAATACCTCATCTCAGAGATATAGAGGCCAAAACGTTGTTAATGTGGAAATGAAGACGAGGATAACAGCTCGAATAATGTAAATAATGCAAGTAATCATAATACGTCATCTCAGAGATATAGAGGCCAAAACGTTGTTAATGTGGAAATGAAGACGAGGATAACAGCTCGAATAATGTAAATAATGCAAGTAATCATAATACGTCATCTCAGAGATATAGAGGCCAAAACGTTGTTAATGTGGAAATGAAGACGAGGATAACAGCTCGAATAATGTAAATAATGCAAGTAATCATAATACCTCATCTCAGAGATATAGAGGCCAAAACGTTGTTAATGTGGAAATGAAGACGAGGATAACAGCTCGAATAATGTAAATAATGCAAGTAATCACAATACCTCATCTCAGAGATATAGAGGCCAAAACGTTGTTAATGTGGAAATGAAGACGAGGATAACAGCTCGAATAATGTAAATAATGCAAGTAATCACAATACCTCATCTCAGAGATATAGAGGCCAAAACGTTGTTAATGTGGAAATGAAGACGAGGATAACAGCTCGAATAATGTAAATAATGCAAGTAATCACAATACCTCATCTCAGAGATATAGAGGCCAAAACGTTGTTAATGTGGAAATGAAGACGAGGATAACAGCTCGAATAATGTAAATAATGCAAGTAATCATAATACGTCATCTCAGAGATATAGAGGCCAAAACGTTGTGAATGAGAAAATGAAGATGAGGTTAACAGTCCGAATAATGTAAATAATGCAAGTAATCACAATACCTCATCTCAGAGATATAGAGGCCAAAACGTTGTTAATGTGGAAATGAAGACGAGGATAACAGCTCGAATAATGTAAATAATGCAAGTAATCACAATACCTCATCTCAGAGATATAGAGGCCAAAACGTTGTTAATGTGGAAATGAAGACGAGGATAACAGCTCGAATAATGTAAATAATGCAAGTAATCACAATACCTCATCTCAGAGATATAGAGGCCAAAACGTTGTTAATGTGGAAATGAAGACGAGGATAACAGCTCGAATAATGTAAATAATGCAAGTAATCATAATACGTCATCTCAGAGATATAGAGGCCAAAACGTTGTGAATGAGGAAATGAAGATGAGGTTAACAGTCCGAATAATGTAAATAATGCAAGTAATCACAATACCTCATCTCAGAGATATAGAGGCCAAAACGTTGTGAATGTGGAAATGAAGATGAGGATAACAGCTCGAATGATGTAAATAATGCAAGTAATCATAATACGTCATCTCAGAGATATAGACAGATAGAGAGATAGATATGAACATAAATAGAGAGAGAAATAGACTGATCGATATGAATAGGATACTTAAAATGGAATAAAGGATTCGGTTCGAAATTCCAATCGCCTGAAGAAGGCCGGAGCGTACAATGGCCGAAACGTTGTGAGTATGGCAATGAATATGAGGATAACACACCGAATTATGTAAATAATCATAATACCTCATCTCAGAGATGTAGAAAAGATATCCACCGAATATGTCTTCTGATTAAAGAATTCGAATCACTTTTTTTTTGGTTCATATTGAAGGAAAGAAACAGGAAATGATTGAACACGGTCGAGAACGATAAAATTCTTGGGGAATTTCAGGAAGATGGGACTTGTAACGTCATTGAATTATTGGATTATATTGCTTTTAGGAACCATTCGCTCCTTTTTTTTGGTACAAAGGCGAATAGCGTCTTGGGTAAGACGATAAACTACATCCAACAGCAAGGCCTCTAATCTGGAGGTTCTGAGGATCGTGGAACCACCTCTTACTTGCTGGTGTTCCTAGGTCTACCCTTACCGGGGCTGGTGGCACCTGCTAGGGTCCCAGCTATGAGCAAATAGTTGACCCCAAACTGGTGTCAAAACTCTGTGAAAGTGTAAAAATAAGTTTTAATACTAGCAATACATTTTTGTAAAAAGTTATTATCATCAATAAAAATTTTGTCGGCTTTAAATAACCAATTTTGGTTCATATGCCGTAAAAGAAACCAAACCAAAGCAAAGGCGAAAGTCATTTTAAACTGGCAGATGTTTGCGTGCTTGTGCGTGTTCATACATATATGTTTATGAGGGGTTCCGTGATCTTCTCTTTAAGTGTTGCTGAGTTATCTATATATCTATGTGAAAGAAAGAAAGAAAGAATGAAAGAAAGAAAGAAAGAAAATAAATGAAAAGAAAGAAAAAACAGCAAGAAAGAAAGAAAGAAAAAAACAGAAAAAACAAAAGAAGCATATCGAACAAAGGAAAACGACAAGAAAGAAAAAGGACAAAAAAAAGAAGGAAAGAAAGAAAGAAGCGTATCGAACAAAGGAAAAACGAAAAGAAAGTAAAAGAAAGCGAGAAAGAAACATATGGAACGAAGTAAAAACGAAAGAAAAAAAGAAAGAAAAATATTGAACGGAGAAAAAAAGAAAAGAAAGAAAAACAGAAAGAAAGAAAGAAAGAAAGAAAGAAAAAACAGAAAGCAATAAAGAAAAATATCGAAAGAAGAAAAAGCAAAAAGAAAGAAAAATAAGAAAGAAAGAAAGAAAGAAAGAAAAAAGGAAAGAAAGAATGAAAGAAAGAAGCATATATCGAACAAAGGAAAAATGAAAAGAAAGAAAAAGAACAGAAAGAAAGAAACATATCGAAAGAAGAAAAAACGAAAAGAAAGAAAAACAGAAAGAAAAGAAAGAAAGAAAGAAAAACATCGAACGAAGAAAAAACGAAAATAAAGAAAAGCAGAAAGAAAGAAAAAACAGAAAAAAGAAAGAAAGAAAGAAAGAAAGAAAAATATCGAACGAAGAAAAAAACAAAAAGAAAGGAAAAACGGAAAGAAAGAAAGAAAGATAGAAAGATAGAAAGAAAGACCCTCCAAGAAGAAAATGTGAAAAAGGTTTCGAAGATACTTGAGTGAAAGAAAAATATAGAATGAATAGGATTTTAAATGAAAGATGAAAAGAGAAAGCAAACGGAAAGAGAAAATCGAACGAGGAAGAAGTGAAGAATAGAACGAAAAATATGAGTGAAAAATAAATGAAAAGAGATGAATGAAATACAGCGAGATTTTGAGAAGAAGAAAAAAACAATAACACAACGAAGAAAAAACCCTGAAAAAATTTGAAAAAATATTGAAGGATTGTGAGTGAAAGAAAATTATAAAGAAGGATTACAGAGATGAATATTGAAGGATTTTGAGAGAAAAAGAAGTAAAAGAAAGAAAGATTAAATAGAAAAACGTGAAGAAGTTATTGAAGGAAAGAGTGGAAAAAGAAGAAAGAAAATTTGACGAATGAATTACTGAAATATTGTATAGGGAAGACGGGAAGAAGAAGGATGAAGGCTAAAATGTTGAAGAAGATAATGAAGGAATATCAGTGAATGAATAAAAATGGTCGAAGAGAAAGAAAAATGAAAAGAAAAAGAAATATTAACTTGAAAATCATGACAAAGTTATTGAAGGGGAAATAACTGAAGAAGTTAATGAAGGAATATGAATGAAAGAAAAAAAGAAGAAATAGGCGCTGAATGATTTTGAGGGACAGAAACAAGAAATGTGAAGGAGAAATACTGGCGAGAATATTGAAGGAATAAGATTGAATGAAAAGGTAATAGAACGAATTCTGAATGATTTTAAAAGAAAGAAAGAAGCAAACCAAAGAGAAAAATTTGAAGAAGGTATAAAATATATATGAGAGAAAGAATAAAAAAAACAGAATGAACAACCTCTTCGGTAACTCTCTAGATTGAGTGCATCTTGTGCCTTGTATAATTCAAGTCTCCGCGTGGACAAATAAACGAATCAAGAAATATTAAAAAGAAAACCTTGACGAAAAAGATCTTGAAGAATGTAAGACAAAAGAAGCCGAAGTGAGCGTGCTAGAATGTAACGCTTTAGAAGACAATTTACCAAAATACACCGACGAAAACGTAATGAGTGACAAATGCCGAAACGCGGGAAAAAAAGATAGTTTTTCGATATTTTCACGAGAAACCAACAAAGACTAAATGCCACAAGGTATCACCATTGTTTAGAAATATTTTTTTTAATCAGTCACTTGACAAGAATTCATGTTGGCCAAAGGGCATTTTTCTCCCGTAGGCCAACACTGGATAATTCTTGCAAACTGAATGAAACTGCTTGTTTTCTCAAAACCGTGATGGTGGTGGTGGTGGTGGGGGGGCGACAAAGCGTTCTTTCATTCGCTTTAGGGCCGATGCTGTTGTTGTTGTCGTCTCGACTTTTGTTGTCGACGTTGGCATATTTGTTCAATTGACGTGAAATCTATAATTTTATTTGTCATAACTTCCTTCTGAATTAGAGTGCACAGAAAGTTTCCACGGGAAGCTTTGGGGCGTCGAAACGAAAGAAACTAAAACATTTCTACATTCGTGTTTGGTTTATGAAAAATAGAAATATAAAACATGCTGGTGGGAAAGTTAGAATAAAAAAAAAATTTTTAAATAAAAATAAAATTCCAGGTATAAATTTCTGTTATTTCAACGGCAAAATATTGCCGAAACTAAAAATCTACTTTCGTCTACTGGAATGCGAGCTCCTTCCCAAAATCTGTATATATTTATAATATATATTAACGCTTTCACTACTGCATTCTGATAGCGTTGTTGACTGGCCGTGCTTGTTATTTTGAGGCAAAATAGTAAATTGTCATTTTTACCTTATTATTCATCTAATACAAAACCCAAGAGCCCCCCAAGGTAGAGGGTTACTAATTGGGATTTGTTTATGCACATAAAAATTGGATGATATTTACTATAGATAACAGTTGACCGTAGACGTTATTGTAGTGTTTGAGGAAGTAAACGCTTGGGTGTCTGTTCCACAAAGCAGCCGCTCTTAGGAAAAAGTTGTCTGAATGGAACTTCTTAGCAATGGAATACGGAGTGAATGAAGATGTATGAAGGCAAGTGCAGATTATGTATGACAGAATACGGTTGACCCTTGACTTGAAGATGTTAAGAATGTAGGGTTCGGGGAAGCGTATTCTTGGGAGTCTGTTTCATGAAGCAGCGGCTCTTGGGAATAAGTGGTGCCAACGGAACATGGAGAGGATGATGATGCTTCGCCATGTCAAATTGGTATGGAGGTTCTTAATTGTAAACGTCTTAAGAGGTTCAACTAGAGAAAGTAGCTTGTCGGAACATTTTTGCCATGGAATTAGCAATGGAATAGCGATATGGTTACGATGTTGCGTCCGTAGGAAAAAGGGTGTGTCGGGTGGAAAATCAGCTTCAAGAGCGCGTAAACGCTTTGCACTCTTTTGACTTTAAAAACAGGATTGGCAACAACGCTCCACAATGTGAATAACCGTTAATGGGTCTCCTATTTATATGGTGCGATCCCGAATTCCCTGCAGTAGAAGTGGTGTTTCTTGGGCAAGATAGCCTCACCCGGCCGGAATTCTGAGTTACCTTCTCGTAGACCGCTTGCCACTTAAAAAGTCTTTGCTGTTATTTACCGTGGGAGGGGGATTGAGAAGAAGAGGATTCATACCTTTCCCAAGGATATCATCACGTAAGTGAATCTAATGCATTCGACAGGAATTCGAACTCAGTTCTCTGATTCCTCAATCCAAGCCGCTATCCAATACTCCACCGTTCCTCCTCCTATTAAATTAAATTAAATTAAATTAAATTAAATTAAATTAAAGTAAATTAAATTAAATTAAATTAAATTAAAGTAAATTAAATTAAATTAAATTAAATTAAATTAAATTAAAGTAAATTAAATTAAATTAAATTAAATTAAATTAAATTAAAGTAAATTAAATTAAATTAAATTAAATTAAATTAAATTAAAGTA
>OZ038507.1:67137404-67234904 GCA_964036315.1 Acanthosepion esculentum
TGAGTTTATTTTGTAAAGTACTCTGAGTCTGTCTCTATGTCTGAGAGGTGTTTTAATTATTTACATTCTTCACATTGTTCAGACTGTTGTCCTCATCTTTATTGCCATATTCACGACGTTTCGGCCGCTGTAACCTCCAGCCTTCTTCAGGTGATTAAAGGGAGAAAACTGAAACATCCAGTAGAGGCATTGCACGTGAAACTATAAATACCTACCTCAGTGGACGTAATAATGTATTCACTTGGAAATTCCAAACACCTGAAGAGGATCGAAGAGTACGTTGGTGGAAACGTCGTGAATACAACAATACAACTGCCCGAACAATGTAAATAATGTAAAACTCTCGGATCTTTAGTAAAATTTGATGTTTCGTTATTAAAGCATATATATATATATATATATATATATATATATATATATATATATATATATATATAAATATATATATATATATATATATATATATATATATATATGAATGAACATTGAAGTCCACACTCAGGCTGTTTCATGCTAGAAGCAATCGTCAGGCCGCGAATGTTGGATTTTTCCTCTGCTATTTATATATATTGGTCAGTGGTGCATTGTGGGTAAACTATTGTGGTGGTTATTTTTGGCTTGTTTATTTATTTATTTTTTTAGGTTAATTTATTTTATTTTACTTGTTTTTCATTTTCAATTTTTATTATTTATTCTATAATCTATTAGTGTAGTAAAAAAATTTGGGTGGGGGATTTGCTTAGGTCGCTTATTTAATAATTTTTTTTGGGGGGGGGTCTCGGAAGATAATTAAAGCTATTTATACGTCCAATATTTACATTGCTTGCCGTAGTCGATTCTGTTATTTTGGTGGGTGGACAGTTTTTAATTTATTTATTTGGATTGTTTATTTTTATTTCTTTACGTCATTTGAACGTTTTGCGCAGAGGAACGTTTGCAAATTGTTGTGTAATCGTCTCTTGAATATTGCATTTTAATGTGAAATCAAGAAGTAAAAACATTTACCATTTTAGTACCGTATTATTATTTGAATTGTTTCAACTAGTTAATGTTTACATCGGTAGTTACCAGGTCGAGGCAGTTGTGCAAGCATACTAGCCTACTTACCAGTGCTGATAGACAACATGATTTAAGATTAGCTCTTTGTAACTGTTGTACTGGACGACATCCAATTCTGGGGGTAAATTTTCATATTTAACAGTCGCCTTAAACGCGGAAATAGACGGCATAGAAAGTTTTTGAGATTTTAATAATTTCGTATAATAATTCACCGAGTATATAAAAGAATCCTCAACAGAATGCAGAAAGCACTGGGTGGCCGTTTCGTTCTTTTTATGCGGACTATTTATGAAGACCTATTTGCATTAGATGGTGATAATAGTAATTTTGAAGGGTTTTTTTTTCTTCTGTAATGAGAAATAAAGATTTTATAACGTCTTCCATATTTTATTGCTTAAAATCACCCAAAAATACCGTATAATGTATTTTATTAAAAACTAAAGCTTTCATCTTGTTGTTACTTAACATCACGATTATAATGATTTAAAGTTAGACATATAGATTGCATGTTATCCTAAATGTTGTTATTTAACACTACCATTAGGAATAATGATTGGAATGAACGCAGGCATAGCTCACCAAATCAAAAACGAGAGATTTGTCTACGTCACTTGTTACTCGTGTGTGTTGCTCGTCGCTACTTTTGCAAATTGTTGCGTAATCGTCTTTTGAATATTGCATTTTAATGTGAAATCAAGAAATAAATATAGTGTTATGACTGGAGCATTATGGCGATTTTCTAAGCGCAGCATAGATGTGGCACAAGGTCGAAAGTATGGGGCACCCAGTGAGTATCGAACATACTAATCAGACGCAATTGTTTTAGCGAGACAAGCTTGCTAACCATGACCCCGTCTCGAGGTGCCCAAAGTAGAGCATTATAATGTGAATTATTGCAAGTAGAAATATTTACATTATTAATTAATTCCTTCACTCTTCAAAAAGAGGCAGTTGTTAGTCTACCGCGATCCATGGCATAGTAGCCTAATTATCAAAGCCAATACACCACAGGATTTAAGGTTAGCTTTGTAAACTGTTGTATTAGACGACCCCCGATTTTGGGATGTAATTTTTAAAATTTAGAGATCACTTTATACGCGGTAACAAACGGTAGATAGATAGATAGATAGATAGATAGATAGATAATGAAAAGATTGAGATAGATAAACAGATAGAGAGGTAGCGAGAGAGAGACATGATGAACAGATTGAGATAGATAGATAGATAGATAGATAGATAGATAGATAATGAACATATTTAGATAGATAGATAGATAGATAGATAGATAGATAGATAGATAGATAGATAGATCATTAACAGATTGATACATATATATATAAATATATATATGCAAGACTCTTCAGTAAATCGAATCTAGTTCTCTCAGTCACTGTGTGTTTATCTAAATATAAATACGCTTAAATTCACCTTCTTCTCCGCTGTGCGCCAACAGCTTCAGGGTAAAATTTCCGACTGACGCGAATTCAGCCGGTTTTCGATTCTAGCCAGAGGCAACCGGACGTCTAGCCACACTGATGAGCTGTGATACAGCGAAACAGTCTGTCTGTGGATGACAATATATATATATATATATATATATATATATATATATATATATATATATAGAGAGAGAGAGAGAGAGAGAGAGAGAGATAATGAACAGATTTCTTACCGATGTATTCTTTTTATTCTTTAAATTTTAACGAAAAATAAATCTTTTGTTTCAATGTGTTCATTTCCTCCAAATCCAATTTTTTTTCTCATTCCTTCCAACTCGACTTTATTTTTCTTGTGTAAATTGTTGTTTATTTCATATCAGTTTTATGTTTTTCCTTCACTCTTTTATTTGTTTTAGTCGGCACTGTCGCCGTCCATCTTCCGCTCCTTTCTTTAGTAACTTCTTTTGTTCCTTTCTCTTCTTTCTTTCTTTTTCTGTATTTTAGTTAATCTTTCGTCCTGGAATTTTTATTTTTAATTCTTTTCTATAGTGTCTCATTTTTCTTTCCTTTTTTTTTTTTTCTTGCTTATTTGCTTTTTCTTTTTCCATTCTTTCTCTCGGTCTATATTTCTTTCTGTCGTTCTTTCTATTCTTGCTTAGTTTTTCTACTTTCTTTCTTTCTTTCTTTCTTTCTTTCTTTCCGTTTTTTGTTTGTCTTTCTTTTGCTACCTTTGAATTTCTTTTCATTTTTAACATACCTTTCATTCTCCTTCTTTTCTTTTTTCTTCTTCTTCTTCCTTCTTTTCGATAACTTTTTCTTTCTTTTTCTATTTTCTTTTCATTTATAATTCTCCTCGTTTTTAATTCTCCCTATGCTATTATTCTTTCTTTCTTTCTTTCTTTCTTTCTTTTTTCACCCATTTAATTTTCATTTCTTATTTCGCTTTTACTGTTTCATTCTTTTAGTTTCTTTCTTTTCCAATTATTCTTACTTATTGCTTCTTTTTTTCATATGTTATCTTCCTTCATTTATTTTATCTTCATTTATTTTTCTTCTTCATTTATTTTATTATTGCTTCTTTGCCATTGCTCCCATCCTGCCGTTCTATTCGTTCTTTGTCTAGTTTTTCTTTCGTTTTATTTTTCTTTCTTTCTTTCTTTCTTTCTTTCTTTCTTTCTTTCTTTCTTGCTTGCTTCCTTTCTTTCTTGCTTTCTTTCCTTCTTTCCGCTTTTTGTTTATCTTTCTTTTGCTACCTTTGAATTTCTTTTCATTTTTAACATACCTTTCATTCTCCTTCTTTTTTCTTTTCTTCTTCTTCCTTCTTTTCGATAACTTTTTCTTTCTTTTTCTGTCTATTTTCTTTTTTATTTATAATTCTCCTCGTTCTTAATTCTCCCTATGCTATTATTCTTTCTTTCTTTTTTTCTTTCTTTCTTTTTTCTTTCTTTCTTTTTTCTTTCTTTCTTTTTTCTTTCTTTCTTTAACGCAACTTTTGATCTCACTTTCATTTTTCTTCGTTTTTACATCCATTCCCTTGTGATTCTTTTGTTATCTGTATGTTCGTTTCTTCTTCTTCTTTTTCTCCTTCTTCTTCTTTTTCTTCTTCTTCTTTTTCTTCTTTTTCTTCTTTTTCTTCTTTTTCTTCTTCTTCTTCTTTTTCTTCTTCTTCTTCTTCTTCTTCTTCTTCTTTTTCTTCTTCTTCTTCTTTTTCTTCTTCTTTTTCTTCTTCTTTTTCTTCTTCTTCTCTTGCTTTCTATTTTTCTTTCTTTTTTTAATCCGTTTGTCCATATTGACTTTATTTTTTTTCTTCTTTCTTCATTTCTTTCATTATTTTTTAAAAATGTATCCCTTTATATCATCCTTTTTTTTCATCAATCTATTCTGCACTATTTGTTTCCCTCAGCTTCCCTGTGTTCCTTCCTTCCTTCCATTCTTTCTTTCTTTCTTCCTTCCTTCCTTTCTTTCTTTCTTCCTTCCTTCCTTCCTTTCTTTCTTATTTCCACATCAGCTATTCAGCTGCGGCCTCACCTGTTTTCTTTTCATTCCGAGAAGGGTCGGCGACGGACTTTGACCAAATTAAACCAAGTTTATCTTCCATTTGCCGAGTCGGTTATTAAAAACACTGGTCGCTATTTCAACACACCACCTTCTCCCTCTCGGCAAGCCCCTCTCCACACTTTCTCTCCACTTCGTCGTCTCCTATGTCCTTCCTGTTAATAAGCCGCACCCAGAACCTTTCCTCATGCATGCACGCATCTTCATGATATAAGGAAAACACTCCATCAATCCTGAACCCCCAGCTCCAGCCACCCGATTCTTTACACTATCCATAACGTTTCCACCCCCGCCAAAAAATCTCTCTAATGTCTGTCTGTCTGTCTGTCTGTCTGTCTGTCTCTCTCTCTCTCTCTCTCTCTCTCTCTCTCTCTCTCTCTATTTCTCTCTATCTAACTTTCTCTCTCGTCGTTATTTCATTTTCTGGAAAACTTAATGAGCTCCCTCGCACCATTGCTACAGTCACAGACATGTCTGTCCAATTCTTTGAAACTGTTTTCGTCAACTAGCAAATTAAAACCATTTTTCGCAGTAATTCTGTCGTGGGTTAACAGGGGCTTTCCGGTATATTGTCTTTCCGTCTTCCTCTCCTCGTTTTCGTCCTTATCTTGATGCAAACATTCCTTACATCTGGCCAAAGTTTACAAACCGACAATTAAAAACCAGAACACGATTCTCTCTTGCTAACAGTCTCTCATAGCTATAATCACTCACTAAACCTCTTTCTTCGTTTTTTTTTTTCTAGGCCATTCAGCGATATGGGCGATTATGGCACTCCACAACTACCTTTCCTTTGTAGATATTTGTAAGATTTGTCTTTTTGTTATTACTCCTTATCCCTGTTCTGCAAAACATTTACATCAACTTATTAAATGGATTATTCACCCAGTTTGTCAGTTAAGAGTCATACGTGTACCCCGTATGGGCGATAATGTCTCTTTCAATCCATAACTAACTAGACAGAATTTTTTTTCCCGCAGTAAGTTGCCATAGTCTGCTTGCCAACCAAGGCTAAAGGACACAACGATCAGTTTGTCAGTTAAGAGACATACACTTGGGCGATCATGTCTCTTTCTATTCATGAGTGACTAGGCAGAAGATATTCCCGCAGTAGGTTGCCGTTTCTTTCTGCGGTAGACGGGTTTCCAGCCAAGGCTATAGTACCCATCGATCAGTCAATCGGTTAAATGTTATACGTGATATACGCTTAGACGATCATGTCTCTTTCGATTCATAACTGACTAGGCAGAAGATATTCCCCCAGTAGGTTGCCGTTTCTCTCTGCGGTAGACTGGTTTCCAAACAAGGCTATAGAACCCATGGGTCAATAGGTCAGTTAAGTGTCATAAGGGATACACGCTTGTGTGATCATATCTCTTCCAATCCATGACTGACTAGACCGAAGATATTCCCGCAGTAGGTTGTCTTTTTTCCTGCAGTCAACTGATTGCCCTCCAAGCCTATAGAACCTAGTCTGTTTTGCTATTCAACTCATAGCTGGAGGGAGAAGAGACTGATTGATGCCTTTCAAAAGGGTAGTTGCGCGTAAGTGAATGTAATAAACTCGACTGGAATTCGAACTTAGCCCTCGCATTTCATTCCTTGTACCTCAACTTAAAATTATTCACCCAATAAATCGAAAATATTGTCTTGGTTTTCTGTCATGAGCTCATTCTTGTGACACATGGAAAAATGTACATATTATGAAATTAAAACTGAAATATCAATTTCAAAATATCAATTACAAAATTATATTATATTTTATATATATATATATATATATATATATATATATATATATATATAGAGAGAGAGAGAGAGAGAGAGAGCAAGAGAGAAAGAGAGAGCGATGGATAGCGATAGACAGATATGAACGAACTGAGATAGATAGATAGATAGATGGTGCTGCAAAATGATCTGACACATTTGTTTATCTAATAAAAGTAAAATAGAGTAAAAAACGAAAAATGTGTTTTTATTTTCGAAATGTACATATAATGCCATTTTGTTTTATTTCATATTTAAAATGAAATCCGTCAAGTGAATATGATGGTTCTTGATGGTTCTTGAATGGACTTTGAAGATGGAAGCCGGAGTATGAATGTTGTTAACATTAATGAAGGCCCGAATGATCATTTTTCCTCTTACCATTGCTCAGTTGAAAAGAGAGTGGGGGTGACACAAGACGATTTTTAACTTGTTCTCTTTCTAGCTGAATAAATCAGAGGGACTTTCAGAGATTCTTACAACAAATGATATCAAGATGGCTAAACGTCTTATCTGAAAACCTGGAAAAAGAAACTCAATTAGTTTAATTTTAATGATTCACTGTACAAAGTTACGAATAATCCTTCTCAGACAAGGAGGATTTTTTAAGAAATGTTGTCCATGGTTACGACATTCTTAAGTCATCATCAGGGTTGGTAGAGGAAATTTCTTCTGAAATGAACTTCGGTCAATTTCTGACGGAATTTCGCCCGAGAAGGATTTTATATATATATATATATATACATATATATATTGAGACTTTATTGTGTTATTAACTTCTATCTTATTAATTAATAGTGTTATTAACTTACATAGTGAATGTCAGATAAATATAATATAGCCCTAATCAAAAACTTAATCAATAGGGCTTGTCACCTCTCCTCATCCAGAACAATATTTTACAAAGAAATTACCAATATGAAACAAACATACATAAACAATAATAATCCCTCAATAAATTAGTCGACCAACATATAAAACACTACCTTTCAAATATCTATAATATTAACACAGGACAAATGATAGAAAATAATAATGCTAATGCCATAGATTTGCTGACCACAAAGTGTCAGGATTCCCAGTCCTTGCTAAGAAAGTGCACAATATTTGACATGACAGGCTAGGGCAATATACGAGGGTCATTCAATAAATAAGTTGAATTTTTCGGTATAAGGACTTCTAATACAGATAGAAGCTTACTCTTTTTTTTATTTTTTATTACATGGATTTAATTTCTTTTGCAGATTAAAAAAAAACTTTGAGAGTTTTGGCGATTAACAAAGATGTCCGACCAAGAAGCATGCTCCAGGATTGACCAGCGGTCAGTTATCAAGTTTTTGGTTGCTGAAGAGTGCAAACCAGTTGAAATTCATAGGACAATGTCAACTACGTATGGAGCCACATGTTTCAGCAAAAAAATGTCTACAAGTGGGCTAAATTGTTTAAAGAAGGACGGAGCAGTGTTGAGGATGAAGACAGGCCTGGGAGGCCTACAGAAGTGAGGTCTCCTGAGGTGATCGAATCAATCAATGACTTCATTCAGTCTGACAGAAGGGTGGCAGTGGATGACATTGCAAGGACTTTGAGATTATCTGTTGGGACAAACGCAGGGGTCATCAGTCAGAAGGAGTCATCTTGCATCATGACAACGCAAGGCCTCACACAGCAGCCCAAACGGTGCAGACCATCAACGAGCTGCGAACTGCTCCCTCATCTCCCTTACAGCCCGGACCTTGCCCCTTCAGACTTTCACCTATTTGGTCCCTTGAAAACGTTCACGAGAGGCACAAAGTTTAAAAGTGATGATGAAGTCAAAAGTGTTGTGAGCGACTGGCTGAGACATCAGTCCAAAGATTTTTACGCTGAGGGAATACGGAAGCTTGTGCACAGATGGGAAAAATGTGTGACAGTGCTGGGAGACTACAGTGAAAAATTAAAAAAAGTAAGCTTCTATCTGTATTAGAAGTCCTCATACCGAAAGATTCACCTTATTTATTGAATGACCCTCGTATTAATTGACATATCTTATAGAACCATTTTATTGAAATCCCGGATACATCGTACAGACACTATGTGAATGATGTCACAAATTGTGATGGAATGGAATTTCGCAATCCTCACAGACAGGAAAATTGATGAAAATAGACCAGGTATAGTCATAAAAGATTTCAGAAAAGGTACCTGCCAACGAACTGATATGACTTGGCCACAGCATTCGAATTTTTCTGAAAAAAAGAATTTCAAAATCTGGCAAATTATAAGAACGTACAAATCGAATCAACAAAAATGTGGTAACTTAAAATTACGATTATCCTTGTAGTAATAGTGTCATTCAGTGTAGTAATGGATAGCGGCTCGGATTGAGGCATTGGAGAACCGAGTTCGAATTCCAGTCGAACCCCATTACATTCACTTACGTGCTAATATCCTTGGGAAAGATATGAATCCTCTTCTTCTACCCCCAGCTATGGGTAAATAGCAGAACAGACCGGGTTCTATAGCCTTGGATGGCAACTGGCGTGCCGCAGAAAGAAATGGCAACCTACTGCGGGAAAAAAAATCTGCCTCGTCAATCATGTACCGAAAATATACCTGATCGCCGATGCGTGTATCATGCATGGTACATAACTGACTGGATAGGGTCATTGGGTATGATAAAGAAGGGTACCGAAAATCATGTGAGTACAATTCCTGGAGATATCAGTATGCCAGAGCTACAAAAGATTACTTTGTGTGGAACTGCACATATCATCGGCAAAACCCTCTTCATCTAAACAACCAACCAACAAAACACACAGGTAGCTACCGTATATTGTATCGGTATAACTTAACGAACATTTTAAATTCGTCAAGTCTTCTGATGAACACATTAAAGACAACATCAACACATATAAAATGTTAATGCCTTAGATAACACATCACACTAGGCAGATTTTTTTTCTGCTACGTATCGTATGTTATGGTAAAACACAGTATCACTCATCCGCCTGACTGAAACGGTGATAAAAGGTTTGCATTTTATACCTGTCATATTAGTCGACCATTTTGGAAATTTTTTTGTCTTGAAGCCTCGACTTGTATGCCGCAATCAACAGTAATCATAATAGAAACTTAAAACTACCATTATCTCTGTTTGGAAAAAGGCATTGGGTATGATAAAAATGGTACCGAAAATCATGTGAGTACAATTCCTGGAGACATCAGTATGTCAGAGCTACAAAAGATTACTTTGTGTGGAACTGCACATATCATCGGCAAAATCCTTTGCATTTAAAACGAAACTTCCCAAATATGCATTGATAATTTCCCTTACAATGCTCTTCTTACTCATAGACCCCGGAGGGGAGGGGGCTTGGTAATTACGCACTTAAAATTACTCTCTGGCAAGATAATACCACACACAATAATAATAATAATAGCAGAAGTAAATCTCCTTGGAGCAGTGGAAAGCAACTCGCCTCGTAAATGGTAATTTAAGTTATATTTATCAAGAATATCGCGATATATTGCAGGACCACTAGACCGGATATAGTAGCAATATTCAATGTACGGACAAATGATAAATGATAAATGGTAGATAACTCCCGTACAATTCCCTTTTTACTCATCGACAATGAAGTGGTGGTGGTGGGGGGGCTATTTAGTTATTTAAAATTACTCTATTACAAGATGATACCACGCGCAGTAATAATAAATCAAATCCAAGAAAAGTGCTATCAATTAAATGACAATTCTCGTATATGGCCTAAGGACCATTGTTTGGACCCGGCTCTACACGATAGAAAGCAGGAAACATGACATACACAAATAATAATAATAATATAGAGATATTGGGTGTGATAAAGGAGGGTGCCGAAAATCGTGTTAGTATAATTCCTGAAGTTACCAGAACCTCAGAGTTAGCAAAGATTACTTCGTGCGGAATTGCACATGCCATTCGCAAAACGCTCTCCATCTAAACGAAACGTCCCAAATGTAGATAAATAATTCTCCTACAGTGCCCTTTTTACTCGCAGACCCCTGAGGGGACTTGGTAATTAGGCACTTAAAATTACTATCTGGAAAGATGCTACCACTCACAATAATAATAATAATAATAATAATAATAATAATAATAATAATAATAATAATAACCAGATCCTTTCATTATCACCTAATCAAGGACGGAACTAACCCGAAATGCAGGATCTGCGGAAAACATAATGAAGCTGTCGACCATATTATATTATCTCAGGATGTCTGGAACTGACAAAAAATGAATATGCCCAGAGACATAACAAGGCAGCGACATATGTGCAACTGAAGATATGCAAGAAGCACAAAATCGAAACCACAAGGAGATGGTATAACCATCAACCAGTAGCTGTTACCCGAAATAACGATGTAACTATCCTCTGGGACATGCCAATTCAAACTGACAGGGAGATAAAAGTCAATTGACCTGATATTATCCTAAAAGACAAGAAATTCAGGAAGTGTAGTACCATCTGAGACAAAACACCTCCATGAAAATTATCAAGAAATTGTCCAAATACAAGGACCTGGAGATCGAGATTAACAGGATGTGGTAATGAAGACTGAGATTGAAGCAATAGTATTCGGAGCTCTGGGACTCGTGGGAAAAAGAATGGAGAACTTTACTAACAGTGTCCCAGGTAACATCAACATACAAATTGTTCAGCGGATCGAACCTACTAGGAAGATCCCTTATACTATGAAAAGTGCTATCAGTTAAATGACTATTCTCCTATAGGACCAAAGGACCATAGTTTGGACACAGATCTACAGGATACAAAGCAAGAAACATAACATACAATAATAATAATAATAATAATAATAATAATAATAATAATAATAATGATGATGATAATAATAATACTAATAATGATGATAATAATGATAATAATAATGATGATAATAATAATAATGATAATAATAATAATAATAACAATGATAATAATAATAATGATAATAATAATAATAATAATAATAATAATAATAATAATAATAATGATAATAATAATAATGATAATAATAATAAAAGAAATAGAAAATATTCTCAAAAGTACAGGTCACACATTACGAAAAACTTTACCTATGTAAAATGTGTGTGATATTTTTATCTATTTCTTTTTTTTTACAAAAGTGATCCGTGGCAGATGACATAAAGGAAGGAAATGTTTACACAACAGAAATCAAGGAAATAAAAAACTCCGTGCACATCAGGGGCTACCTAGTGCAGGGTTAAAAGCTGAAACGGAAGTTTTTTGTCCTTGCTGCACAGGACCAATGCTTGTTAACTAGAAAATATCAAGCACACATACTAAAATATAGTGTTAGTCCAAAATGCAGATTCTGGGATAAATATCCAGAAATAATTGATCATCTTGTATGAGGTTAGACGATATTGGCACCCACTGAGTATAAACCCGACATGACAGAATTGGCCAATATCTGCACTGGAAGATCTGTAACTTCTACGGGAAGGAAACTAAAAGAAATTGGTCTGAACACCACCCAGACCCGGTTACGGAGATAGGACCTTTTACAATTTTATGGGACTACACAATACACAGACAGAACAATTAAAGCCAACCGCCCTGACATCGTTATTTGAGACCGCAGACAAAAAACAATGCCTCCTTATTGATATACCAGTCCCTGCAGACTGCAATGTATGTTTGAAGATCTTTAAAAAGCTATCAAAAAAGGAATGGAAATCTCAAAAATGTTGCACGTGGGGTCATCAACAATCCCTGTTGTAGTTGTAGCCTTAGGATTAGTTGGAAAAGATTCCAGTAGACTCACTGAGAAGGGTTCCTGGAAACCCATGCCTTAAAGAAATACAAAAAATTGTACTCACAAGTACAGCCCACACCTTACGAAGAGCTTTATCTATATAAAATATATATGTGTGTGTGTGTGTGTGTGTGTGTGTGTGTGTGTGTGTGTGTGTGTGTGTGTGTGTGTGTTTTTGCGTTTTTACTTTGTTTTTTTTATTTGTTTTTTTTTAGTTTGTCAGTGGAAAATGTCATGATACCATTTCTAACCTTAATTCTCTGGGCGGGACCCGGACAAAAATGTATAGATACCAGCAATCAAAGGAAATATAAATAATAATAATAATAATAATAATAATAATAATAATAACAACAACAACAACAAAAATTATTTTAACAAATGTTTACACAAGAATTCCAAGAGGTGGCAGTTCGAGAATCGTGAAATGGACACAGGAACGGATTCCTGAAGAACGAAACCGAACAGATGATCAATATGAAAGAGACGGCTTCCAGAACAAATTCCATCATGTACTCTGTTGATAGAACATTTGATTTACTCTCTTGTAAGCTGTATGGTAAAACTACAGAAAGAGTGCAACACATTAATATGGAGCAGATTCAAGAGCGTAACTAAGTAACCCTAAGTATATATTGGGAACGATGCAGGAAGGATGGCCTCAGAAGCACAGTGGTACCAGCATTCACCACCGAAAATGATCAAGTGAAGTTAATTTGGGATACGACCATCATGACTGTCAAGGGCATGGAATGAAACCACGCTGATATCACACTTGTGCACAAGAGCAGTTACAAATGGATCCTAAGAGATGTTGCAGTACCACGGGATAAAAACATCTTCAAGACGGGACAGGTGAAAATCCAGAGGCATCAAATCTGGCAGGGAGAACTATAGATATATACCAAGCAACATCAGCTTGTTCCATTTGTGGTTGGCGTACTCTTGTCTATTTCAAGGAAGTTTCTGTCTTGCCTTGGAGATACCAGACGTCATTGGCAGTGTACTGCTTAGAACAGCTCACGAGTTGTGTCTCTAAGCTGCGCGAAGGAGCTTACGTATAACCATTATCAGCCAAACAAAATATCTAAGAATCAAGAAGGATATCTAGTAATAGTAAAAGTTATAATGTCATAAATTTTATTATTATATTTTAGTCTTTCCTGTTTATCATTAATACAATTATACAAATTAATGCTCCTCTGGTATCAAAAACAAATCTTAAAATATGTTCCACTAGTAGAATAATGCGTATTAAAAGGTTAGTATAAGCCCATTGATATTCTATAACCTTTATCTGTCTTTCGTCCGTTGATTTATGTAACTTTTTACTGGTACGAACATTACTTGCGTAATGTTTACTGCTTTCCAGAAAACTTTTGTTGGTTCTCCATTATCATTCCTTTTTAATGGTCGACCGAAAATGATCTTTGTTTCTTATCTCTGTCTATAAAAGGCAGTATGTGTGTGTGTGCGTGTGTGTGTGTGTGTGTGTCTGTGTGTGTGTGTGTGTGTGTGTGTGTGTAACAAATGCACGGCCGCAATTTTCGACGGATTTGCACCAAGATTTACATGCACATGCTCCAAGTTAGGGAAAAAGTCAAGACCGACTTTGCATTTCCCAACTCCCATCGATAGTGGAAATAATCGATTTTTTCATGCTTCTCCGGCAGTTTTCATGTAGTTTGCGGCCATTTTCTACTGACCAAAGTGAGAGCCTATAGCTGGATGCCACGAATAAGCAGGAAGATTCTATTGGCCAGCGTGAGAGCCAACAGCTCACTGACACGAATGTTAACTACCATGCTAGCATGCAAAAAAAAATTCGATAGCTGCATTCGTCACAAGTGGGAAAATTTAAATCTGCATGGCACTTTACTCCAATGGGCTCATTCGCTTGCTTAAACTCAACATTGATTCTGATTCTGCATAACTGGTTTGGGTGTGAAAAAGTATTTATTGTTAACATTCTTTTTTCATTTTTCATTCTTTTTCCAGTTACGAGTCCTTTTTTTAAAGCTGATCGTTTTGTGTTCATTTTGTTTAGTTCTTTTTTCATAACAGATTTAATGATTAGTATAGAGCTTAGAAAAAATTTGCAGTGTGAGATAGGCAAGAAGTAAGGCATGTAGCAACATCAGCACGGCAAAGGGCATTCCTTTAAAGGCAAGGAAGGGCAAACATATTTTAAGTCAAGTGATAGCGATTGCTGTATGAGTCGTACGATTTTTGAATCAAGCCCGGGCAACGCCGGGCCGCGTTGCTAGTTCTTAATATATGGAGAGGGCGACGGATTTTCCATTAAGTTAGAGTCTTTGAAATTTAACATTTAATCAAGTTGGTTTAGTCAAATAAGCATAATTTGTGGGAGTCTTGTCTTGCATGATTATAATCTTGGGTTTACGATGTCTTCGTTAGGATTTGATCACTCAGAACAAATTTCACCTAAAACCATAAAATAATTCCCTTCCGGTTCACAATCTTTCCGCGTCTTTTGAACAGGAGAAGGAGTTTGTCCCCATGTTTGAATTTTCGGTTACGTCTACTGTCATCTCTTTATATTTCATTTTCAAAGGATTAAAATATTGCTTTCACGCTCAGTAACTCCTCCTTTACGATTGAATTCCCGGTTCCTTCAACTAAAGTCATAGCATTTTCTTAAAACGTTGGTTTCAACCACAGTAGCCCCTAGTTTAAGACAGGATTTTCGATTCCTTCTGCTAATGTCTCCTCGTTTTCTTTTATTTTCACAGATTAAAGCGTTGGGTTCACCCACCAGTAACCTTTTTTTTACGATTGCATTTCCGGTCCCTTCTCCGGATTTCTTCTCATTTTCCTTCCGTTCAAGAGATTAAAAGTGTTGGTTTCACCGGAAGTAACACCTTACATCTTAGCGGCATTATCGTCTTGATTAGTGACGTTGTCATCAATTCTATTGCTACCAAACCCATAATGTTCATACTTACAGTATCTCTACATATCTTTAGCCCTCTACGAATGTGACTATCTCCACGGATGACCCAACCATTGGCTCTGCCTTCACGTCCAGCCTACTGTTGCTCTGAACTCATACTAAATATTACTCAGTTTTTCGTCTACGTTGAACAGATTTAGCATAGAATATGCAGAAAGTGTGCCCAGAATAGGCTGCGTTAGGGGTAGGTTTGCCCGACTCCGCATGATGTTACAAACACCCGCCACAAAAAAAAAAAAAAAAAGAAATTAATGTCACTTAAGAACTCATGTCATATTCTAAAATATCCTCACGTGGATTTCTTGCATTTGAAATCTTTTATTTATTTGTTTTATTTTATTTTATTTTTATTTTATTTCATTTATTCTTTATATAATCCGCATTTAAATTTGCAAGTACTTTTTCGGAAATTGGAAAAATGTTATAAAAATTTGAGCATTTTTTCTAAGCTCTATACTAATCATTAAATCTGTTATGAAAAAAGAACTAAACAAAATGAACACAAAACGATCAGCTTTAAAAAAAGGACTCGTAACTGGAAAAACCAATTCGAATTTTATATGCCTTCTTGTGTATATATGTGTGTCTGTGTGTTTTTACATCTTCATTGTGGAAGAAGGTAAAAGAAACGATACGTGCCAGCTTTTCTTGGCCGATTTACAAACTCTCTAAACGTAGTTTAGATGTGGCACAAGGCCGAAAGCATTGAGTACCAGGTGAGTATCGAAATCCCTGCTCAGTCGTAACCGGTTTTAGCGAGACAAGCTTGCTAACGATTACACCACGTTGAAGTTCACTGTGATTTTCTAAGTGTAAGGCCGAAATCATTGGGCACCCAGTGAGGTTTGAACTCCCTATTCAGCCATACTTCGTCTAGAGAGACAAGTTTACTAACAATTAGACCAAATCGAAGTGCACTATGACTTTCTAAGAGTAGCTCAGATGTGGCACAAGGCCGAAAGTATGGAGCACGGAGTGAGGCTCGAACTGAATACTTGGTCGTAATTATCACTAACATAACCCTTACACCTTGTTGAAGTGTCCCTTCCGAGGATAATATGATTTGTTATCAATTGGCAAAACATGTTACATTTTCAGGACGGAAGCTAATCTCACGCTCCCTCCAAGAGCGAACAGCTGGACAAACAAGCCCATTCGTGTCAGATGTCTTTAAGCGCTAAATCAATTAAAAGACAAAACAATATCCACATTGTAAATATTGAATCTCTTACCCAATGCCGGAACTCTTTATTCGTATTTTATCTATTTAAAAAAAGGCATTTAAAATGCCTTAATTATTCGTGGGTGAGCTACGCGCCGGAAAAAAAAAAAGAAGCTACTCCGACATAAAAGAAAAAAACATTCGCGCCATCAGTTTGGATAATTGAAAATTAGTTCCGTTAAATTTTTGTTCTCTCGCTCTTTTTTGATAAACGGTGTATAAAATATGGCACATAACATGAAAAAATAATAGACCAATTGAATTTGATGAATCTCTTAAAAGCAATCTACTAATATTTGGTAGACACGCTGGCTTTAACAAGTATTTCGTTTTCAGCAATCAGCAACTTCATTCGGAGATGACCATGTATGCCTATTTACGGCTTTCGTTTTTGATTTTGGTTTGTTTTTTTTAATGTCTATTAATAATTACTGTGACATCTACGGGAAGGAAACTAAAAGAAATTAGTATGAACACTACCCAGACCCGGTTAGGGAGATAGGACTTGTTACAATTTTAATGGGACTACACAAAACACACAGACAGAAAAATCGGTATAATAAAGTAAATATGGTGGAATGCGTTCCTCTTACCTTTTCCATGGTTTGCCAATTACAACTATATTTTCCAGTCCATGACGTATGCAATCATGAACTTCAAAGCTTCGATTTTTTTAATTTTATTTGTGAAGTGCCATGACACCTTGGGGAAAATAATGTAGTTTTTTTTTTTCGCGTCGTCTTCTCCATGCATCAGTTTAAAGTTGTCCTTTTAAGCTGACTGCCGTCCAAGGCTAGATAGTCTACTGTGCTATTTAACCCCTAGAAATAGATGAAAATAATTGATACTCTTCCCAAAATTATTATTGCAAGTATAAACTGTACATGCTAGGCCGGGATTAGAACCACGCTCCCCGCCCCGATTCCATTATCTGTTATGATAATCGTTACATTAAATGAGCACACATTAGTATATATATATATATATATATATATATATATATATATATATATATATATATATATATATATATATATATATATATATATATATATATATATATATATATGTAATTATACTCGTCTGGAAAAACCTTAGGGGTTTTGGCTTGGAAATGAACAAACCAATACCCAAGGAAAAATAAGGGATAAAAAAAGAAAGAACTAAGAACATGAAATTGAGGTGAAAACAATCGTCCAGAATCTAAGCTCAGAGTCCAAAGATAAAAACCTCCAACACGAGTATAGCAAAAGTAACTAAGTAGAACAAATCCAACTATGAACCTTAAGAGCCAGGCAAACCTACCTAGGTTTCACCTACGCGGATCGTCAGGCTACGCTGGCCAAAGAGCCTACTCTGACGATCCGCGTAGATGACACTTAGTTAGGTTTACCTGGCTCTTTAGATTCATTGTTATATATATATATATATATATATATATATATATATATATATATATATATATATATATATATATATATATATATATACGTTTAAGTATCATTTATTCAATTAGAAAATTTTTGTGCTACTGTGGTCACCATTCCCCTCCATCTCACAATTGCGGTTCCTGGTGACACTCAAGGCAGAATGGTGCAACGACTTGCCAGTTCCTTTTGCACCACCGCTGTGGTCACCCAACCTCAATCTCACAGTTGTGGTTCCTGGTGACACCCAAGGCAGAATGGTGCAACGACTAACCGGTTACTTTTGCACTGGCGATGTTAAGCTTACCCCGTTCTTCTTCCCAGATGTCAAAGTGTCAAAACCTATAAGGCAGCATTGAGTGGTTTGAATTTTCCTTTTCTTAGACTGGTCGCTAACCAAGGCCATAGCACTTAGTCTGTCCTGCTATTTATTCATAGCTGGTGTTGGGGTGATGGATTCATAACTTTCTGTTGTGGCCTTGTTAGGGCCAGAAATAAAGACACAAGAGAGGAAATTAGTTACACAACTATATTAACAGAAGCAGTAATACAAACATATACAAACGAAAATGTTGCAGCAAGAATGTTCGGTCCGACTGTCAGAGTTGACTGTTGGAAACTTCCCCCGCCAAAAGGCAGTACCTGCTCTTATTTATAGCTGGGAGAGTCCATGCGTTCGTGGGTAAATTACCATAAAACTTTCCCAAAGGAAATTCAATAAACTCGACTTGATTTTCAAATCGGCTCTACGATTCTTCAATCCGAGCCATTATCCCCTTTACTTCACCGTGCGTCTTATTTAAAATACAGTTTTAAAATATTCAAAATATTTTAAACATATTCGAAATTGGAGATATCATGGAATATTCATATTTTCACATTTTATATAGTTTATGTAACGGTGGGCACGACTGTTTTTTCTAGATTATAAATTAGCTTTAATACGGAACTCCACAAAGAACTATTTGAACTATCAGGTAAGCTTGATTTAATTTGGTAATAGATGGTAATATAATCCAGAAGTTATAATACGAGAAAATCGCCTGCATACGGATAGAAAATAAATTCAGTAAATATATAAAAATAAACATATAATAATAAAAAGGTGCGTAAGACAAGGATGAGTCTTCTCACCGGACTTATTCAGCCTTTAGAGTTAGAAAATTCACACAAAGATTCATAATTGGCAGTCACAGTCTTAAAAAACGATACGCAAATGACAGAATATAGATAGCAGACACAGAAAAGAAACTATAGTATTGTTCTTTGTTCAAAATAGCCGAAAATTAGGACGGCCGTAGTTAGAGAGAGCATCGAAGGATCCGAAGACTTGGTATAGGAAACAAAGAAGAAAAGGTTTATTAAATACTCATGCATAGAACGGAAATACTTGAGTAAATCAGATACTACTCGAATCCTAATCTAATGTGTCTACTTGCCATATTCATAAGTAGGAATAGTCCATTGTCACAGTAGTAGTGAGGAGCAAGGAGTACTCTGGGCCCTACTCTGCAATAGAAACTAAAGGACCTCCTACAGGCGGTAGTAAAAGAAAGTGAAAAGAAAATAATGCCTGGTCGTAGGCAATAAGAGCACAAGTTGCGAACGAAGAATGGCAAAGAAAGAAAGAAAGAAAGAAGGAAAGAAAGAAAGAAACTGACTGGCCAAAACTGAATGTCAAAGAAAGAAAGAAGGAAAGAAAGAAAGAAAGAAGGAAAGAAAGAAAGAAACTGACTGGCCAAAAAAGAAAGAAAGTTAAAACTGGCTGGCAAAGAAAAAAGAAAGAAAGTTAAAACTGGCTGGCAAAGAAAGAAAGAAAGAAAGAAAGAAAGAAAGAAAGAAAGAAAGAAAGAAAGAAAGAAAGAAATATAATGTGCAGAAGGAAAGTTGGATTAAAAAATACAATAAAAAATCAAACAATATATAGAAGTAAAGTGAAAGAAAAGAAAGAAAAAAGAAGATAAAAAATCAGGTCTAAAAAGAAAAAAGAAAAAGAAAAGAGAAAAAGATATCAAGAAAAAAAAGACAGAAAAATTAGCGGAGAAAGAAAGAAAAATTAAAAAGCAACGAAAATATGCTGAAAGTAATAAAAAAAAAGAAAGAAAGAAATGATGGTAAAATACAATAATAAATCAAATAATGTGTAGGATTAGAAAGAAAGAAAAAAAGAAAGAAAGAAAGAAAGAAAGGAAGAAAGAAAGAAAGGAAGAAAGAAAGAAAGAATGTACAGGGAAAAGGGGGACACAAGAGAATATATTAAGGAAAGGAAAATAGAAAATAGAGAAAGAAAGAGAGAATGAAACTAAAAAAAATAAAAAGGAGAAAGAAGGAATGAAATAATGCGTAGAAAGAAAGGTAAAATAAAAAAATATAAAATCAAATAATGTGTAGAATAAAAAAGAAAGAAAGAACGAACGAAAGTAGAGGAAAGTGGAAAAGTAAAAGAGAGTAAGAAAGAAAGAAAAATAACGGACAGATAGTTAAAAAAAAAGAAATAAAGAAAAAGAAAAAATGTGCCCAAGGAAAATTAAAGTAAAAAAAAAGGCAATAATAAATCAAATAATGTGTCGAGGTAAAAAGAAAGAAAGAAAAATAGGAAGAATTTACCGGAAAAAGAAAAACCAAAAGAAAGTAATGAAAAAAGAAAAATGGAGAGAAAGTAAGAATTAAAAAGTAAAATGAAAGAAAGAAAATGTATACGCAGAATAAAATTTCAAGTGAAAAAGAAAATGATTTATCAAATAATGTGTAAAAGTCAAAAGAAAGAAGAGAAATTAAAATGAAGAACAATAATGTACAAAAAGAAAAAAAAAGGCAAGAGAATATGAAAACGGGAAAGAAATAAGATAGAAAAACGCACAGGAAAGAAAACCAGCTTAAAAAGAAAAGAAATAATAATAAAAAAAAAAAAACAATTTTTTGAATGTAATAAGAAAGAAACACAAAGCGAGCCAAAAAGAAAGAAAAAAAGAAGGAAAGAAAAAAGAAAGAAAGAAAAAAGAAAGAAAGAAGCAAAGTAAGAAGTGACGTAACCAGAGTGATTGAATCGAAATCCAGGCATTTTTATGAGTCAGCAAAAAGTGACCATAAATATTATCTCTCAATATCGAGTCAAGACGCAATGCCCCGATTTACTCACTTAACCGGAAGTACTGCACACAAATCTACGTTGTCATGGTGATAATTTGAGAACACACACGTGTGTACCCCCCCCCCCACTAACGCCCTTATATATACACACACAAACCCTCTCTCTCTCTCTCTTTCTTTTTCTCTCTCTGTTTTTGAACACCGGAAAATCCTCTATTCATTTTACTTGATAACCGCCTTACCCCCCCTCCAGCACCATTGTGCGACGGTTTGAACCGTAGCAAAAACGAAAAACAAATCGACTTCAAAGTTTGAGATTCATATATATAAAGGTAAAAGACATGCGCAAAGACCCCTCCTTGTAAAAAAACCCCAAAAAAAAACAACCTTATTTTAACTCGTAAATCCATATTCTTATCTGTAAGGATTTAGTAAGATTAGCCTAGTCTTATAGAAGGCCAACAGCGTAGAAGACTCAGAAAGAACCAGAATTGTTATGCATTAGTCAATGAATACACGAAAACAGAACGTATAAGACGCGGATAGTTTTTTTTTTTTTTTTTTTTGTTGGCGTATTTATTTAATCTATACACCGAGATTATCTAAAAAGAAGTAGAAAACCTGTGAGGATTTATTATAATATCAACATGAAATACGCAGATAAGACTGAGATTAGCGCCATATCACGTTTAAAAAAAAAAAACACTCTCCGTACGATCACCGAAGTTAAGCAACGTTGAGCCTTATCAGGAGTAAACAGATTCGCCAACCGTCCGGTTCACACACCTCCCTGGTCTTTTGAACAGGAGTAGAGGTTTATCCCTTGTTTCCTGTATAGGATTGGGTTTCCGGTTTCTTCCAAAGTCTTCTCATTCACTTTCACTCCAAGTAGCCCTTTTCGCCTTGCTTGGGGTGAATCGATTAAAAAAAATACTACCGAAATTGGTGACCGCTTAGGAATACGAGGTGCTGTAAGCGTGGGTGTGCAGGTGATGTAATGGATAATGGATCGGAATTGTCAATCGAAATGTCGAGTTCCAATTGCACTTGGGTTCGTTATATTCGCTTACGCGCAAATACACATGGGAAAGGCATGAATCGACCTCTTTCCTATACCTGCCAGCCAATTAGTAATAGTTGCAGTATTAAACCATAATTATCTAAAAAAAAAAAAATTCTCAGAATTTAAAAATATTGACTAGCTTTAAATTACCTGCAACGGGTTGGTAAGCAGTAAAAACGAATGTATCAATAAATAAAATATATAACACTGTGCTGGCTGGAAACTGAATAACGTATATGTGGAAAAAACATAAAAGAGAGGGAAAACACACAAGCAAACACAGTGTACATTTTATAGTGAATATTTTATAGTGTACATTTTATAGTGAATATTTTATAGTGAATATTTTATAGTGAATATTTTATAGTGTACATTTTATAGTGAATATTTTATAGTATACATTTTATAGTGAATATTTTATAGGGTACATTTTATAGTGAATATTTTATAGTGAATATTTTATAGTGAATATTTTATAGTGTACATTTTATAGTGAATATTTTATAGTGTACATTTTATAGTGAATATTTTATAGTGTACATTTTATAGGGTACATTTTATAGTGAATATTTTATAGTGAATATTTTATAGTGTACATTTTATAGTGAATATTTTATAGTGAATATTTTATAGTATACATTTTATAGTGAATATTTTATAGGGTACATTTTATAGTGAATATTTTATAGTGAATATTTTATAGTGAATATTTTATAGTGTACATTTTATAGTGAATATTTTATAGTGTACATTTTATAGTGAATATTTTATAGTGTACATTTTATAGGGTACATTTTATAGTGAATATTTTATAGTGAATATTTTATAGTGTACATTTTATAGTGAATATTTTATAGTGAATATTTTATAGTATACATTTTATAGTGAATATTTTATAGGGTACATTTTATAGTGAATATTTTATAGTGAATATTTTATAGTGAATATTTTATAGTGTACATTTTATAGTGAATATTTTATAGTGTACATTTTATAGTGAATATTTTATAGTGTACATTTTATAGGGTACATTTTATAGTGAATATTTTATAGTGAATATTTTATAGTGTACATTTTATAGTGAACATTTCGTACCAGCAGACATTCTTTCTTTTCTTTTCACTTTCTTTTACTACCGCCTGTAGGATGGCCTGTAGTTTCTGTTGTAGTATAGGACCCAGTGTACCTCTTGTTCCTCCCTACTTCTGTGACAATGGGCTGCTCATACTTATGAATATGGCAAGTAGCCACATTAGAGTAGGATTCGATTAGTATCAGTTAAAATCAAGTATATCCGTTCTATGCGTGAGTATTTAGTATCTGTCTATATTTCTGAGATGAGGTTTATGCACACTATTTATATTATTCGGACTATTGTCCTCATCTTTGTCGCCATATTTATTACAACGTTTCGGCCTTTCAGTATCTGTCTATATTTCTGAGATGAGGTATTATGTACACTATTTATATTATTCGGACTATTGTCCTCATCTTTGTTGCCATATTTATTACAACGTTTCGGCCTTTCAGTATCTGTCTATATATCTGAGATGAGGTATTATGTACACTATTTATATTATTCGGACTATTGTCCTCATCTTTGTCGCCATATTTATTACAACGTTTCGGCCTTTCAGTATCTGTCTATATTTCTGAGATGAGGTATTTTGTACACTATTTACATTATTCGGACTATTGTCCTCATCTTTGTCGCCATATTTATTACAACGTTTCGGCCTTTCAGTATCTGTCTATATTTCTGAGATGAGGTATTATGTACACTATTTACATTATTCGGACTATTGTCCTCATCTTTGTCGCCATATTTATTACAACGTTTTGGCCTTTCAGTATCTGTCTATATTTCTGAAATGAGGTATTATGTACACTATTTACATTATTCGGACTATTGTCCTCATCTTTGTCGCCATATTTATTACAACGATTCGGCCGTTGTATGCTCCGATTGTAATGTCGAACTGACCCCTTTATTTCGCTCACTGGGATTGACTGTTCCACGTGACATGTCTAATGGATGTCAGTTATCAGTTATCTCCTGCTTAATCCGCTGTACAAGTTTTCCACCGCCTTAAACAGGTATTGAACTGGCACTCTTTGGGTCCTGTCACTGGTTCTAACCAACGCCTATATCCACTGTGTCCTTCAAGACATCTGTGTATGAATTTCTGGGTATTATAAAACTAATGTCGTCAGTAATAATTTTTTTACCAGAGCTCATATTATAATTTTTTTTTGTTATTATCGCTTTTCTCTGGCACTCCTTATTACTGGTTCCCATATTGTATTCATTTTTATCCTTGGTCGGCTCAGGAGATTTTTGTGGCCTAGCATATGTACTGATTCCTTAAGTTTACGAATTTCCCAATGGTGTTGTCTTTGATCTCAACCTGATCCCACAGAGGGCGGCGATCTCCCTTTTCTCTCCATATGTTGTCAGCCACGCCTGATTTTTCCACTTCCCGTCGTGTACAGCCTCCTGGTGTTCTTGAACCCTACCTTAAGTGGGCATCCTGTCTTCCCTTTATATTTCTTTCCGCAGCTGCACGGGATTGCGTACACACAGTCTTTAGTCATGTTCTCCTCTATGGGGTTTCTTACTCGGGAAAGATATCTGCGAAGTGTTGTTCAGCTTTTGAAGGTTATCCTGATGTTATATAGACCGCAGATTCTTTTGTATTTTCTCTGATAACCCCTTCACATAAGGCAGGCAGACTGTTTTCTGAATGTTGTTGTCCTCCCCTTGTACCCTGCCTATTCCAATTTTTTTTGGCTGCTGCCATGTACCCAGGTTAGTTCTTACGTTGTAGGGTACTACTTATACTCTCCAATTCTTTATTTAACGTCTCTGGGTCGCCACCTATGGCTTTTACTCGGTGTTGTAAGCAGCGGACGATCCCTTTCTTTACGCTGTATGGATGGTAGAAGTTGAAATGGAGGTACTGTCCCGTGAATGTCGGTTTACGGTATACGGATGTGTTGAACCCATGCTCTGTTCGAGATATTGGAACATCCAGGAATGAGAGTGTGTTGTTACTCTCTTTCTCCATCGTGAACTGTATCGAAGGTCTTATGGAGTTCACATGGTCCATTAGAGCCTGAACATCTTATTGTGGGATCAGGTTGAGATCATAGACAAAGAACACCATTGAAAAATTAGTAAACTTAAGGAATCAACATCGATGCTCTCTCTAACTATGACCATCCTAATTCTCGGTTTCTTTTCTGTGTCTGCTATCCACACTGCCATTTGCATGTCATATGTTAAGACTGTGACCATTAATTATAAATCCTTCTGAGAATCTAAATATATTGTCTTAGCTTTAAATGGTCGATAAACAGTGAAAACGAATGTATCAATAAATAAAAGTATATAACAGATATGTATGAGAGAAAACAGAAAAACGTTTAGGTGTTAAAAAACAAAACAGAACGGAGGACGAAATATTCAGTTTAAAAAGTACAATCTGTTTGCTTTTTATACTTATAATGTCATCTTTTGAATAATTATTATTTGCTCTACTCGGAATTGAGATCTATCTATTTATGAATAGGGTTTTTGGTTATCGGAATTTCACTCAATCTGCAACAACCCTGTACTTGTATATATATATATATATATATATTTATATAACTTTAAACTTAATATAGATTAAATTTAAAATTGGTAATTTTGAATTTTGAATTTTATAGTATAATGTAATATTTATTAGTTAGAAGGGATTCTATTTTAGTCTAACCTGAACATTAAAGCATTAAATAAATATTATAACCAAAGTTCGTTGTCAAGTTTTTTGAATTCACATATACTTGTATATTAATAGGTCATTCCAGCTTATGTAACAGCGTTTCCCCTAGCGAGGGGTGTTTGATTGATATGAACCTTTTAAAAGCCTTTATAATACATTCAAAACCATCACTTGATAAGACACCAGAAATGTTGAAACAAAATGGATATTTTTGTAGAGATTTTATAACATTTTTATGTTATAAATTTCGAATAAATGATTATATATATATATATAAATTTTATCGTTCAAAATATAATCTTGAGTAACAGACACGGGACTGAAGCGAAAGCCGAGGACATAACTCCAACAGAACCAATAATCACCGAATTATTGGCAATCCGCATGAACAGACCAACCAACAAATTAGCCAGGTGTGAATCACACCAAGAATACATTAGGATATGCCTGAAGGACCAACTGGTACCTACCAATTTCAGGATTGATTTGGTACCATCAATAGATAACCATAATGATGCATTTCTAGCATCATGGTACCGTAAATTAGAAGACTTCTCCAGGGAACTCATGCAGGATACAATACTGTTCTGCCAGTAAAGCATAACGGCAACAACCGTGGAAATAAACCTGCTCGATGAACAAATAAATAAAGAAACGGAACCAGAGGAATACACCAACATAAAGAATGCCATAAAAGCTCACACAGACCAAACAGTGAGGGAACTACAAAAAACAAAATCTGAAAAACAAAGAAAATTAAAATGGAATATTTCCTCTAGACAGAACAAAAGAGAAGTCAAACCAAACTCAGAAATAAGTGAACGACCATACCACAAAAGAAGACCAAAAAACACCGCAACCACACTGCCCATCACCTAACCAATGTAAACACTAAACAGACCAAACAAATACACCAGCAGACAACCACCAGCACTACAACCAACAATAACAACACCGCCACCATCAACGATAGCTAGAATCTCAAAACAAACACACACACAAAACAAACCACTAACTTACGCGGACATCCTTAGGGTGCCGCACAAACATACACACACCAAAACACAGCAGCCCTTGTACAGAACGCACAACCCCATTAGACATCCCAGACCACCCAGATTAACCCCTAGTAGACAATCGATAGCAAACACACTCAACCTTCAAAAAAACGGAATAAGCCCCCAACCAGGACGCCTGGACGGGGGTATAGCATCCGTAATAGGAGACATGATGCAAACTTTCGAGCTTTTACGAAAGAACTTCGCCATACTTGCAAATACAAACTTGACCCATACGGGCGAGTTATAAATTTAAGTAACAATAAATTTTCACTCAACATATTCAGGTTACTAAATAAAGGACTAAGCTTTTGCCTTAGTCCCCCAAGGTTTGATAAAGACACCTTGGCAAAGGACCTGAAATCCTTCTTCAGAAGAATACGGCTAAAAGCCCACTACGGGAACAATGATCACACACCTTCCATACTCGATACATTAAAGGAGAAGAATACTACATACATCCCACAAAACACAGACATTACGATACAAACATTTGAAATAGCCGTAGCAAATGACATAAAGAAAACAATAGCACGTAAGCTGCCACGTAACAATATTTCTGAAAGGGAACGTATAGCCCTCGACACGCTGATACATAGAGATGACCTAGTCATAACACAGGCTGTCAAATGGGGTGCCACAGTGATCTGGGGAATCAAAGAATACATTAAAGAAGCAAACAAACAACTAGCCGACAAAGAAACCTATAAAAGCTTACCTACAGATCCCCTTCCCGAATACCAAAAAGAATTAACCAGCTCACTAAACATAATGCTTCACAACAACATAATCGACAAAGAAATATGCACAACACTTACACCCACAAACATTACACCTGCTCGTTTCTATCTCCTCCCTAAAATACACAAAAGCAACAATCCAGGAAGGCCCGTCATTTCATCATTCAACTGCCACACGACCAAAATTTCAAAATATGTAGACCATTACATACAACCCCTAGCTAAGGAAGTAAAATCCTACATCAGAGACACAACAGTAATATAAAATTAGCGTATGTACTGCTGGCCTGGCTACGACGTTGAGTAAAATATACTTTTATGTTTACATTTACTGTTGTCAAATTAGCTTCAAAATTAGGTTTACAGAAGTCGCATGATACGCGAGCGTGTAGTGTGTATATATATATATATATATATATATATATATATATATATATATATATATATATATATGAATATTATCGTACGTCGAAAGTACAACTCGGAGATTCATGTTCAGTACAATCTTCAGGTACTTATAATTGTAAGTACTTTATAAGTACAAGTACCTTACAATTATAAGTACCTGAAGATTGTACTGAACATGAAACTCCGAGTACCTTCGACGTATGGTAATAGGCATATTTATTAACACAGGGCAACCTCGGTTCTCGAACGTCTCACATGACGAACAAATTTGTTTTCGAACAGAAAATTCAAAATGAGAATGACTTGGTTTACGAACAAAATTAACGAAAAGTCCCGAATCCAACCGAACCCATCCGAACCGAGCCGACCGAGTTAACCCGAACGGAGTCATTTCTGAGTCGACCGCCGTGTTGTATATATTCGAGCGGTGTGATTTTCTTTTCCAATTTTATTATCCCTTAGTCATAGATCCCAAAAAAGCTAGCAGTGATACTGATAAAGGAAAAAGAAATGATACGAGAAAAACAATTGTTGATGATATTGTCTCTTCCTACTCAGTTTTATATGACCATATAAACGAACGAAACTATTCTTATAAATAAAGAGACGATCACGTCTTTCCTCCCCTTTTCCAAACAATAACACCCCTTTCCTTCCCCTTTCACTGACGCCATCAACGCTTCTACATACAGGTACGGTAAAATTAAAATGTTCGTCTATATTTTAACAGTTTAGTGTTGGGTTTATTTATTTATTTCTGAGATTTAATGATTTTCATTAGTTTTGTGCATAAACTTGTGCACAAAGTACTATTGCTAATGTTTACATAAGCATTTATCTTGGGACCAGGAACGGATTAATCCATTTTATATTGATTTCTATGAAAGAATAGTTTCGGTTTGCGAACATTTCGGGTTACGAACGGGATTCAGGAACGAATTAAATTCGTGAACCGAGGTTCCACTACGCATATATTACAGCTCTGCAATACCACACTGAGCACTGTTTTGTTAACACCAAAAATAAAATAAAATAAAATATTTATTTGCAAATTTATAATATATGCGTACGTTTTATATATTCATTTACGGTTGTTCGTATCTATATTTATTTATTTAATATTCACACACGCGCGCGCGCACACACACACATATATATATATATATATATATATATATATATATATATATATATATATATAGAGAGAGAGAGAGAGAGAGAGAGAGAGAGAGAGAGAGAGAGAGAGAGAGATGCACGGTGGAGTAATGGATAACGGCTTGGATTGAGGAATCGGAGAGCCGAGTTCGAATTCCAGTCGAATCCATTACATTCACTTACTTACCCTTGGGAATGGTGTGAATCCTCCTCCTCTTCTCCTTCCAACTATGGGTAAATAGCAGGACAGACTGGCTTCTATAGCCTTGGATGGCAACTGGTCTAGGAGAAGGACAACTCTGAATTCAAAACCTGCGGAGGGTCGTTCGGGGACCTTGTGGCACTCAGTGCACCAGGTCTCTGTATTCGTCCCTTCAAAAAGTGTAGATGGTCCTGCACGAAACCTTCACCACTATAATCAAATCTCATCTGTCAGCGTCGGGCTCTCAGTTTCTAAGAACTGATCTGCTTGACCCTCATACGTCGAATTCGACGAGAGAGTCGATGATATATATATATATATATATATATATATATATATATATATATATATATATATATATATATATATATATATATATATATATATATATATATATACCAACGCCAAGCCTACGACAGTCTGTTGAACACAATCATCACGTCTGAATTTCGATTACTAACATCTTTTTCATCAAATGTCTCTAATTCTGAGATGAAATCCAAAAACTATTTACACTATTTACATTGTTCGAAATATTGTCCTCATCATTATTGTTATATTCACGACGTTTCGGGCGTTGTACGCTTCGGTTTTCTTCAGTTGATATACTTTGTAATTTCGTCCTGAGCCCTTTATTTTGTCCAATGGGGTAGATTGTTCTAGTCCCATGTCTTTCCTAGATATCTCAGTTTGAGTTATTTCCCTTTAGCAACTCAACTCTCCAAGTTTTTGTTCATTTTTGCTATGGCCAGGTATGGAACTCACAACTCTTTGGGTCAGATCGCTGGATTTCTTCAACCAAGGTTTTTAACATCATCACTGGGAAACATCGTGAATAACAATAACTCTTAGCCATAAATATTATTAGTTTTATAAATATTATTATTTATGATGTTTGTTTTTTTTTTATCTCTGGATTTTCATTCACCGACATTATAACCACTGAACATCTCTGTTCTTATTGGAGATTATTCCTTTGAAGTCGCCGACTCATGATCGTCAGCGAAGATTCCCTGATCGTCCAAGCTGTTGTTTTTGCAGCGGATTCGTTTTGAAGTCGCCAAGACGTGTTTCCTTTAGCACGCCCTGGGGGTGGTGGGATGGTATTTCTTCTCGCTGAAAGACGAAATTCTTTGTTTTTTATAAGAATTTTTCGCTGAAAGTAAGTCCGAGAAAATAAGGTTTATTTCCAACACCCTCACCATAAAAGATTAATTGAAAAATAAAAAAATTGTATTCGTAAAATTTCTATGCTTCCGTCAGCATCCGTTCTGTCTTGTTATTTTTCCCTCTTTCCTTACCCCATTTTAATCTTTGACCGGGGAAGATTCCTTGTTTTCAAAAAGATTTTAAGACACCTGGTCTGACTACGTGACAGCGCTTCTGACTCTCAACTTCTTCCCCAAAATATTAACTCATTCAACTCGAACAGGGATTTGACTTTTTCTAATTGCCACAAAAGATTTATCGTTTTTTATTGATTTTTTTCAAAGGAAACGGGCGGTGAAGAATAAATATCATACAGCCTGGCGTGATTTGCCGATTGAGCCACGGTGGAGGGTTTTGGTTAGCAAGGTCGATTTTACTGTTTTTAAACTACAATTCTCCATGATTTTCTCACGTACATTCATATCTGCTCGATGCGTATCCAAATGTAAACAAATGACGTCACACATTATGAAATGGGCAAAATGTCTTCAAGCATTTAGCGTGTATGAAAACAACTGAAAATTATTTGAAAGACTTAAAACTGAACTTTTAAATAAATCCTGTTAAAATTAAAAGTTTCGACCAAACAACACACGCACAGCGCACGCGCACACACAAACACACACAAACAGTCACACATACACACATACACACATACACACATATATGTATATGTGTCTGTGTTTCATTAAAGGCGACACAAAGGTACGGTGAGTTTAAATTTTTCTTGAGTTCGAAAAAAAAGTTTTCTTTTCTGGACACTGTATGTAGAAATGGTTCAAATGTTCTGTAATTCCAAGCGATTTCGGCTCTACTTTTAGCTATTATCAAGGTTGATTTTATTTTAGCTTTTTTAACTGGGTGTATGGATTGTGTGTATGTATCTAGAGTTATAGGGATGTTTTATTTTCCGAACACAGCTAGGACATTGTGGCCGTGTTCGTTGTTAATAATATTTCATGTTATTGCAATTATTACATGCCCCATGTAGAAAACATATTATTTAAACAGGTTTGTAAACCTAAAATATATATCCGCTATGAAGATGATATTTTTATTTTAGCGAAAAACACAAAAGAAATAGATAATCTCAAGACCACCTTTAAAAAAACAACAACCTCCAAATCGTAAACGTTCTCGTAGAATACAGTAACAACACTTTTACCACTTCATTGTATAAAAAACCATAAGCAGAAACTCTTGCTACCTTAACTTTAATGAAATGAGGGATTGCTGCCTAAATACACTATATATATATATATATATATATATATATATATATGTATATGAAGAAATATAGTCTTAAAGTGTGCTATATTTATGGGATAAAGTGCTCAACATCAGAGATAGAGCGTGTGTAAATATAAAAGTGAACATACAAGTCAACATATATATATATATATATATATATATATATATATATATATATATATATATATATATATATATATATATATATTACAATGAATCATTCCTGCAAAAAGTAGATTAGTAAAGTTAATGATATAAAATGGCGAAATCTCTTCGCAATCAAAATTTTAAAGTTGCATTAAACTATAAATCACTGGATGAATGTTATGATCCTTGTTTTTAATAACTGCAAGCAGTATAAGGTCTTTTTTTAATCTACTAGTACTTTGAATTGAACATTCAGTCATCCTCAAGCATGGAAATTATTTTGTTTTTAGTAAAATCCAGGTAGCATCAGAGACGAAAAATTAAATGCGAATTGAGATATTTTTATATATATATATATATGTATTTGTCTCTGATGCTACCTGGATTTTACTAAGAACAAAATAATTTCCATGCCTGGGGAAGACTGAATGTACAGTTGAAAGCACTAGTAGATTTTGTTTGCGAATAGATTTCGCCATTTTATATCATTAACTTTACTAATCTACTTTTTGTATGAATGATTCATTGTAATATAAATTGAACTGCACCACATATTTGATATTAAAATATATATATATATATATATATATATATATATATATATATAGTTTACGAAAAATTAGGTAATCCGTATGGGTAGACCCAAGGAGGATAAAATCCAGAGAGCTCAATGTAAATCAGAGCTAATAATTTAAATAAAAACAGATTACTTTAAGATTCCATATAATAAATTATTTCACCACAGCCCTTTTAAAGGACAGCGGATCATCAGATTTTATTTGGAAATAAATCTGATGATCTACTGTCCTTTAAAAGGGCTGTGGTGAAATAATTTATTATATGGAACCTTAAAGTAATCTGTTTTTATTTAAAATATATATATATATATATATATACATATATATATATATACATATACATATATATATATATATATATATATATATATATATAGATGGTGTGTCCAAAAATGTCCACACTTTTTGACTTTTGATGAATTCTAAAATTGTTGTCATTTCCATCTTAATATTATTTTACATTTAATTTAAATCTTTCATTTTCTTTGTAAATAAAAAAAACATAGATATATGTTTATTCATTTTAACCATTAATCATGCTTGATTAAGTCAATAAACACTGCATTTATTGCCATTTAAAGAACGAGTACCTTTTGGGGACTCCCCTGTATAAGTATATATGATGAATTATAGTTTTAAGTTTTGCTATGTTTATGAGGCAAAAGCGAATAACATCCGACATGGAACGAATATAAACATGAAAAGTGTGGAGACAAGGATCAACACCGAATGAAGACAGTTTTTTAATTTTTTTCTAGATAGCTAAATCATGCTGAAAAACTGTGGCCATGTGGTTTGATCTCTGCGTTTACTGTGCTAGGATATATAGATATATATATATATACCACTACTGGACTTTACTTCGAGCAATAAAAATGTATAAGTACTCTACAGTAACCCGGATATAAGAGAAACCCGGATATAAGAGATATTTTATCTGGTCCCAAATTAGAGCCAGTGTTAATGTATATATAATAGACCAAACCCGGATATAAGACAAACCCGGGTATAAGATACTTATTCTCCGGTCCCGACAACTCTCTTATATCCGGGTTACACTGTATAAGCTTAACAGAAGAATCGTGATGAAATCGATCATAAACGAAAATGGCATGTTCATCATTAATTAATCATAGCTAAGGATCGGAAGCTAATAAAGGATTGAAATAAAGTTTATATATATATATATATATATATATATATATATATATATATATATATATATATATATATATATATTCAAGGATCATTTTCCAACTTATTCAAGATGATCTTCGCCTTCTCTAACCTTCTAACTTTCTCTCCTGGAGTAACAAGTTACCTCACAGGTTTCACGTACGATTTCATTTTCAAGTCTTTTTTCTTTCTTTACTGTTCTTGGAACTGTCATAGTGGAAACTCCTCTCTCAAGTGCCAAACGTCTTATGAATTGAGTTGGATCTTTTCTAATTGATCTCTTTAGCTCCAAGTTGAATTGATGATCCCTCTTCCTGTTGTGACCTCCTGATCCAGTTTTGCTCTCTACTGTTCCCTCTTTTTTAAACTTATTCACTATTCTCAATCCGAACATTCAAATGCAATGTCAATCGACATCTCCATATCCCTTGATCTATTCTCAGTCCTTCTCTTCATCCTTTCCTCTTCCATGCCCCCTTACTCTACCCACTCTCTGTGACCCCTTGCATGCTAGTGGCACTCCAGCCTTTCTTGGGGGTGAAACGTTTTTTCATCTAAATTGTTTTTGTGTTTTTTTATATTTTTATCTTTACTATGGTCCTTTTATTTACTCATCTTTTATTATTTTTCTTATTATTCCAAGTATTTTTAATGTTAACTTCCTCTTTTCATGTATACATAAGGTTAACAAATGCAAACCAGACGGAAAATTATCATATATGCATCGGCAGGGTGAAACTAGCTGGATTTTAAGTTTAGATCATATCACTTTTTATTGGGCCTAATGTTACCACAAATGTATCCACACGTTTCGGGTGTCAGTTTTTTTGTTGTTGTTTTTTTTAAATGTTAGGTCAGCGGATCGGTAGTCATTTATGCATCTGATAATAGTTCATGGTGATTTTTCTGTTCAACTTTATTAACTTGATAAATTGTTTATATGTGAAAAATAGGAATTCATACAGACTCTGAGATATTACGGTAGCAGTAATAAGAATGGTAAGAATGTTCTGTTTTGGCTTAAGGAATACTGTGATATGTTTCTGTCGCTAACTATGGCCAGATAAGTTTAAGATAAGACAGACTGAAAACCAGCCTTCTCCAATCCCCCTTCTGGCCTTGTGCCGCATTTTTTTTATTTGCAAAATAAATATTACAGTGTAACTCGGATATAAGAGACCCGGATATAAGAGAAACCCGGATATAAGATAGATTTTCTCTGGTACCAAATTAGAGCCTGTGTTAATGTATATATAATAGACCAAACCCGGATATAAGATAAACCCGGATATAAGAGATTTCTTCTCCGGTCCCGACAACTCTCTTATTACACTTATCTCTGTTACACTGTACTTTCCTTAACGTATACGCTATGAAAATTAAACGCAGTACTAAATTAGCGGCAAGGTCTCATCAATTCACAGGTGAAATTTCCAGATGAAACCGTAAGTTCTATGATGACAGTTTCTTCTCTCACTCTTCTAGTTTGAGAAATTCTCTTCCGGCTTCTCGCTTTCCAGTCAACTTTGTCGTCAAAAATTTCAATGCAATGCCGATCTCTTTCTTCTGTCTTCTTAATTCCTATTCTTTTATTCTTCTCTCTCTCACTCTCTCTCTCTTTTTAATCTCTCATATTCAATAACCCACTGCGTCTTAGTAGCTCTGTTGCCTTGCTTAGTGTGAAATGATTAAAAAACAAAATAAAAAAATAGTTGATCTACGATATCATTCCAGTTGAAAACACCAGTGAGAACTTCCTAGAAATGAAAAGGTCGATGACAAATAGGCACATTTGTCGATACCGTAGACCTTTTTTTTTAAAAAAAAAAAACAACCTTTTTTATGGTAAATGTAAGAGCAATCAGGCATAGCACTGATAGTATTAATACCACCAATTCAGCTTCGAGAAGCGTACAACTATTCACTCTTTCATCTTCCGCCCGCACTACAACATTTTCATCACAAATGCAAGTCCCATCCAACCACGACCAGCAGTTGAATCACTAGCTCTCTACCCTTTAATTGATTAGTCTTGTGCTGTGTTCATCTTTGTCTTGTGTCCGCCGCCGCTGGCCATACCACCAGTGGTAATAATGGCGGCCGGCAGCGTAACTTTGTAGCAGACAAGCATCATGTCTTGGTACCAAATTGCTGAACGAGTCGAGGAATTAATTGACTTAATTAATTTAGAGCCATTTTCCAGGGGTCTTATCATTTCGATTTTCATTAAGGCCTGTTCCCAGCGCTCGGCTATCGACCGTGTTTGTGTATGTTCTATCGAAATAAGCAATCAACTGGGGAATGAAGGCAAGGAAGGAAGGAAGGAAGGAAGGAAGGAAGGGACATTAACAGGAAGGAAAATAAGTGAGAGATGGAGAGAAAGAGTAAAAAAAAAACAATAGGAACGGAAACGACCGAGAAAGAAAGAAAGAAAGAAAGAAAGAAAGAAAGAAAGAAAGGTAAATAGAAAAGGATAAGAAAAAAGAAAAGAAGGCGAAGAAAGTGGGGCAAAAGTGTGCTGCGTTGAGGTAAGATATAAAAATAGATTTGGAAAAAGTGAAAGAAAGAAAGAAAGAAAGAAAGAAAGAAAGAAAGAAAGAAAGAAAAACGAAAGAAAGAAATGGAAAAAGAAAAGGAAAAGGAGGTGACGAAAGATGAGCAAAAGTGTGCTCCAAAAAGGGAAGATTTATCTCTTTCCTTTTTGGAGCACACTTTATAGAAATAGATTTCGAGAAAAGAAGAAAGAAAGAAAGAAAGAAAGAAAGAAAGAAAATGGTAAAGAAGAAGAGGAAATAAAAGAGTACAGATTAAAGGAAAATAAAAGACAGGAAAAGTGCAGAAATATATGGTGGCGCAGTGGTGATAAAAATGTCTGAGGAGTGAAATTGTGCTATGAGAGCCAAATGTTAAATAGATAAAGAAAGAAAGAAAGAAAGAAGAAAGAAAGAAAGAAAGAAAGTATGATTTCTGGAGATAACGATGAAGAGTCATTTTTTCTGATGTTGAGACCATGCAGTTTTTCTTTAACTGTATCACGAATAAAAGAAATACTGAAAATAATATCAGAGACTTAATATCATATTTACTAGCAACGGGTTTAATTTATCAATTCAGACTGGGTTAATGGGCTCACTCGCACGCACGGGCACACACATAGAAATATATATATATATATATATATATATATATATATATATATATATATATATATATATATATATATATATATATATATATGTATAATGAGAAGCCACGTATACTTTCTTGATATGTATATAATATGGAAAAAAACACTGAAAAGTTGTAAATATGTATATATATATACATATATATATATGCATATATATACATATATATATATACATATATATATATGTATATATATATATATACATATATATATATATATACATGTATATATATACATAAATATATAAGCATATATATATATATATACATATATATATACATATATATATACATGTATATATATATACATATATATATACATGTATATATATACATATATACATATATATATATATATATATATATACATATGTATACATAATGTATATATATATATATGTATATATATATATATGTATATATATATATGTGTAATTTGTAAGCAACTTTTCTTTTAAACATGTAGTATTGAATGTTAAAGACAATGTATAATGAGAAGCCACGTATACTTTCTTGATATGTATATAATATGGAGAAAAACACTGAAAAGTTGTAAATATGTATATATATACATATATATATGCATATATATACATATATATATATATACATATATATATATGTATATATATATATATACATATATATATATACATGTATATATATACATATATATATATACATATATATATACATATATGTATATACATGTATATATATATATATATATACATATATATATACATATATATATACATATATATTTATATACATATATATATATATACATATATATATACATATATGTATATATATATGTATATATATATATATATATGTATATATGTAATTTGGCAGCAACTTTTCTTTTAAACATGTAGTATTGAATGTTAAAGACAACATAGTCTTACATATTTTCTTTTGAATTTTCTCACTTTTTATCTGAAAATGATTTCGAAATAAGTATTGTCTATACGATGACCTAGCGCTTTCGAACATCACATATATATAAAGTATGTATCAGAAATATTTCACAAGGTATGGGGCGGGTTCTTCACACCAAAACAAGGACAAAAGTTCATATACACATATGCCCGCAAATCCTTCGTTTTTGAGTCATTAACTTTAAAGAAAGTTTTTGGTAGATGGGGCTGTGTTGCTATGTAGACTAGGTTACATTTGTCATTCGTGTACATTTGTGGCTAGTCTCTCTTCAGCGTTTAACGCGAGTTGTAGAAAGTTAACTGAGAAGTGTTCCGTTTAACAATGGCCGAATATTCATATCGTGAGCAGGCGGATATCATTTTCACATACGGCCACGCGAATGTTAATAGGCGTAAGGCTTCACGGCTCTATCAGATTGCGTTTCTAGACCGAAGGCAGTTGAGTCATCCAACATTTGCTGCTGTTTATCGTCGCTTTGTTGAAACAGGATCCGTGAATTGTGCCTGAGATAGTTCATTTAACAACGTCTATTCGTAAACTTTTATCTTAATAACTCAAAAACGAAGGATCTGCGGACATATGATTATATAGACTTTTGTCATTGTTTCGGTGTAAGGAACCAGATCCCAAATTTTGTAAAAGTATTTTTGATACGCCCTGTCTATATAAAAATGGGCACTGAAATCAACACACAGCGACGATAGTCTGTTTCATGCTTATATGCAATCGCCAGGCACATCTCATATTAGATCAATATCCACTTTTATATTTACGTACGCTATATCCCTGCTATGGGGCACTTCAAGACATTAAGAGTAAGTGTGCGTTGGGTAAATTATCGCCATTTTATATTTTAATTTCGCGCATGCGTGTTGTCTGTTTTTGATTTTGTCGTATAGTAGGGTCAGTTGGGCACCGTCTGTGAGAAAAAGAGCACCATGACGCAATTCACTCCGAGTGTTTGGGTGTCAATCCGAGGACAATGCAGAGGATCTGGAAAGAGTTAGATGATATATCCAGTCAACATATTGCTGTTTAGAGTGATCAGTAGTGATAGCGACGTTATGCCTCCGTTCATCATCACACAGAATCACAGACTCAACACGGAGGCCTACATCAAGTGTCTTGAGTAGGCAGTGCTGCCTTGTTCAAGAGGGTGGTTCCTGGGAGACACTACGTCAGGCAAAAGGATTCTGTACCATGCCACACAAGCAGGAGACCCAACCATGGCTGTCAGACAATGTCCGCGACCATATCACCCCTTTATATCTGTCCACCTAACTCCCCAGACTACAACCCCAGGATTATTATGTCTAGGGTCCAATTGAGCAAGAGATCAACAAAATTCTTTGTAACACCAAATATGAACTGAAGTCAATGATTATGGCAGCATTCACCAATTTAAACAAAGAGACCATCCCGAAGAATTACAGGAGATTCCGAAGAAAGTGGGATGATTGAAATCGATTGAAGACAAGAGTGATTTTATTTTCACAGGCAGAAGAAGTCAATCATGGCTGTCAGACAATTTCTGCGACAACATCACCACTTACATCTGGCCACCGAACTCCCCGAACTGCAACGACCTTTATTATTATGTGTGGGGCGCAATTGAGCGAGAGACCAACAAAACCTCCTGTAACATCAAATATGAACTGAAGGCAATGATTATGACAGCATTCATCAACTTAAAGAAGAAAACCGTTCAGAAGATTTGTATGTGATTCTGAAGTCACCTGGAGGCCGCAGTTGAAGCCAATTTATTGAATCAAGTAATCTTTAGTATTTCAAGACTATTTTATTTAATTTTTGTAAATATGTTTGTTAAAATGAGATGTATTTTCATTATTTTCATTTTTGCGTAATTTAAACGATAATTTATCCATCGCAACGTATATATATATATATATATATATATATATATATATATATATATATATATATATATATAAAAGTGGACATGAAAGTCAGCACTTAGAGGCGACAGTCTGTTTCATGCTAGTGCAATCGTCAGGCGACGATATATATATATATATATATATATATATATATATATATATATATATATATATATATATATATATATACATTTTGAATTGGACATAGTCCAACAATTTATTTAAAGACATTTTTAATAAGTTTAACGTTCTTTTTATAGATACAAGTATTTAAGCAAATGCTCTGTTTTATAATATAATTCACGCCAGTAAATGTTGTTTAATACTGTTTATTATAGAACAGAGCATTTGCTTACATACTTGTATCTATAAAAAGAACGTTAAACATATTATAAATGTCTTTAAATATATATATATATATATATATATATATATATATATATGGGCTGACGATTGCATCTAGCATGAAACACATTGTCGCCTCTAAGTGTTGACTTCTATGTTCACTTTTATATTTACACACGCTCTATCACTGATATTGAGTACCTTATCCCATAGCATATCTTAAGACTATATTTCTTCATATAAATACATACATATATATACATATATTTCTTCATATATATATATATATATTTCTTCATATATATATATATATATATATATATATATATATATATATATATATATATATTTTCTATACGAAATGCGCCAGTGGCCCGGAGAAATCAATTCATACTTGAAGAGTATAATGCATATATATATATATATATATATATATATATATATATATATATATATATATGACAAACAGTCTATTGTTCTTATTTCGCTTTTTTCTGATCGAGCACTTTTGACACATCTCAGTCAATATAAACAACTGAGTATTGTAAGGATGACATATATGAATTAAATATATCTTGGTCTAAATGATGGATGGTAGACATTAATAAAGTAGACATTGGTATGCATGGTGTGTGCGAGCAATTAAGAAAATACATCTTTGTTATATATACTGTTTGGTTTAGATGGTTTTGCTATACGGCATATCGACACCTCAATGGGTTATTTAATGCCGACAAGATTTTTATTGCTGGTAATATTTTTATAATTTAACATAATATTATTTTTCGTTTTAAGTCAAGTATGGCGCCTTTCTTAAGGATGTTCATCTTTACATCAAGAAACTGATTCGATCCTTTAGTTGTTTGGTTTGGTTTGTTTTACGACATATCAACACCTCAATGGGTTATTTAATGCCGAAAAGATTTTTATTGCTGGTAATATCTTTCACTAAAAATATATTGATCGTAATATTTTTTTCAAAATCTGTTGCTCGTATTAAAACTTATTTTTACACATTCATAGTATTTTTACCCCAGTTTGCGGTTAACTATTTGCTCATAGTTGGGATCCTAAACAGTTGCTACCACCCGGGTCTGCATGGACCTGGGAACACCAGTAAATATGAGATGGTTTAACGCTCCGTAAAACCCCTTGATCAAAGGCCTGGCTGGGCCTCTTAACTAGCGTATGCTAACGTGGCTTGAATATTGGATTCAGATGTGAAGAAGACTGTCGCTATTTGGGGTTGATCTCTGTGCACACACTGCTGACACACACACACACACACACACACACACACACACACACACACACACACACACACACATACATATATATATATATATATATATATATATATATATATATAAATAAAAAGAAAGAACAGTAAGATATAAAATCCGGTGTTCTTATAGATATTTTTATTTTTAAAATTCGCTTGACGAGGAAATGGAACTAATGTCTTTAATTTAATAACAAAATTAAATTCGAAGGCTTTAGCCTCCATTTTTGAAACATGGTTATCACTGTGTAGCGAAAAAAAACATATTTTAAATCAATTAATTTATAATATATATATATATATATATATATATATATATATATATATATATAGAGAGAGAGAGAGAGAGAGAGAGAGATTTCTATTTATACGTTATTTCCAGACATACGAGAATTTAAATAAATGTCCTGTATATAATGAACAATATTAACTACATTTACCAGCCGTAATATCCGAGAAATGTCATGCAAAAGATACCCTGGTATGCATGCGGTGTGGTAGACATGAGTAAGACATACCTTAGTAAAGATGACTCTTGAGTGGCTCTTGAGCCTTGTATTGGGTGAAAAATACAATAAAAGAACTGAATATGTAAAAGAAGCGAAAGTTTCTTTGTTATTAACTGATTTTATTTTTAATCATTTCTTCCCCAGCAAGGCGGCAAAGCCACTAAGACGCAAGGGATTACTAAACTGTAAAGAATAAGACAAAAATAAAAACATTATTAAGAAGAGAGAGCAATAAAAAAAAAAATTAAAAAATTAAGAAACAAAATATAACGATTAGAATGCAAGAGGGTGGAAGAGAGGTCCACAAGCGATAAGTGTGAGAAAAGAAAAAAAATCTGTTAGCATAGAACTCGCGGTTCCATGCAGCCATTTCAACTGTAAAATGGTGTGACCCAACTGCCAATCTAGTACTGAGCCTTCATATCTATGTGACATATATCTACCAAAAAGTCCGCCCTCCTTACAACAGGCCGGTAAGCAGCAACCAGAAAACTGCCAATCCACAAAATAAAAATGTCGAAGCCAGTTCCTATATTTAATCATGATAACATTGCCTTCATTATCAAAAACAATCCCATCTGTTTTGGAAATTGTTGATCCCTGGGGTAAAAAAAAATCATTCAGGCTCATACTTTAGCGAAGTCCAGAATAACCACCAGGATATGACTGGGGCTAACCTGCTTTAGTCCTCGGAGTATAAAATAGCTTCGTTTTAAATAAAGGCACTAACACAAATTTATACCCAGAATTTATTATTAGTATCAATAACTGCTATCGGAAAGAGCAATACAGATGCAGAAAGACGTGTTTTATTGACTACGCAAAGGCCTTCGACAAAGTACGCCACAAGGACCTGCTAGAACTGCTCAACAACCTTGATATATCAGGGAAAGATATTAGAATAATCAAGAACCTATACTGACAGCAAAAAATATGCATTCGCATCGAGAATGAGCTCAACGAATATTCCAAAATAGAAAGTGGCGTAAGGCAAGGATGTGTCTTCTCGCCGGACTTATTCGACCTATACAGCGAGGTAATTCTGAGGGAACTGGAGATCCTACCAGGATTCATCACAGGCGGTCACAACCTTACCAACATAAGATACGCAGATGACACGGTACTGATAGCAGACACAGAAAAGAAACTACAAAACACCCTACAGAAGGTAGCGAGGGAGAGCAAGAAGAAAAGACTAACCATAAACTACCAGCAGAGAGAATGCATAGTCATCAGTAAAAGGATGAGCCCAAAATCAGATTTGCAGGCCGGGGACATTAAAATCAAACATGTGCAAAAGTTTAAGTATCTGGGAAGTACATTATTCGGACTATTGTCCTCATCTTTGTCGCCATATTTATTACAACGTTTCGGCTGTTGTACGCTCCGGCCTTCTTCAGGTAGTTAGAGGGCCATGATTGCCTACGTCCTGAACGGACACGTCACACAAAAAGAAGAAAAAGAATCAACAACAGATAGAAAACAACTAGATCCATATGTGATGACCCCCGTATGTATATCGGATAATAATGGACTGCATAAACTCATTTAACAATAATCAAATATTAACTGACCAAAATCAAGAGACAATGGGAGATTTGACCTACGACAGGGCTTACCAATGAGCTCTAGAAAGCACACAAGAAATACCTACAACGTGCAACACAGCATGATTTATAGTGTCTCCAACTATCATATATATATATATATATATATATATATATATATATATATATATATATATATATATATATATATATATATATATATATATATATATATATATATATATATATGAGAAAGGACGACTCGAGTTTGACGCTCACTTGAACGGAAATGAAAAAAGAGAGGGGCGAGCTTTATATAACGTGACTAAAGCCATATTTCATTAGATTTGACGGTGTTCGGCATTTTTCCTCAGTCAAGGTAATCTAGGCTTCGAGCACCTCAATAAGTACGTAAATTTGCCTTTTGACCTTTTTTCTATTTCAATATTGTTGTTTTTATTCGTAACTTTATCTTGGATAACAGTTATAGATTTTGTTGTTGTTTTGAAAAGTTGTTTGTATTTGTTTTTTCTCTAATATATATATATATATATATATATATATATATATATATATTAAAAAAATATTTTTCTGTTTATAAGTTATTTTTATAAATACAATGTTTAAGTAAATGCTCTGTTTATAATAAACAATATTAACTACATTTACCGACTGAATGCACGAGAAATTTCATATAAAATATGAGTCTTCCGACAGGATTCGAAACCGTATACTTCACGGGCCCGTCATATAGACTGGCGTGCTAAACCATTTAGCTATGGATGCAGCGTCTGATTACCTAGGTCAAATTACTGCTTTTAAACAATAAACTTCCCATGATTTCTCTCGAGCGCTTATATGTGCTCGAAGCGAGTCTTAAGGTAATAAAACGACGTCCGACAATCATTTTAATATACGTACTGTTTATACGCTATTTTTAGGGATGCAAATATTTAAGTAAATGCTCTGTTTATAAAAAAACGGTATTAACATTTACGGGCATGAATGTCCGAGAAATTGCCATAGAAAATATGTGTCCTCCGACATATATGATTCCGTATAGTATACAGGTTCGATTCCTGCCATAGGACATATATTTTCTTTGAGATTTCCCGGACATTCTGGCCGGTAAATGTTGTTAATACTGTTTATTATAGATATAGCATTGACTGAAATATTTGTGTCTACAAAAATAACATATAAACAGAAAATATATTAAAATAATTCTCGGACTTAGTCTATTTCATAATACAGTGTAACCGGGATATAAGAGACCCGGGTATAAGAGAAACCCGGATATAAGAGAGATTTTCTCTGGTCCCAAATTAGAGCCTGTGTTAATGTATATATAAAAGACCAAACCCGGATATAAGAGAAACCCGGATATAAGATACTTCTTATCCTGTCCCGACAACTCTCTTATATCCGGGTTACGCTATATATATATATATATATATATATATATATATATATATATATATATATATATATATAATAAAATAGGCAGCATATAATTTTATATTACAAAGAGTTAATCATACCTTGAATTAATTAGCAATATTAATGCAATTATTGGCGAAATCCCTTCGCTAGTAGACATAATTATAAGCATTATACTACTAATAATCCACTGAATGATGAGATCCTTATGTATAAAATGGATATGGTGTATTTTTTTAATTCAGCTAGTACTTTCGAATGCTTCATGCATTCATCATCGGGCTGTATTTTTCCTTTAGAATTAAAACTGGAAGATGAAATAAATGTGTTTTTCCGACCGAAAGATGTTTTTAAGAATGAGCTATTTATTAACGGCTATGTAGTGTTGGAGCGTGCAAATCGCAACACTAAAGTTCAAATATTACAAGTGAGATTTTTTTGAATTTTGTAATTTGATAGATCCACGAATTTTTATATAAGTGTTTTTCGGTTAACATGACATGAACTGAGTAGATAGTTCAATTAACAGAGTGATATGTCTAAGTTGTTTTTTTCTCAGGAATTCTTTACTGCAGATCAATTGTTTTTCATGAACATAATAAAATAGGCAGCATATAATTTTATATTACAAAGATTTAATCTTTGCAATATATATATATATATATATATATATATATATATATATATATATATATATATATATATATATATATATAGTGTATTGCTGCAGCAGATTATTTAGCAAGATTCTCGTTTGTGTGATCATAGAGTCTCATGATTCTCATTTCATTACGTTTCTGTATATCTTTCAACTTCTTCTGCATCAATAGTTACGCCATCATCAGAGTGAATTAAATTTTCTAACGCGGATGTTTTTCTACTTTTTTCAAAATCTATCTTGCATATGCGTTTAACTTTCGTCCAAATTTTTTATGTTGCTGCCACATCGAATCTTGTGCTTCTGCTATATATTAAGAGATTCTTGACAAAATCCAACGACGAATCTGCTTTATTATTGGTCCGACCCTGGTATCTCCGCTTCCGTCACGTTCTCACCGTCGTAAAGTAGCTTCCCTTTGCCGTTTCTATGAATATTTCCATGGTAGTTGAGAAATGCAAAGTCGGTCTTGGCCTTTTCGCTAAATTGGAGCATGTGCATGTAAATTTTGTTGCAAATCCGTCGAAAATTGCGGCCGTGCATTCGTTATACACCTCCTCCCTTTTATAGATAGGGATATATATCCAGTTTAAACATTATTTTTATATATACAATTTATTCTAGTAAATCCTGTTTTTCAATTAAAAGGTATTAGTTACATTTACTGGCCTAAGTGTCCGAGAAATTTCATAGAATATATGCATTCTCCGACAGGAATCGAACCTGTATTCCTATACGGCAAACAGCAAACGGTTGATAAGCCGTAGAAAACGAATCAGTCAATCAACTTTAAGGAAATAAATGTATTTTTGAGTTGAATATTTACAATTTAATGTCAAAATTAGTGTACTAACTGGCGTTAGTATTTACGACTCGTCGTATAAATCTTAGTGTACTATGTAGGTAATCTGTCCGGGGGCCCCCATGTGTCATCAAATGGGTTTCAGTTGGCCATACATTTGTAGGCACAAGTCGCAGTTTCTATCTTACTCGGAATATTTTATGTCTCGTCTTTGTCCATCTATGAATGATTTTTCCATGACACCATGGAAGTCCACTGTCCCAAATCTGGTCTGTTCTATTCTGACATTGATCACTCCCCACATCATGTTGCCGATGTCTTCACCGTAAGCCTGGCAGGGGTGTCTTTCAGGTGCGGTGCCTTACCAGAAGGCAACCCATGATTTGGTTCAAGAGCCACATATGGTTTTGAATTCACAGTTGTCTTTCTCCTAGACTGATTAGTAACTACGGCTAGAGAGTACAGTCTGTTTTGCTATTTAACCCATAGCTGGGGGGACAATAGAGTAAGAGTCTAAATTTCCAGTGAAATAGTTGTTATATATTAATATGCTAGAAAAGGTCGTACGCGGTTAACTAATTGGCAGTTACCGCATTTGTGCGTGTATTCGTGGACGTGTGTATTTTTGAATGTTTGTGAGTGTCTGTGGGCATCAGTGTGTGCGTGTCTGTGTGCTTCCCTCTGTGTATGTGTGTGTGTGTGTGTTTGTGTGTGTGTGTGTGTGTGTTTGTTTTCTTAATTCAGTCAAATTATAGGTCATCGGAATCGCACCAGCCGAGCATTAGCCAATGTTCGGATTGTTTTTTTTTAATCTCGTTTCGTTTATCTGCCAGCGTCCGCTGTAATTGTCAGCCGTAAGTCGTCTAAATTAGCTTGGAAGCAAGAAAAGCACTTCAAGCGTGGAAATTGCAACGATTGCTCGCCGAAAAGTTCACGGCGACGTTCGCCCGAGACAATAACCAAAAAAAGATCAGTAGACTCGTGTATAAGTCTATTCACCTATTCCAATCTCAACCTTTTTTCCTTCCGACATTCATTCTGTTGAAAAGTTGACTAATGCATGGAATAATAATGCAAACACAAAATGTACTTAGAATAAAATGTATTGAAACAAGAAAGTGTACACAATATTTACATATAGTCTTTTGGTATATTTCTGGGAAGACCGTTCCTGGAGAATGTGTTGACTAAGTCGCAGTCGGGCAGAGTCTCTAGTTGGATCTCTGTATTCGCCCCCATGTCTTCCAGTACCAACCATATTTATATCGTCGATACTCCGCTATGCAAATTAGGTGGATCCTACCACAACACATTCATAGTTTTTTTTTCTTTCTTTCTGTTTTAATCATTTTTCTCTTCTTCTTTATGCGCTGTGTCCCCTCAGGATGCAGGGGATCACGACTCTCCACAACTTCTTTCCTTTGTAGCTCTTAATAAACATTGTCTTTCTCTTTTTTCTCCTAAACCATATTCCGTCATCCATTTACTAAAGCTCACTATGTATATTATGTGTTGTTTTCTTCTGTCCCTCTTTCCTTCAATCTGCCGTGTGAGTATCAGATTTTCCAAGTCTTCCTTCCTCATCATGTTCCCTAGTGTTGTGGCCTTGTTAGGGCTAGAAATAAAGACACAAAGAGAGGAATTAAACAAATATATAAACAGAAACAGTAATACAAACATATGCAAACGAGAGTGTTACAGCAAGAATGTTCGGTTTGACTGTCAGAGCTTACTACTGGAAATTTCCCTTTCTAAAAGGCAGTACCTGCTCCTATTTATAGCTAGGAGAGTCCATGCGTGCGTGGGTAATTACCATAACACATAGATACATCAGCTGTCTCTAGCTGATGTTAAGTATAAGTTTCCTTTTTGTTTCGATTATTTCTAAAAAAATGTTCGATCCGTGGTATCCTCAACATCCTTCTGTAGAACCAAATTTCTGTTACTTCATGTCTCTTCCTCTTTGACAAGCACTCAATGTTATACAGGAGGACGGATATTATGTAAGAGTTTAGAATGACTACGGCAGAAATAACAGACAATCCATATAATCTCATGTATTAGTCGATTAACCTTAATACAGTTTTTCCTTTTCTCGGTTCAACCGGTTTTTCCTCACTTCGCTCATTCATTGTTTTCTTTGATTTTCATTCTTCGATTATTCTTTCACAACGCACAAACTCATGTATAAGTCGACTCCCTTTCCTCAGTATTCCCTTATGCTTAACCCATTTTGGCGTCGTTCATTTGTGTATCTATCAAAAGGATGATGTGAATAAAAAAATAATCTATGTAAACTCGTGTATAAGTCGAATCATTTTCCATCCTTAATCTCTTAAAAAGCACTTTTCTTTTCCTTTTTCTTCTTTTATAACGCATAAACTCGTGCATAAGTCGATGACACATCTCAGTATTTCCTTCTGGACATTCAAACTACTTTTTTCTTTCTTTCCCCAATTCAACCATTAAGTCCCGCCCCCGCCTTCTGTTTTCATCCTGATCGTTCTGTTTGTGTATCTATTAAAAGGGTGATGAAAAATAAGAAAAAATAATAATTTATGTAAACTCGTGTATAAGTCGAATCATCTTCAATCCCTTAAAAGACACTTTTTTTTCCTTTTTTTAATTTCATAACGCATAAACTCGTGTATAAGTCGACTCCTTTCCCTGATGCTTAACCTATTTTTACTCCGTTCTCTAATTCATTCATTTCTTTCTCCAATTTTTATTCTGCATTTCTCTTCACGGAAACTTGACATTGATAATAAGAAATAAAAAGTTACTCCCTATAAACTCGTGTATAAGTCGAATCCTCTTCCATCGTTAATCCCTTTTAAACACAGCCATGTTTTCCTGCCTCCACTCATTCATACTCTTTTTCTTTCTCTTTCTATTCTTTTTCTTTCTTCTATTTCCATTCTTAAAACAATAACAATAACAATGACGATAAGCTAAAATCTAATGTTTTTCCGTATAAACTCGTGTATAAGTCGATCAATCTACTTTTAACATTCTTTTTATAAATTCGACCAACTCCGGCTCTTCAACGTGGTGTAATGGCTAGCAACCTTATCTCTAATTGACTAATTACGATTAAGTCGTGAGTTCAATCCTCACTGGGTGCTACATATTTTCGGGCTTGTGTCACACATAAACTACGCTTAGTAAATTGCTATAAACACTCTTAGCTATTCTCCGTCTTTATTTTCCTTTCTCTGTGAAATTTTGGATTCTCAAGTTTTCATAACTGCCATTGTTTTCGGCGATTTTTTACGTGATTTTTTTGCGACGAATTTTTTTACTATATTTCTGAGATGAGGTATTATGTACATTATTTACATTATTCGGACTATAAGTCATAAAAATTGTTATTGTACAAAAAAATTCGTACATTATTCGGACTATTGTCCTCATCTTTGTCACCATATTTATTACAATGTTTCGGCCGAAATATTTCGCTAGTTCCACGTGCCATGTTTAATGGATGTCAGTTATCAGTTATCTCCTGTTAATTTCCCTCTGAAAGTTCTCCACTGCCTTAACCGGATATTGAACTCACACTCTTTGGGTCCTGTCACTGGATCTAACCAATGCCTTTATCTACTGTGCCATGTGTGCTTAAGGAACTAAAACAGTCTACCACAGTGAGCGAAATAAAGGGTTCAGTTCGACATTCCAACCACCTGAAGAAGACACCCATGATAATGATTGTAATATATATGGCGACAAAGATGAGGTCAATAGTCTGGAGAATGTAAATAGTGTACATAATACCTCATCACAGAAATATAGACAGATACTGAAAGTCCGAAACGTAATAAATATGACGTAAAAGATGAGGACAATAGTCTGAAGAAAGTATATAGTGTACATAATACCTCATCTCAGAAATATAGACAGATACTAAGGTCGAAACGTTGTAATAAATATGGCGACAAAGATGAGGATAATAGTCCCAATAATGTAAATAGTGTACATAATACCGCATCTCAGAAATATAGACAGATACTGAAAGTCCGAAACGTTGTAATAAATATGGCGTCAAAGATGAGGCCAACAGTCCGAATAATGTAAATAGTGTACATAATACCTCATCTCAGAATTATAGACAGATACTAAGGCCGAAACGTTGTAATAAATACGGTGACAAAGATGAGGATAATAGTCCGAATAATGTAAATAATGTACGAATTTTTTTGTACGATAACAATTTTTATAACTTGGAAATAAATTTGGGAATCATTGAAATGCAATTCGAAATCCAGCGAAAGTCACCCATGAAATAAAAATAAATATTAGTCCGGAATGTAAGAACCTACGAAACATAAAATTGTCTTTAAATAATAATTATCCTTATGGGGTTGCAATCGCCGAATGTTAGTGTCAAATTGTCGTATGTTTGTGGTGAGTAGTCATTTCGCAACTGAAATCGACCTATGAAACGGCAATTTTTTAAAGATTTTTTGTGCTGTGCATAATACGCACCCATAATTTTGCTTATTATTTTTCAGGGGAAAAAAAGCGTATTATACATGTGGAATTATAGTATTTTTCCATAGCTGGGAACTTAACAGATGCTAGAGAATGAACGCAGCAGTTCGTAATGGAAGGCTGGGCAGAGCTTTAAGCTCATGAGACTCATCAACGCTGTGAATATTGCATACGGTGTTCTTTCTTTAGTCGAGGCTTATCATATCAAAAATCCTGAAAAACTAATAAAGATTCTTGCGATAGTTTCGTCTATATTATGACAGTCGGCATCAAACTTGGAGACACGACACACGTTTGTTTACTGAGACGTGCTCTTGTTACCAGACGAGGTAACTTTCAACGTCTAAAGAAGACAAAAAACAGTTGTCGACGACGAAGATAGAAAATTTATTTGGTATCAGATAAAAAAATAAGTTTGATAGAGACAGAGTAACAGAGAGACAAAAAACAGGCAGACGTGCAGATAAATATTAACAGAAAAGAAATATATATATATATATATATATATATATATATAGTTGTAATCGCCCTCGTTGTATCTCTTTTCGCTTTCTCTCCCACTTTCTCTCGCTCTCTCTTTCTCTCTCTCTCTCTACATAATATATGAGTAGAGAAAGATAGAACGAGGTCGACTACGATAGACAAAGAGAGAAATATAGTGATGTGGCAAGAGTGAGACAGATATGAAAACACTGGGAGTGATATGAATAGATAGATAGATAGATAGATAGATAGATAGATAGATAGATAGATAGATAGATAGATAGATAGATGTGACCAGACTGAAACTGATCATAGATAGATAGACAGGTTTTATAAATGTAACTGCTTGTTGGAGTAACCTGTTACTTTTCAAAGTTTATTATGAATGAATGATGAATATATATATATATATATATATATATATATATATATATATATATATATATATATATATATATATATATATATATATGGAGGGAAAGAAAATACAAGGAAAACAAGTGTGTCGTTAACGGATAAAGAAAAGAAGAAAAGAAAAATAAGTGTAACACAAATTTAAGGAATGGTGTCTTGTAATTATAAGGAAGGATGGGGAGGAAGCAAACGTATTTTAAAAATAACAGTGGTGTTTTAAATTTCACGGTTTTATCCGGCCTCATATTCATTTAATAATTTTTTTTTTTTATAAGATTGCAAGAAACTTAAGATTTCGGATCTCTGGTTTAAAAGGTTTTGGGGATCTGGAAATGTCATAGTCGCTAATTTCCCATGCTGACAAAGGTAGCAAATGCGGGTATGACTGCTCTATGGTTTTTACCTTTTTTGAGGTGCCGTCGATAGCTGTGCTAGCACGAATTCACAAGTCATCGTGGCTGAGGGCTTGAGCGTGCTGGCCTTTTTCAAATTGAAAAGCAAACATTTCTGACTATATAAAAAAAATAAGAATTCCCAAATAACCTTTTTTTTTTCGCCTTATAAACCTAACTCAACGCTGTGTTGTACAGCGAGCATTACATTTGTAATCGTTGACCAACAGAGAACATTTCTGTTGAACGTAGAAGCCGTTTCGCCTGTCCACACGAGTCATGTTGGTGCATGGCTGAGCGCTACAAATAACTGATAGAACTTATTTTTTTTTATATTGATGTTTACCCTGTAGAAGATCCAAGAGCCATTCGAGGTAGAGTGTTACAGAGTAAGAGCACAGTTTATGGGAATATGTGGGGATAAAACCTTTAACACTAGACGTACAGTCATAAGATTATAGCGACCAAGTTGACATCATCTTAAGAGTCGGTTTCACAAAATAGTGGTTGGTGGGAAGAAGCTGCTCGGGTGGTACATACACCTAACAACTAGAATACGAGGGAAATGAGGGTAGTTCGCTATAATGCGCGTGTCATGGCGGGTCCTAGCCGTGAAGTTTAGAATGTGTAAAACAAAGAGGTGTCGTTCATCTGATCACTTTTCATGGAAATTGAAACAGAGCAAGAAGTGACTTTTCGTCTGTGAGGAATGCGGTTGTAGGGTGGAAAATCACACAGGTTTGTGGAGGCGCTTTTGAGCTCTATCGAGACTGGAAAGTGAAGGCTTGGTGGTTCCTATCTACTCTGTTCTCGGTCTGATCTGGCTCTTGTAATGGTAGAGGATAGCAGGAAGAATTAGGTATTTAATGGATTGGTACAGGAAACAGACCATTTTTCTTTAGACCCCAATCAGCATTTCTAGGTATGAACTCGTAGCCGTTATTGGAGTGGAAAGTGGAAACGGCGTGTCTTATTTCAAACTGCAACCGACACAGTTGCATTAGATTTCGTACCAATTGCTGTTGGAAAGACGTGCATCTGTTACTTTCTTTCTTATTCCAAATAAACCTAGCTACAAGTTAGTAGGAAGTCATAGTGATTGCTCTGATTTCGCTTGATAACCGGACTCCAAAACAGGTTGGAATGTTATTCAAAACCTAAGCTAACGGTTAGCAAAGAATAATGAGCGTCTCTGGATTTGGTTATGCTTAACGAACTTGTCTGGTTGACCATTCCGATGCTGTGTTGGGAGTTCGATTCTCAGCAGTTGCTCGGCATTCGTGGCCTTCTACTTTGCCGTCAGTTCTATTCTAATACTTTTTTTTTTATTTTCTGGCACTTATCGCCTGCGGAACACCCTTCGAATTTCTTGCCCGTCCTGGGTATGACGATAAACTACATCCGCGTCCTGCGTAAGACCATAAACTGCATCTGCGTCCTGAGTAGGACGATAAACTGCATCCGCGTCCTGGGTAGGAGGATAAACTGCATCCGTGTCCTGGGTAGGACGATAAACTGCATCCGCGTCCTGCGTAAGACGATAAACTAAATCCGCGTCCTGGGTAGGACGATAAACTACACCCGCATCCTGGGTAGGACGATAAACTGCATCCGCGTCCTGGGTAAGACGATAAACTAAATCCGCGTCCTGGGTAGGACGATAAACTACACCCGCATCCTGGGTAGGACGATAAACTGCATCCGCGTCCTGGGTAGGACGATAAACTAAATCCGCGTCCTGGGTAGGACGATAAACTACACCCGCATCCTGGGTAGGACGATAAACTGCATCCGCGTCCTGGGTAGGACGATAAACTAAATCCGCGTCCTGGGTAGGACGATAAACTACACCCGCATCCTGGGTAGGACGATAAACTGCATCCGCGTCCTGGGTAAGACGATAAACTACATCCGCGTCCTGGGTAAGACGATAAACTACACCCGCGTCCTGGGTAGGATGATAAACTGCATCCGCGTCCTGGGTAAGACGATAAACTAAATCCGCGTCCTGGGTAGGACGATAAACTACACCCGCGTCCTGGGTAGGACGATAAACTGCATCCGCGTCCTGGGTAGGACGTTTAACTGCATCCGCGTCCTGGGTAGGACGATAAACTGCATCCGCGTCCTGGGTAAGACGATAAACCACATCCGCCTCCTGGGTAAGACGATAAACTATAACAGACAGCAAGGCTTTTGATCAGTATGTTTTGAGGAGCATTGAACCATCTCTTAATGCTGGTGTTCCCAAGTCCACCCTGACCCGGGTTGGTCGCACCTGTTAGGGTTCCAGCTAGGGGCAAATAGTTAACGCCCCAAAATTGTCAAAACATTAAGAATGTATAAAAATAGGTTTTAATACCAGCAATAATTTTTGGGGAAAATTTTTACCAGCAATAAATTTTTGAAAAAAAAATATTGCCAGCAATAAAAATCTTGTCGGCATTAAATAACCCATTGAGGTTGATAAACCGTAAAACAAATCAAACCAAACCAAACCGATTTCCTATTTGCCAACTGATAACAATTTTCAAAACTTCAAATGCAACGTTAATCGCTATCATCTGTCTTCCTGAAGTCCATTCCTTCGTTGTTCTTTGCCTGGATTCTCCTTACTGAAGTATTCTCATTCTCTTTTACTATGTGTAACACCTTTGCGTCCTAGCGGCATTATCGCCTTGCTTGGAGTGAAACGATAAAAAAAATAAAAAGGAAATAAAAGCTCATATATACTAAGTAAATGAAAACTACAATTGGGCAAACTTTTCCTGTCTTTTCTTGAATTACTTTTTATTTTATTTTTTTTTCTTTTCGCCATTGTTGTCAAATTCCTATTAATGAAGCAACCATATTCCTTTTCTCTTCCATCTCCTATTTCTCTTTCTTTCTGGCGATATATCTATTAAACTCTTTCCCGGTCTTATTCCTCCCTACCCTCTCTCTCTCTCTCTCTCTCTCTCTCTCTCTCTCTCTCTCTCTCTCTCTCTCTCTCTCCCTCTCTCTCTCTGACACTGTTTTTGGTAACACGCCTTCTTTTCTGCTTTTCTTTCTTTTCTTCTTCCTTTCTTTTTTCTTCCTTCGGTCTTCCTTTTTCTTTCTTTTCATTCAATTTGTCTTACTTATTTATTCTTTTTTTCTTTCCTTACTTCCTTCATTTTACTCTTTCTTTCTTCCTTTCTTTCTTTCACTTTTTGTCCGTTCATTCTTTCCTTCTCTCTTTTATCTTTATACCTTAACTTCATTCTTTTTTGCTAATGACGATTTTATAATTCTATCCATTCTTTCTTTCATTATTTCTTTCATTATTTCTTTCCTCCTTCCTTTTCTTCTTTCTTTCTTCCTTTTCTTCTTTCTTTCATTATTTCCTTCTTTCTTTTCTTCTTTCTTTCTTCATTTCCCTCTTCTTCTTTCTTTATTTCTTTCATTGTTTCCTTCTTCCTTTTCGTCTTTCTTTCATCGTTTCCTTCTTCCTTTTCTTTCTTCTTTTATTATTTCCTTCTTCCTTCCTTTTCTCCTTTCTTTTATTATTTTCTTCTTTCTTTTCGTCTTCTTTCATTATTTCCTTCTTCCTTCCTTTTCTTCCTTCTTTCTTCGAGTCTTCATTTATTTCTTATTTGTTCACCGATCATTCTTTTCCTAACTCTCTCTCTCTCTCTCTCTTTATCTCTCTCTCTCACTCTCTCTCTCTCTTTATCTCTCTCTCTCTCTCTCTCTTTCGTTTTTCCTTTTCATGTATGATTTCAGTTCTTACATGTTCTTGTTAATGGTCTTCAGCTTTATCATATCTCTTTCGTTTCTTCTTCATTCTTCTTCATTCATTCATTCTTCTTCCTCCTCCTCCTCCTCCTCACTCTACCCAGTTTCGATTTCTGTTTGTCGCTTTTTCTTCTCATTAAGACTTAACTCTTCTTACACTGTCTCTTTCGTTTTTCTTTTTCTATTTTATCTTCCCCTCCCTCCCTTCATTCCTTTTTTTCCCGCTATTGTTTCAATGAATTACCCTTTCGTTCATTCTTATAGGATGTCTTTCTCTTTTTTCCTCGTTCTCTTTCCTTTTTCAAATCAAATTATCACTTTTTCTTTTTTTAAATTAATGTTTTCTTTCTTCTTCTTCTTCTTCTTCTTCTTCTTCTTCTTCTTCTTCTTCTTCTTCTTCTTCTTCTTCTACACTTATCTCTCTCTCTTTTCTTTCTTCACATCCTTTCGCGTCTTTTTTATGTTTCTATCGCTCTCTTCATGGCATAACTGCCACTCTCCTATCACTCTTCTCTTTCTTTTCATTTTCTCCCTACCATCATTTCAATGATCTAATTTGTTTTACTTTTCTTTTTACCCCAGCAATACATATATATCTATCTATCTATCTATCTATCTATCTATCTATCTATCTATCTATCTATATATATATATATATATATATATATATATAGCATGATGAGATGCCACGTAGTATCTCATTTAATTTCTGAGGAAGGACCGAGGTGTTCTGAAATATTAAATATATATAAAAACACAGAAATAAATACTTTCGTAAAAAAAACACCCAATTTTTTTTCAGTTATTTTATCCATATATATATATATATATATATATATATATATATATATATATATATATATATATATATATATATATATATATATGAGAGAGGGAGAGAGAGAGAGAAAGAGAGACAGCGATGGGTATGATAAAAAAACTTAGTATACGCACATATACAGGGTGTCCCAAAATAATGTATAAACTCTTTAAATATTAATAGTTAATAATACATTACCGTGATGTGACAATTTATATGGATGAAAATATGCAAAACAGATGGATTGGAAGAAGGGGGACAGTTGAACACCCACGTAGATCACCAGATTTGACACCCTTGGATTTCTTTTTGTGGGGGTTTCTAAAAGACAAAAGTTTACAGCAGGAAACCTGAAACAATTGCTGAAATGAGAGTAGCAATTGAAGAAGAATTTGCTCAAATACCAGAGGAAATGATGCTGGACGTTTATAGGTCTATTTCTTCAAGATATGAAAAGTGTATTGAACAGAACGGCAACCAGTTTGAGAACTCATCATTATATGAACATTTTGCGATTGCCCCCAGTAGCTTTTATCTTATTTAAACCCAGAACACTAACCATGGGTATATAGTACCCAGCGCAAATTTTCATTTTTTTAATTACAATTTTTCAGTACCTGATTTTCTTACCGAAATAATATATTTTTCAGTTCCTATTAATGTTAACTCAAAGTACAAAGTTTCAAGTGCCTGCATGTCAAATATTTCAAATAAAGATTTATATTTAATATTTTTTTTTGATATTTTCAAAATTGGGTATGATATACCCATGGTTAGTAGTGGTGTAACCTCAATTGATGGTTAGTATTCTAGGGTTAAGTTAATTTTCTATAGTTTTTCTTTATTTTACTCTCAAATTCTTTAAATGTGCATTCTATCTTTTGTATTAATCTTATTTACAAGTCAAAATACATAAATTGAATAAGTTATAACGATTCAAAGAGTGTATACATTATTTTGGAACACCCTGTATTTGCACGTACATATATTTCTCTTAGGTGTTATAAAAACAGTAATCAATGTTGTATAACAGAGCTATTAAGTATATATTAGGGAACTAGCAGCATGACCCGGCGTTGCCCGGGCTTGATTCAAAAATCGTACGACTCATACAGCAATCGCTATCACTTGACTTAAAATATTTTTGCCCTTCCTTGCCTTTAAAGGAGTGCCCTTTGCCGTGCTGATGTTGCTACATGCCTTACTTCTTGCCTATCTCACACTGCGAATTTTTTCTAAGCTCTATACTAAACATTAAATCTGTTATGAAAAAAAGAACTAAACAAAATGAACACAAAACAATCAGCTTTAAAAAAGGACTCGTAACTGGAAAAACCGAATGAAAAAAGAATGTTAACAACAAATATTTTTTCACGCCCAACTCAGTTCTGCGGAATCAGAATCAACGTTGAGTATAAGCAAGCGAATGAGCCAATTGGAGTAAAGTGCCATGCAGATTTAAAATTTTCCCACTTGTGACGAATGCTGCTATCGATTTTTTTGCATGCTAGCATGCTAGTTAACATTCGTGTCAGTCAGCTTTTGGCTCTCACGCTGGCCAATAGAATCTTCCTGCCTATTCCTGGCAGACAGCTATAGGCTCTCACTCTGGCCAGTAGAAAATGGCCGCAATCTACATGAACACTGCCGTAGAAGCATGAAAAAATCGATTATTTCCACTATCGATGGGAGGTGATAAATGCAAAGTCGGTCTTGGCCTTTTCGCTAACTTGGAGCATGTGCATGTAAAATTTGGTTCAAATCCGTCGAAAATTGCACACACACACACACACACACACACACACACACACACACACACACACACATACTCACACTCACACTCACACTCACACACATCCTGCCTTTTATAGATAGAGATACACATAATCCTACGCCGATAGTAAGACTTGGAGTTCCATGCAAACCCGCAATCTTCACGTGCGAAAATGCTCACTGGCCGTTAAGAATTATGAAATTCGCGTCCTCCTAGTGTTGATTTAATATTGTGTGTTAAGATTTGTTTATTTTATTATTCTTACCTCATAATAATATTCAAATTTAGAGGAGGGAAGAACATTAACACAGATTCTGGTCCTTAACGTAGATTTTTGCTAACTACTTTTTGGTAATTTTTCTTCGGCAGATGGCACACAAATCACGAACTCAGGCTGTTTCATGCTAGACGCAATCGTCAGGCCCAGAGTGTTGTGAAAACTCTATTTCTTATATTGAGCACTTTAGCCCATAAAGATAGCACACCTTAAGAGTATATTTCTTCATATATATATATATATATATATATATATATATATATATATATATATATATATATATGTAGATGAGTATGTGCAATTTTAGATGAGAGTGTGGTGAAAAGTCCCAGTTCAACCAAGAAAACCGTCTAAAAATAATTTCTGATGAGTTAGATTTTGGGAAGCCGGCCAGGCTGAGAACTTTTCATAATCCGTGTGTGTATGTGTCTGTGTGTTTGCGTGTGTGTGCCTGTGTGCGCGCGTATTGCAATTCACAGGGACCTTTCGATACAAGACTTGTGAATTTTATTATTGCAGTCTTTAAATTTGAATTAATTATTTACAATTTATTTGAATTAATTATTTACAATTTATATCAGTCAAATTCTTAATTTCGAAAGACGAAAAGAGTGAAAAAAAAACTTATTTTTAAATAATTTTAAACAAATGTGAATTTACGTAAACACGCTATGTATCAAGGGGGATAACTCCTTTTTTGCGTAAAAATCGTCGGTTGTTGTAATAAAGATAAATAGTGCTTATTAAAATACACTATTTAAGTAATATCTAATAGAATAAACTTAGCACACATAATGTTAACGTAATTATAGCTTAAGACTCAATGTCTTATGCATCTGGAACCTAACTTTAAAGCTGAAATTACATATGGTTACGTCATAAATTAGTCAACATTATTTACATTATTCGGACTATTAATAACCTCATCTTTGTCGCCATATTTATTACAACGTTTCGGCCGTTGTACGCTCCGGCCTTCTTCGGGTGGTTGGAATGTCGAACTGAACCCTTTATTTCGCTCACTGGGGTAGACTGTTCTAGTTCCACGTGCCATGTTTGTTTTTCCTCAAGGACACATAGATAAAGGCGTTGGTTAGTTCCAGTGACAGAACCCAAGTAAGTTTGAGTTCAATACCCGGTTAAGGCGGTAGAGAACTTTCAGAGGGAAATTATCAGGAGATAACTGATAACTGACATCCATAAAAAAAAACAAAAAACAAAAAAAAACATGGCGCGTGGAACTAGAAGAGTCTAACCCAGTGAGCGAAATAAAGGGTTCAGTTCGACATTCCAACCACGAGAAGAACACCGGAGCGTACAACGGCCGAAACGTTGTAATAAATATGGCGACTAAGATGAGGACAATAGTCCGAATAATATAAATAATGTACATAATACCTCATCTCAGAAATATAGACAGATACTAAATCAATCAAATATGATCTATAATAATAATCTATAACTTAGTACGCATTCGCGACTGAATTCAAGGTCTACTTCACTCGGTATACCTTTAGCTCTGTTACCATAGCACCGCCCGATATTTTTTTTATCAGGACTCTTATTAATTTGGCTCTCGTTGCATCTCCCTTTTCCTACATCTATGATTTTCATACTTACCGCAACCTTTCTCAAAACTAAGCAATCTCATTTTTTCTAATTTGTAAAATACCGTAATTCCCCATGTATAACGCGCACCCCTAAAATTGTGCTGAAAGGGTGGGAAAATACACATAATAAGCACCCCTTATTCTGTAATCAAACCCTATAAATTCGATCTCTCCAATTTCATTACTGCCAGCGTTTCCAATTCTTACTAAAAATAAATAAAAGGTTTTAAACATAGAATAACATTATTCTAATTTAATTCTATGATAATTCTTATTTTATTTTACATTTGTAAGTATTGTTAGGTACATATGATTATATTTGACATCCTTATGGGGTCGCAATCGCCAAATGTTAGCGTCAAATTGTCGTATGTTTGTGGTGAGTAGTCATTTCGTAATTGAAATCGACCTGTGAAACGGCAATTTTTTAAAGATTTTTTGTAGCTGTGCATAATACGCACCCCTGATTTTTTTCCTTATTAGTTTTTTTAGAAAAAATTGCGTATTATATATGGGGAATTGCGGTAATTTAAATATCTGAAGGTGAATATTTCATTTTATATATATATTTTATGAAAGTGTGGGAAAAAGCTTCTACTCACGCATAATATGCACCTCTTGTTTGATAATCAAACCCTACAAACTGTATCTCTCTCTCTCTAATTTCATTACGGCCAGCGTTTCCTACTCTTATTAAAAAAATGGTTTTAAACATAGAATAATATTATTCTAATTTAATTCTATGATAATTCTTATTTTATTTTACATTTGTAAGTATTTTTAAGTACATATGATTATATTTGACATCCTTATGGGGTCGCAATCGCCGAATGTTTGTGTCAAATTGTCGTATGTTTGTGGTGAGTAGCCATTTCGCAACTAAAATCGACCTATGAAACGGCAATTTTTTAAAGATTTTTGTAGCTGTGCATAATAGACACCCCGATTTTGCTTATTATTTTTTTTAGAAAAAAAATGCGTATTATACATGAGGAGTTAAGGTATTTTATGCTTTTCTTAACCCCTTCCCTTTTCTTTCCGTTCTACCGCTTATACACTTTCTGCCGTTCTAAAATGTACATATTTTGTTCTCATTTTTCTTCTTCATTTCTTTCATTCTTTTCTTTCCTTTACGTTTTTTCAATCGATCTTCTCGCCACACAATCGTTTCATCACTTCCCATCCCTGTTAAATCTTAACCTCCTTGGCCTCATTTTTCTTCATCACTTCTTTCATTCCTTTTTTTCCTTTACCTCGTTTCATTCAGTCTTCCCGCCACTCTATCGTTTTCTCACTTCCTACCCATCTCAAAGTGACATATTCTGTTCTCATTTCTTCAATCCTTTTTCATTCAATCTTCTCGCCACTTCATCGTTTCCTCACTTACCGCCCTTGTTTAATCTAAACCTCCTGGCCTTATTTTTCTTCACTTCTTTCATTTCCTTTTTTTTTTTGCCTTTACCTCGTTTCATTCAAGCTTCCCTTCACACTACTATTTTCTCACTTCTACCCTTCTCAAAGTGACATATTCTGTTCTCATTTTTCTTCTTCATTTCTTTCATTCATTTCTTCCCTTCACCTTATTTCATTCACTCTTCCTACCACACTATCGTTTCCTCACTTTCTGCACTTCTCAAAGTGACATATTCTGTTCTCATTTTTCTTCTTCATTTCTTTCATTCCTTTCTTTCCTTCGCCTTATTTCATTCAATCTTCCTACCACACTATCGTTTCCTCACTTTCAGCACTTCTCAAAGTGACATATTCTGTTCTCATTTTTCTTCTTCATTTCTTTCTTTCTTTTACCTTTTTTCATTCAATTTTCCTCCCACTCTATCGTTTCCTCACTTCCCTCCCTTTTTAAATCTAAACCTTCTGGTCTCATTTTTCTTCTTCACTTCTTTTATTCTTTTCTTTCCGTTTACTTTTTTCATTCAATTTTCCCGCGACTCTATCGTTTTCCCCCTTCCCGAACTCCTCAAACCTACACATCTGCCTTCTCTTTTTCCTTCCCTCAGTTCTATCTTTCTTTCTTTTTTTCCTTTCCCCCCTTTCCCTCCTTCCCGTCTTTCCACCAAATGGCAACTGCTAGAGATTTAACTTCTCTTCCTATTGTTGTTCACGATGTCAATAAATTATCTCAGTGGATTTTCTTTCACAAAAGGAAACACGCCTATCAGCAGTTCGTATCTATTTTATCAAGCTGTCAGATTCGCTTCTTTTAAATCAGTTCTCCAATTATCAACATTACCGAGTCGTTATTTTTTTAATCCATTTATTATCGGGAATATTATAATGATATTAACTCGTCTTCGTAGAGGATTTGTAAGTTGCCCGTTAACATAATTAAAACAACCTTTATTGTTGAATTTTATGTATTATTATTACTGTTATCAAAGCGAACTCTATCTCGCCTTATATCAGCCTGTTCTAAAAAAAAAGAGAAAGCGACAACAAGTGTCTTTATTATTCTGGTATTAGTGCTGTCTTTTGTGAAAGAAAAATAACTTTAATTCACTTATTTCTAAACTTTTCACTCTTTTTTTCCGCGGGATTTCCTCTGGAGCTAATGGTTTAAACTAAAGACTGACTGATTTTATGGATGATCGTTCCGTTTAGTATTATTATATTTCGAGTTCTACTAAGTTCACGCTACCTACCAAGCCTGCGTTAAGACTTAAGGCAGGCAGTGCTGTGTTGTTATGCTTACATTTCTTGATTTGTTTTTTTGTTTTTTGTTTTTTAACTTCCATAACATCACTGGCGGTACATGGACAAAGTTCTTCGTAGTGTGTGAGTTGTACTGATCAAGATATTTTTTTGTATTTCTCTTAAGCTGAGATTTCCATTAATTATTTTCACTGTGTTGTTGTATTCCTTTTTTATCGTTCCAAGCGCACCTACAATGTCTGGTACTATACCTCTTTATAATTTCCACATTTTTTTTTCTATTTCAATTTCCAGCTCTATATACTTCGATAGTTTTTCAGATTCATTGCTTATAGTCCGCTGGGCAAACCATATCAGTTATTAAGCAAGTTTATTTTAATATTTTTTTTATCGGTTTTTGACAATTACGTTCGGTATATTTACTTCATTTTTTTGTCTGTAAAGATGGGGTAATCCCATAAAATTGTTATATCTTCTATTCCTGTAACCGGCGCTGCGTGATGTTCCTACCAATGTTATTATTATTATTATTTTTTTTTTCTTTGATATCTGGCGTTTACACATTTCTTTCCGGGTCCCGCCCAGGGACCTAAGGTTAGAAATGGCATCATGACATTTTCCACTGTAAAAAAAAAAAAAAAATAATATTAATTACTCAAAGAGATACAAAAAATTGTTCTGACAAGTACAGCCCACACTTTACGAAGTGCTTTATCTATCTCTTTGAGGCATGGACTTCAACCAGTCTACTGGAATCTTTTCCAACCAGTCCAAGGGCTCCAACTACAACAGGGATTGTTGATGTTGTTCCCATGTGCCACATTTTTGAGATTTCTATTTCAACTGTATTTTGACAGTTTTCGAATATCTTCAAAGATACATTGCAGTCTGCAGGGACTGCCATATCAATAAAGGGGGACTTCATGGAGATTAATAATAAGCGTTGATAGGGTTTGTGCAATGGTTTTATAGTTTGATGACAGATAAAAGAGCTAAAAATTGGGCACCATGTCATATCCTGGGTATCTCCATTTTTGTCATTTCGTTAGAGCTTGCCTAACCTTCGATTTCAACTTTTGAATCTGCACTACGTAAACATCGGTATGTCAGGATTTGTCTAAATTAACCTGTTTTTATTATTATTATTATTATTATTATTATTATTATTATTATTATTATTATTATTATTATTGTTTTTATTATTATTATTATTATTAATTTTATTATTATTATTAATTTTATTATTATTATTACTATTTTTATTATTATTATTATTGTTATTATTATTTTTATTACTATTTTTATTATTATTATTATTATTATTGTTCTTATTTTTATTATTATTGTTATTATTATTATTATTATTATTATTATTATTAATTTTATTATTATTATTGATAACCGTAGTGATTTCTTGTGGTTGGCAGAATACTTTGATATATTTTACGAAGTCAACTCCTGAGTCATTCAATATTGAAATACGTTTTTTGTTTATACATTAGTCTATAAATCGACACTAGTTGAATGCATACTTGAGTATGGTTTCACATTAGTCAAGATTATACTAGTGTTTATAACTAAACATTGTTAGGCTTTATACTCGAGTATATAAGCAGATATTGGTCGTGGTTTGTGCTTTAGTCGATATGTAAAAATCTGTTGAATATGTACTTTAATCTAGTATTAAATATGGGTTCAGTTTATACTTTTAATAGAAGACGGAAAGGTACATTAGAATAGCAAAAGATGCCTTCATAAAGCCGAGCAAATTATTAAGAAACGGGAAAATTTTGTTAAAAACAAAGAATACTACTGAACTGTTACGTAATATGAGTCCTTCAACATGGCAATGACTGCAGGGCAATCTCCTCACAGATGAAGCAGAGACTTGACAGAAAAGAAACAAAGAAAAAAGAATTGAACTGCTGCGTAATATCAGTCCTCCTATATGGCAGTGAATACAGGAGAATCTCCTCACAGATGAAGAAGCGACAATGTTTCGGCCGTTTTACGCTCCGGCCTTCTTCAGGTGTTTGGAATGCCGAAATGTGCCACAGTGGATAAAGGAGTTAGTTACATCCAGTGACAGGGCCCAAAGATTGTCAGTTCAATACCTGGTTAAGGCAGTGGAGAACTTGGAGAGGGAAATTGAAAGGAGATAACTGATAACTGACATCCATTAAACATGGCATATGGAACTAGAACAGTCTACCCCAGAAATAAAGAGTTCAGTTCGACATTCCGACCACCTGAAGAAGGCCGGAGCGTACAACGGCCGAAACGATCTAATAAATATGGCGACAAAGATGAGGACAATAGTCCGAATAATGTAAATAGAGTACATAATACCTCATCTCAGATATATAGACAGATACTGACATATATATATATATATATATATATATATATATATATATATATATATATATATATATAGCTAGATAGCTAGATAGATAGATAGATAGATGTAAACATACTGGAATGCGAATTGTCATATATGAATTATATAGAAAAGAATAAGTAATGCTACTATATATATATATATATATATATATATATATATATATATATATATATATATATATATATATATATATATTATGATAGATATGAACAGACTAATGAATTAAGAGATATGAACAGACTGAGATAGATAGATAGATAGATAGATAGATAGATACATACATACATACATACATACATAGAGATATGGACAGACTAACATAGATATCAAAATACTGGAATGTATGTATATATATATATATATATATATATATATATATAGATAGATAGATAGATAGATAGATAGATAAATAAAATTTCATGATCTTTGCAGTGAATCCAATGTTTTTACCTTTACTGATGATGCAGATTTTTCTCCCGCAGTAGGTTGCCATTTCTTTCTGCGGTAGACTAGTTGCCATACAAGACTATAGAACTCGGTCCGTCCTGCTATTTACCCACGGCTGGGGGGGGGAGAAGAGGATTGATGCCTTTCCCAAGAGTCAGTCAGTTATGTGCCATTCGAACGCCTTCGAACACAGTCTGTCCTGCTATTTACCCATAGCTGGGCGGGGAGAAGAAGAGGATTCATATTTTTCGTAAAGGTATTAGCACGTAAATGAATGTAATGGAGTCGACTGGAATTCGAACTCGGCTCCCCGAAACACTCAAAACACAAAATGCTAACGCCCAGGCACGCTATATTTTTTATAACCTTAAACGACAACGACAAAAAAATGAATTCTATTCTATTTTGCCCCTTCTCTTTTTCTCTCGGTCACTCTCGCGATTCGAAACAGAGAGTTGAGCTTAACGGCTAAAAGAAAATCGATTGTGTTTCATTTTTCTATTGGAGATTTAGCATTTGTTATATGTTAGAAATATATATATTTTTAAAACCTCCAATTCCTTCACACCACTACCACCACCGCCGCCGCCACCGCAGCCCCCATTTTACTCAGTGGTAAAAAAAAAAAGAAAGAAAGAAAATAAAAGAAGGCAAAACTGATATTGGTTTCAGAGATTTTTCAGTGTGATTGCTTTCGACACCTCATTAAACATCGAAGATCGCCGATGTTCAATCGGAAAACAATTCAGTAGATACACGGATATCTGCTTCCTCATTCAGATCACGAAGAATTCTAGACCCACCCTGGCCACAGTCTCCGACGTCGACTGATTTCCGCACGGCGCTCCGCTCCCTTCTTTGCCACCGACACCGTCGGCAGTGGCTGTAATAGGCGTTCTCAATTTCCGGATAGGCGAGCACCTGTCAAGCAGGGATCTGTACGGATTAACGACATCAGTGATGATTCTTTCCCAGGAAGATTCATTACGTTTCACGACATATATATATATATATATATATATATATATATATATATATATATATATATATATATATATATATATATATATATGTATATATATATATATATATATATGTATGTATATATATATATATATATATATATATATATATATAGATTGATAGATAGAGAGAGAGGAAAGGAGAGAGAGTCAAAGAGAGAGACAAAGAGTGACAGACAGAGAGACAGAGAGAGACAGAGGGAGAGGGAGAGAGAGCAATAAATAAAATTATCTTATCTTGTCTATACACTGAGCACAAGAAATTACAAAGACAGCTTGCTTTAAAATGGTAAGGGAGAATTGCTTGCAAATTTTAACGGCTCCAAAACGAGGCTCCTCTCATTTTACCGCCCCCCCCGAGAATACCTTTCCTCCCTTCCATCACCATGGCCGATGCTAACCTCCAGGTGCGTAACTCTTTACGCCTTCCCGGATTCAAGTTTTTAACTGAAATCACTGGAGTGATTGCACTGAATCGATTGATAGATCTATTGCTAGGAATTTTCGATTACTTTGTCGTGTCAGATAATGTTTTACCATCTTGTATATTTATAAATCAACCATTCGTTCGTGCATTAAATATTGCGGCCATATCTGGCCTCTCGAGATGTATGCATCGTTTTAAATTGTCTTTTCTTTTTTTTTTCCATAATGAAATATTCTTGGAAAGCAGTCTCTCTAAGAGGAAAAATTGGAATTTAAAAATCGCGGAGAAAGCAAAGAGAAACCACTCTAATATATTTCGCAAGATGTCATTGTAATTCAAAGTTAATAGAAAATGCAAATTTGTCGAGAGACATGATCACTTCCGCCCTGAAGTGACATGGCATTTGAGAGAAAATGTTAATATGTGCCCAGACCTATGTGATAGATACGTAATACCTTCTGTGCCTTCGGGCAACTGCAGTAGCACGACGATGCATAGATGAATCCCCCCTGGAATGATCCATCATCACTAGAGAACATGCACCCCATAGACGGGAGAAAATGATCACGAAACTATGATCGCGGTCAAAGAGCAGTGATGACTTAGGAGGACCGGTGAATTCAACCAATGCCACGTGAACAGACCTCATAATATTATGGAATCACCAACAGTCTGCAAGGTACCTTCTTCAAAAATCGGATCGGTGGCCTACTTAAGTCGGCGCCAAATCAGAATAGATTCCACAATTAGCCAAAGGCCTTTAGGAGAAAATACTCTCTCTATCACTACGAACGGTTTCCTCATACTCTGATGCGTGTATACGTCCTATAAATGCTTGACTGAGCCTATATCAGGTGAACGTAATGTCCTTACGATTCTGCGGAAGTTTCTAACCAGTTCAAGCCAGTTTGTATCTGAAAAATCCCCCTGGAATGATCCGTCATCATTAGAGAACGTGCACCCCATAGACGGGAGAAAATAATCACGAAACTATGATCGCGGTCAACGATCAGTGATGCATTTAGGTGGACCGGGGGAATTCAAGCAATGCTACGTGAACAGACCTCACACTATTATACAATCACCAACGGCCTGCAAGGTACCTTCTTCAAAACTCGGATCAGTGGCCTACTTAAGTCAGCGCCAAACCAGAACTATCTTATCAGCGAACAACACGTGACATCGGAAATAAGCGAACCATGTTGCATGTTGCCAGTCTCACGATGACTAGTTCTGGGGCTATCATGTCATCCGCTTCTCTTTTGGCGAGAGAATCAAACAAGACAAGAATAAAGAACTCCGGCTTGAGAATCCTTTATCCGAAATTCTTGGGACCGGAAGTGCTTCGGTTTTAAGATTTCTTTTGCATTTTGGAATATTTGTATATAACATCGATAAAATGGGGCAGCTTGGGAATGTGACCCAAGCATAAAGACGAAATTCCTTTACAATTCCATAACACAGCTTATACATATACCATGAAGATATATCTATATAAATAACTTATATCCTGAAAGTAGTTTTTACACAGATATACCTTGCCCTACGTCGTTAATTTGTTCCAGGGGTCACGAGTTGTCAAAATCACCACACTATAAACCGCAAATAAGCACTCCCCAGTTCCTATTAAAGTACTTATAATATATACATAGAGTATTCTGAATAAAATGATTAATTTGCACCATATTTTCCAGCGATGCACCTTTGCGCTTAGCATTAGCACTTGCACTGGAACTTTTCTTCGGGGCCATTGGCAAAAATGGAGGTCAGATGAGGTCACTTACGCATCACTTAGGAACCTCCCCAGTGCTTTCCGAAATTTTCTTTTTGTGGCAAGTCATATCAACATCTGAAAAAATTTCGGATTTAAAAGTTTTTCGGATTTTGGAGGTTTTCAGATTTTGGAATTTCGGATAAAGGATATTTTACTTGCACTTAACAACTACATATGTTTCTCTTTTTCTTTCTCTCATTTTTTCTTTCTTTCTTTTAATTTCTCTTTTTCTATCTTATCGTTCTTTCTTTCCAAAGTTAATGTTTGTTTTTATCATTTCTCGCATTTCAATCTATTTTGCTGTTACTTTTATTCTTCCATCGACACTTTTGTCTTTCTTCCTTTCTTTCTTTCTTTCTTTCTTTTTCATCCTTTCTTTCTTTATTTATTTCTTTTTCATCCTTTCTTTATTTCTTTCATCTTTCTTTCTTTCTTTTTCCTTATTTTCTTTCTTTATTTCATTCATTGTTTCTTTGTTTTTCATCCTTTCTTTCTTTCTTTTTCATCCTTTCTTTCTTTCTTTTTCATCCTTTCATTCTTTATTTCTTTCTTTCTTCCTTCTTTCCTTCCTTTCTTTCGTCTTTCTTTCTTTCTTTTTCATCCTTTCTTTCTTTCTTTTTTATCCTTTCTTTCTTTCTTTCTTTCTTCTTTCCTTCCTTTCTTTCATCTTTCTTTCTTTTTCTTTATTTTCTTTCTTTATTTCATTCATTGTTTCTTTGTTTGTTTCTTTGTTTCTTTGTTTCTTTCTTTTTCATCCTTTCTTTCTTTCTTTCTTTTTCATGCTTTCTTTCTTTCTTTCTTCCTTCCTTCCTTCCTTCCTTTCTTTCATATTTCTTTCTTTCTTTTTCATCCTTTCTTTCTTTCTTTCATCTTTCTTTCTTTCTTTTTCCTTATTTTCTTTCTTTATTTCATTCATTGTTTCTTTGTTAGTTTCTTCCTTCCTTTCTTTCATTATCTTTCTTTTTTCTTTCTTTTCCATCCTTCTTTCTTTCTTTTTTCCTTCCTTTCTTTCTTTAGTGTTGCTGAAGGAGGCAGTTTTATGGATGTAAGAGGAGGAGATAAGAAGTGCACATTGTGAGGATATGAAGGATATATAAATGTTGACCCGAGACCTGAAGAAGTTAAGATTGCAGTGATCGGGCGAATAATCCTCTCGTGAGGCATATTCCACAAAGCGGCGGCTCTTTGGCAATAGCTGTCTGAAGGTAACTTCTTCCTTACTAATGGAATACGAGGGGAATGAGAATAATTCGACCTTTTTATAAGTCCCAAAAATTGGATGGCGGGTCTTAGCTCTAAAGTTCGGAACAAAGAATGTATGTCTCAGAACGTTTTCCATTGAAATGCGATAGATTAGGTTCGTGTATATATATATATATATATATATATATATATATATATATATATATATGTGTGTGTGTGTGTGTATTTAGGCAGCAATCCTTCTTTCATGCACATTTCATTAAAAACGACTGACAAGGTGCTTTTATTTAGTTTTTTATACAATTTCTCATGCGATCTAATAATGTTTTTCTTTTCGGATGATAAATTATATAAAAACTGTCCGAATGTTCTTTTTATCCGAGCGCTTTCGGCTACACATATAGATCGCATGAGAAATTGTATAAAAAATTAAATAAAAGCACCTTGTGCATATATATATATATATATATATATATATATATATATATATATATATATATATATATATATATATATATATATATATATATATATGTTTGAATAACTTTCTTGTTGTACATAACTTTATAATAGCAAGAAACAAGCGTAATTTCTTATTTAAGTTTGTTTTACAAGTCATATTGGTTTAAATTTAATAACTAAAAACAACCGGGTTCGTCCCATCTTATCAAGTTTTATTCTGGAACTGAAAAAGACGAACGTGTAAATTAATTTATAGGATGACCATCGTGTTAATTTCCCTCTGAAAGTTCTGTGCCATGCACACATGGCACAGTGGATAAAGGCGTTAGAGCCAGTGACAGGACCCAAAGAGTGTGAGTTCAATACCCGGTTAAGGCAGTTCGACATTACAACAACCTGAAGAAGGCCGGAGCGTACAACGACCGAAACGTTGTAATAAATATGGCGACAAAGATGAAGACAATAGTCCGAATAACGTAAATAATGAACGGAAAAATTAAATAAACGATTCAATGGACGTAGTTATGATGTGGGACCCAACTGTGTGACATCAACGGAGTTAGCAGTACTTTTTATTACAAACGACTGTAAGTTCGACAAACATCTTAAGATGCACATTCTGAAAACAATATTCAGAATGTACCGATATTGTAACCATTAAAATGTATGAGTATAGTTTGCATGCAAACTACTAACTTTCCACCCTGTGAGAATCAACAGAATGGCAGGAGAATTCCATAAGATTTATACTAATCTGATTAATTCCTCTTAGTAACTAATCAACTAACGGAAAATTTTAATATCAGCACGGTCACCATCATATTAGGCACGTTTCAGTTGCATGACTTCACGCTGGCGGTGTTTCATTCGTTTTGACGCGTTGATTACCAGTACGTCCGTTATCTCAAGACAAGCGGCATTATTATCTTTTGTAGAGTTTTTTTTTTTATAATTTTATACTTGTATAAAATTTTTAAACATAACTTGAAGCAGACAGGCATACTTTCGAAATATTGTTGGACATTGTCAAGCAATATTTCTTTTCTTTTTCTTAAATTGCGCTTTTCTCTTACATCAATATGGCTAATGCTAACCCCCAGGAGACTGACTCATTGCCCCTTCTCGGACTAACGCTTTCAGCTGACATAATGCGAAAAGATTATACTGAAATAATTGCTCAGGCTGCAGCTCAGAAAGTTTATTCGTGCTAGACAAATTTCCTTGTCAGAATCTATCTTACATATTTATAAGTCTAGCACTCGTCGTTGCTTTGAAAATTGCTGACAAACATGGTCTGCTGCTCTTGCTATCTACTTAGAGATTCTTGATAAAATCCCTAGGAGAATCGGTAATGTTATTGATCCTAAACTGGTATCTCGGCTTCAGTCTCTATCCCACCGCTGTACCGTAGCTTCCCTCCGCCTTTTCTAGGAACACTTTCATGGTAATTGTTCTGATGAACTTTTCATCTAGGATACCTTGACTTTATGAATTTAAGCGCAGTACTAGATTGGCGACTAGGTCTCATCATTTGTCAGTTGAAATGGCTAGCTGTAGCCGTAAGTTCTATGCTAATAGTTTCTTCTAACTCACTTGTCGCTTGTTAATCTCTCTTCTGTCTTCTTGCTTCCCAGTTAAGGTTGATCGCCAAAAACGTAAATGCACGGTCAATCGTTATTTCCTGTCTTCTTAATTCTTATTCTTTTATCGTCCTATCTCCTTAATAGTAGGTTCCACATATTTTCTAACACACACTACATTCTTGTGTCATAGTGGCTTTATTGCATTGCTTAGGGTGAAATGATTAAAAAAAACTGCTGTGTTATTAGTAGTAGTAGATATAATACCAGTAAATGTTCTTGAATTTTCATGCGAGACGAAATTTATTCGTATAAATTCCAATTTCGTAAGCAACATTTCCAATAAAAATACGCTAAATGTAAGTTATAGTTGCACTGAAAATTTAGAAAAAAATATAAAAAACAATAAAATTTTAAATAAACACTTAAACCCAAATCATAATAATAATGATTCCAGAACGAAAATAAATAACATTAATAAGAGATTATGTAACTGTAGAAATCCCATAAATTGTACATTGCATAATAAATGTCTTACAGAATCTATATTTTACCAATGTACTATTTCACTATTGAAAATCCAAGTATTATAAAATGTTATATTGGTAGCAAAAAATAATTTTAAATAGAGAAGGTACCAAGGTACTTTCTTCCTTCAACAATAATGAGTATCGTAACCAAACATTCCTCTCTAAATATTTTCGGTATTTAAAAAAAAACAAATAAAACTCCCAATGGAAAATGGAAATTAATAAAAAACGAGAATTTGTACGTTATTAAAAGGATCCATGTCCTCTATGCCTACATTAAAAGCTATATATTATTAAGCTTCTTATATATAAAGAGTTATTAAATCAACGAAACGAAGTAACCGTTTTTGTAGGCATTGTACCATGTTCCCATTAAAACATAATTAATAGTATTTTTTTAAAATAAAATGTATACATTATAATTATATATCTATTATTTGATTACATAGCATATAAAATATTTACTTAATTATATAAAATATTTATATATAAAATATTTACTTAATTCCTTCATTTTTACTTTTAACATTGCCATGTCTAATGTACCATTGAATATAACAAGTATTGCATTTTAGGTCATAATAATTAAATATATAATAAAATAATTTAAGCATACTTCAGGTCCCTTTAAGACAGTCCTAAAGTTTAAAAAATAATTTATAAAAATAAAATGACAAAATTAACCCATTGTTCAATACATATACCTCTCTATTATTTCAATGTAACTCATGATTATGTTATGAGCAGGAAGCAATGGAAACACGTCTAATACAAGACGGCTCATCTAGACAAGCATGAATTACATACCCACACCTAATCTATAACCCACATTTTTTTCGCTTTTCTACTTTAACTTAGATCTGTCTTCGGATTCGTCAAATAAGGCAACACCTAAAAAAATAATTTTAAGATCTCATTCCCCCTCCTACTTAAACTCTTCAATATATCACTACTTCGCTTTCAAAAGTAAATAATTTTTTCTGAAGTTATTGAATATCGCTTGAAAATGGAACAATAATTTTAGTTCCGAAACACTGCAATTTCTGTGTCGTGATGAAAAAATACTATTAAAATCTACTTTGTATCGAGCAGTTTTTTAATGCTAAAGAACTGTGGATTATTAATCTATGTTTCTATTTATTTGTATATATATATATATATATATATAAGTGATTCATCGAGTTTGAAACCTCTACAGAATGCACAAAGCATTGGACGACCGTTTCGCCCTATATTTGGGACTCATCATCAGTGCGCATCCACTACCGAGAATTGAAACCCTGACAGTTAGGTTGTCAAGCAAACACCATACCAACTGTTCCAACGGGCCTCGATGACGAAGAGGTAGCAAATCAGACTCAATATAGCTAATTTCAAATATATATATATATATATATATATATATATATATATATATATATATATATATATATATATATATATATATATATATATATATATATATATATATATATATATATATATATATATATATATATATATATATATATATATATATATATATATATATATATATATATATATATATATATATATATATATTCTAGTTCCATTTACTCGTCAAGCGAATTTTGGAAATTCACAGTTATAAAATTAAATCCGAAGGCTTCAGCTTCCATTTTTGAAACATGGTTATCACTGTGTAGCGAAGGGACCATATTTTAAATCAATTAATTTATAATATATATATATATATGTATATATATATATATATATATATATATATATATATATATATATATATATAAACACACATGCATACACACAAACACACACACACACACACACACACATATATATATATATATATATATATATATATATATATATATATATATTGAACAATAAAAAATATTAAAAAATTAAAATCTTCAGACACACTGGGTTGTATATTAATATTCTTTCGTTTTCATTATTATTTCATTTAGATTCCTCGACTAGTTTCGGCCAAAATGGCCATCATCAGGAGAAAAAAAATTCTGCTTGCTGGTAGAAGTGAACTACAGAAATGAATGTCTTGATGGAGAAAATGAACTTTTGTCTGTATTTTTTATTTTTTTTTAACATGAGTTTTGGTCAGTCCTTCTGTTGGTCAGTCTCTTTTAAGTTGTTATTTAAGATAAGAGCTGGATGGATTCATGCTGCTTTGAATTCCTTTACAATCTGTTAGTGCGTTAAAGTTAAGATTAGATTGAATTAGAAATCAATATAAAAATTAACTCTATAGAAAAATTAAAAATTTTTACATTAATAGTTAAATTTAAAATTAATAATTAAATTACGTAACAATGTTTACCCTACTGAGGGGGGTTGTTTGTTTTTTTGAACTCATAAAATCGTTCATTTTCCATTAAACATCATTACTTGATAAGACATCAGAAGTTTCGAAAACAAAATTGCATCATTTGTAGTGATCTTCTGACATGCATATGTTATAAATTGGAATAAATATTATTAGCTCTACTTGGTATTGCGCACTTTTTGAAGAATAGTGATTGGGGTTATTGGAATTTTGTTCCATGTGCACTAACCATGTACCTGAATATATATATATATATATATATATATATATATATATATATATATATATATATATATATATATATATATATATATATATATTCCAGGCAAGCATCTGATACAGTTAGATATATCATGGTTGTGTTCGGTAAAATTATATAACATAAGCAGACGACATTGTAGTATATGAATCGTTTTTAATTCAACAAATAAATAAAAAGTGTGACTAATGCTGCATCCACTTTGTCATTATTATTATTAGTAGTACTAATAGCATTAGTATCTAACATTGATCTTATCCCACAATCCTTACTCTTGCTCTATATGCGGCCTCCTTTGTAAATCACTACCGGGTCTTAAGTGCCACTTAAGATTATCGCACAAAATTTCATAACTGAATCAATTAAGTTGTCAGATCCTCATACGTCGAAACCGACGGGAATAGTCCATTATATATATATATATATATATATATATATATATATTCAAGGCTATCATCTGATACAGTTAGATATATCATGGTTGTCTTCCGTAAAATGATATAACATAAGCAGATGACATTGTAGAATATGACGCGTTTTTTATTTATTTAACAAATAAATAAAAAGTGTGACTACTGCTGCACCCATTTTATTAGTAATAGTAGTAGTAGCATTATTATTAGTTGTAGTAGTTGTAGATTATTTTATTTTTTATTTTATTTTTATTTATTTTTCTACAATAATGTTTCCCCTCTACAAATCCAAAGAGCCATTCGTTTTAGATGGCGACAGAATATCAATCCTAGAATTGAATAGGTTTAGATTGTAGCGATCGAGAGAGCATCGTCTTGGGTTTTGCTTCCAAAAATCAGTGTTTCTTGGGAAGAAGCATCCCGGGTGGAACTTATATCTCACTAAGAGAATACGAAGGGAAGTAGTAGTATTAGTACTAATAGCATTGTAGTAGTAACAATTCTTGAATTTTAACGCTAGTTATATTTTTAGACAAAATTATTTCGTGGGCCAATATAATAAAAATGGCGGTATTATTCACGAAACAGATGCGAATGCGTGCGTGTCGACGCTAATACAAATCGAACCATAGCAGTGCGTGTATGTGCAATCCACACAGCGTATGTAATGTATGCATGATCGTGTACGGACGTACGTAAGCACTAGTCTATTTAACAGGTAGACAAAAGCCAATGCCGTACAGGCAGCCATCTGACTTCTTAATTTCGTTAGAATGTAATTAAAGGCAAAAGAACCCAGACAACACTCATAAAAAAGAAAACGTATGTAATCAACAAAAAACAAACACAACGAGTGTAATCTTCTTCCTTTTTTTCGCGCATGCGGGATTGTGGGGTTTCTCCGCCATTTTTTTTTTCTCTGAAAATATATCCTTCTCTTTTTGTCTCTCAAATGTAAACCCGATTTATGGTGATTCAGTAACCGCCAATCACAGAAGATTGATCTATTTAAATGTCAGTTTAGCTTGGAGTGGTTTGATAGGGGAAAGCGAAGTAAAACTATTGCTATTTTAACTGCTATGCTTTTTCTTCTTCTGATTATTATTATTATTAAAGTTATTTGTAGTAGTAGTAGTAATCGTAGTAGCATTGGTAGTCTTAAGAGTTGTTGAATATTCCTGGCCATTCTATCTTCTAAAACCTTCTGACATCGTAGTCTAACATTATATAATAGGAATTATTAATATTTTCGCAGGATCACGTGTGCTTATATATATATATATATATATATATATATATATATATATATATATATATATATATATATATATATATATATATATATACATGAATCATTCATACAAAAAATAGATATTGAAGTTAATGATATAAATGGCGAGAATACATCTTCGCAAACAAATTTAATAAATGGCATTAACCCCCGAACCTGTAGATGAATGTTATGATCCCTGTTTATAAATTCCAGTTGGATAAGGTCTTTTTTTTTTACAAGCTTTCATCTGTGCATACAGACGTCATCAGGTATGAAAATATATTTGTTTTGTTTTACATCCAGGTAATAACAGGACAATGAAAGAATAGATGTAATCCGAAAGATGTTTTTGTTAATTGTAAGAAATTTTGGAGCGTGCGGTCACAACGCTGAGGTTGAATTTTTAAATTTTAAGATTGTGCGTTTTTTTCCTAATATGGTAATAGGAGAATTCTTTTGTACTGGTAGGTTTTTCAGTCAATGTGGCATGAACTAAATTGTTCAATAAATAGAGGAATGTCGCAGTTATTATCTGAAAGCTGCACGTCGGATCAGTTATTTTAATATCAAGTATGTGGTGCAGTTCAATTTACATTACATGAATCATTCATGCAAAAAACAGATATTGAAGTTAATGATATAAATGGCGAGAATATATCTTCGCAACCAAATTTAATAAATTACATTAAACCTGAACCTGTAGATGAATTTTATGATGCCTGTTTATAAATTCCAGTTATATAAGGTCTTTTTAAAAATTTTTTACAAGCTTTCATCTGTACATACAGACATCATCAGGTATGAAAATATAATTGTTTTTTACATCCAGGACAACGAAAGAATAGATGTAATCCGAAAGATTAGTTCATGTCCCATTGACTGAAAAACCTACCAGTACAAAAGAATTCTTCTATTACCATATTAGGACAAAAAACGCACAATCTTAAAATTTAAAAAATTCAACCTCAGCGTTGCGACCGCATGCTCCAAAATTTCTTACAATTAACAATAACACATTTCTTAAAACATCTTACGGATTACACCTATTCTTTCGTTGTCCCGTTATTACCTGGATGAAAATAAAACAAATATATTTTCATACCTGATGATGTTTGTATGCACAGATGAAAGCTTGTAAAAAAATAAAAAAAGACCTTATGCAACTGGAATGTATAAAAAGGGATCATAGAATGCATCTACAGGTTCGGGGTTAATGTCATTTATTAAATTTGTTTGCAAAGATGTATTCTCGCCGTTTATATCATTAACTTCAATATGTATTTTTTGTATGAATGATTCATGTAATGTAAATTGAACTGCACCACATAGTTGATATATATATATATATATATATATATATATAATATATATATATACACACACACACACACACACACACACATATTGTCATCCACACACATATATATATGACGTCCTAATTTAATGACATATATATATATATATATATATATATAATTGACACACACACACACACGCACACACACACACACATATACATATATATATATATATATATACACATACACATACACATATGTGTATGTGGTGCACTGTCATCAGCAGTTAAGGCATAACTCTTTTTCCGCAGATCCAATATTTTTCGAGACCGACAGATGGTACATAGCTATAACTATATATAAGGATTAATGGATAGCGGCTTGGATTGAGGAATCGGAGAGACAAGTTCGAATTCCAGTCGAATCCGTTACATTCACTTACGTGCTAATACCTTTGGGAAAGGTATGAATCCTCTTCTTCTCTCTCCAGCTATGGGTAAATAGCAAGACAGAATGGGTTCCGTAGACTTTGATTGGCAACGTGTCTAGGAGAAGGACAACTCTGAATTCAAAACCTGCAGGAGGTCGTTTAGCACATACTGCATCAGGTATCTGCATTCGGCCCTTCAAAAAGTATGTAAGGCCCTACACAAAACCTTCACCTCTATAATCAAATGCGGGTGTCTGGCTTTTGGTTCCTACGATACGTCAGACATCGAATTCCGGCAACTGGCTTTCTAGTCGTCTTCAAAGAGTTGAATGCAATGTCAATCGTTATCGTATGTTTTGTTACTTGATCTTCTTTTATTGTTCTCTCTCCTTAATGTTTTTCCCTTTTTCTCATGTTCTTTCACACTTAGTAACCACGTGTATCTTAGTGGATTTATTGCTTGCCTTGTTTACGATGAAATGATTATATAAGAAAGGAAATGACTCTCTCTCTCTCTCTCTCTTTCTCTCTCTCTCTCTCTCTCTCTCTCTCTCTATATATATATATATATATATATATATATATATATATATGAAACATTTCTCAGAGTTAACCTGTAGAAAAAAAATATTTATAAATAAAAGATAATAGGAAAACTGTAATAATAGCCGACGCGTTTCGTCCAATATGGACTTTTCAAGGCAAAAACGAAATGAATTATTTAAAACAAAGTAACTATTAATAACAAAGCAAAATGTCCTTAGCAACTAAAAGAATTTAGAAAACGCTATGATATTCATATTGTCAACTGAAAATTACGTCAAGTACTGTCACGTGTAGAAATATTGTTTTTATTGTTGTGCTGACGGATTCAACTATTTTCTTTTGATTTCTTGAAATTGGGGAAAAGCCTGGGCATACATTAATATGATAAATAATAAGCCTTTCCGGCCGGTAAATGTAATTAATACTGTTTAATAAAATAATCTGCGCATTTCCTTAAATAAATTGTATCTATTAAAATAACGAGAAAAATAAATTTAGAAACATTTATCAAAACATAAACTTGTTATTCTTATTTACGAATATTTCGCCTTAATATGAAAGAAAATAACTTGTTTGTGAATACACACCGCCCCCACTTCGGAGAAACAATCCCCTCCTGTAGGGGGGGGTATCAACCCCCTTTGTGAATACCTGGTCTACATCGAGGCGCTTAAACCAGGCGTTATGCGCTGGTGAAACAGATTACGCAATAGGTTTCTGCAAGGCTCCGTACCTCTTCATAAATCTTGCTTAACACAAAAATGAATTGCTGATAATTTTCATGCTCACGTAACACCTGACATGTGACCTACTAACTGACCAATTATTAATCCGCTATTTTACCACGTGTGGAAAAGGCGCTGAGAGAGTGCAATCAACAAAGCTAGCCAATGTCTGAAATTTAAAAAAAAAGACCATGTGGGTCGAGTATGCTGACACTTACGACCCCACATCGAATCATTCATTGATGCCAATTTATTGAATAAACCTGTTATAAAATGTATGCCTGGGTACATATATATATATATATATATATATATATATATATATATATATATATATATATATATATTATCAATTCGCCCCAAGCAAGGCGATAATTCCACTAAGACGGAAGGAGCTACTATGAATGAAAGTGAATGAAAAGTATTTAGAAGGAACCAAAAACCCAATCATAAACAGGGAAGAAGTATTAAACCTCTAATCCCGTTCAAAAGTCCGGGGATGAGGGTGAACCCGACAATAGGCGCATCTACCTACTCCTATTGAGGAACAAATAGGAAATAACATTTCAGAGTTCAGAAGAGACGGTAGAATTTTTAAAAAATGACGAACACTTTAGATGGAACCGGTAAACCTATCCAAAACAGGAAATAAACGATAAACCTCTACTTCTGTTCTGAACACAGAGGAGAGTGCGAACCGGGCGATAGGCGAACCTGTCTACTTCTATTAAGGAAAAATTAATAAACAGTAAATTACATTTTAGAATTCAGACCAAGATATTAGAATTATAGATTTGAAGGAGACTGGAAAACCAATCCAAGTAAGAAAACAGGAGATAAAACTCTATTCCTGTTCAAAGTGTGTGAACGGAACGATAACCGAATACAATTCTTTATTAAAATACATCTTTGCTTTTGTAGCAATATACTTGTTTATTTTTGTACGCATCACCTTGTACATTGATTGATTTGTTTTTTTTTTACGGCTTATCAACCCCTTGTCAGCCATTGAGAGTCGAAACATTTGGGGGGGGGGGTTGTAAGAATAATTCTATGATTTTTATTTTTATTTTTTATTTTGTTTCGAGTGAATATTACAATAACAAATTTTTTTGAGATACTATTTGACGCTGGGTCGAGAGAGAAGAGATGAACTCCTACCTTTCCTAAGACTATTTGTGCGCCAATGAGGGTTAGCGAGATTATAGATATAGACATTATGGGTATAGCAATTGGCAATAAATGTAGATCGGCATCAAACGTTTGGTTTGTTTGGTTTTACGGCATAGCAAAACACAATGGGTTATTTAATACCGACAAAATTGTTATTGTTGGTAATATTTTTTTTTTAAATCTATTTCTGGTAATATTTTTTTCTTGAAAGATCTATTTTGGGTAAGAATTTTCCTTCAAATATATATCGACTGAAATTTTTTTTTTTCAACAATGTATTGCTAGTAATATTTGTTTTTCAAAAATATTTTGATAGTATATTTGTATTTCAGAAATTATTTGGTGGTAATATTTATTTTTCAGAATTGTTTTGCTGGTAATATTTATTTTTCAAAAATATATTGCTGGTAATATTTGTTTTTTAAAAATGTTTTGATAGTAATATTTGTTTTTCAGAAATTATTTGGTGGTAATATTTATTTTTCAAAAATGTTTTGCTGGTAATATATTTTTTTCAAAAATGATTTGATAGTAATATTTGTTTTTCAGAATTGTTTTGATGATAATATTTATTTTTCAAAAATATATTGCTGGTAATATTTGTTTTTTAAAAATGTTTTGATAGTAATATTTGTTTTTCAGAAATTATTTGGTGGTAATATTTATTTTTCAGAATTGTTTTGCTGGTAATATTTATTTTTCAAAAATATATTGCTGGTAATATTTGTTTTTTAAAAATGTTTTGATAGTAATATTTGTTTTTCAGAAATTATTTGGTGGTAATATTTATTTTTCAAAAATGTTTTGCTGGTAATATATTTTTTTCAAAAATGATTTGATAGTAATATTTGTTTTTCAGAATTGTTTTGCTGGTAATATTTATTTTTCAAAAATGTTTTGCTGGTAATATTTGTTTTTTAAAAATGTTTTGCTGGTAATATTTATTTTTCAAAAATGTTTTGATAGTAATATTTGTTTTTCAGAATTGTTTTGGTGATAATATTTATTTTTCAAAAATGTTTTGCTGGTAATATTTATTTTTCAAAAATGTTTTGCTGGTAATATTTGTTTTTAAAAATGTTTTGATAGTAATATTTGTTTTGCAGAATTGTTTTGGTGGTAATATTTTTTTTCAAAAATGTTTTGCTGGTAATAATTTTTTTCAAAAATGTCTTATTGGTATTAAAACCAATTTTCACACGTTTTGACTCCAGTTTGGGGGGTTAACTATTTGCCCATAGCTGGCACTCTGACAGGTGTAACCACCCCGGGTCAGGGTGAAACTGGGAACACGCCACTCAAAACCCCCTTATCAGAGGCCGTCCTGTTGGACGTAGTTTATCGGCTTACACTTCTTTAGATTTCTTTATATGTAAGGTATTTTTAATTAAGGGGGATGGGAAAAGATGAAACTTACACTTCCCATATTTTTTTGTTTAAGTCTAATGTTTTTAGTTACTTTTCTTTATTATATTTAGAGTGCTAATATATATATATATATATATATATATATATATATATATATATATATATATATATATATATAATATATATATATATATATATAGTAAATGTAATAATTCCGTTGGTATATAATCCAAGTGGATCGTCTCTACTGTTCATTCTTTTATAAATTTATTCACCGTTCTGCTAATGGTTCCTGAATGGACTTTGAAGACAGAAGACAGTGCATGAATATTGGCATTATTGCTGAAAGACTGAATTAAATTTTTCCTATCACCAGTGCTCACTTGGGAAAACAGTGCAGCTGGCACAAAACGATTTTAACATGTTCTCTTTTGAGCCGAATAACTCAAATGGTTTTTCGGTGATTCTTACGGTAAATGATGTCAAGATGCCTAAACGTCTTATCTGAAAATCCGGAAAAAGAAACTCAATTAGTTTAATGGTTCTTTTAGATATTATCTGTAACACGATTTGGACAATTTTGCAATTACACACACACACACACTCTCTCCATATATATATATATATATATATATATATATATATATATATATATATATATATATATATATATATATATATATCAGGACAGTCTGGGTTCTATATCCTTGGCTGGAAACCGGTCTAGGAGAAGGAAAAACTCTTAATTCAAAACCGGACTCTAGAGTGTTGGGCTCTTCAGTCTATCTCGCCCAAGAAACAACACTTCTATTCTATGTGTCCAGTTCTTTTGTATTTGGGATAGCAAATGATGCTTTCCAAAAGTTAAGCAAGAAATTAAGAAACAGGAACATTTAATTAAAAACAAAGAAAAGATTACTAGACTGTTGTGTAATATCTGTCCTACAGAAGCATGCTGAGTATACCATAGACCGAACATGTGAGCAACGACGAAGTTTTAGAGAAAATGGAAACAAAAAGGACATTTATACTTAACATCGGGAAGAGAGAATACCATGGATGGAACATGAAGAAGAGACTTGAAGCAACAGAAATGTGGTTCTACAGAAGCATGCTGAGAATACCATGGACCGAACATGTGAGCAACGACAAAGTTTTAGAGAAAATGGAAACAAAAAGGACATTTATACTTAACATCGGGAAGAGAGAATTCCATGGATGGAACATGAAGAAGAGACTTGAAGCAACAGAAATGTGGTTCTACAGAAGCATGCTGAGAATACCATGGACCGAACATGTGAGCAACGACAAAGTTTTAGAGAAAATGGAAACAAAAAAAACACTTATACTTAACATCGGGAAGAGAGAATACCATGGATGGAACCTGAAGAAGAGACTTGAAGCAACAGAAATGTGGTTCTACAGAAGCATGCTGAGAATAACAGGGACCAAACATGTGAGCAACGACGAGGTTTTAGAGAAAATGGAAACAAAAAGGACACTTATACTTAACATCGAGAAGAGAGAATACCATGGATGGAACATGAAGAAGAGACTTGAAGCAACAGAAATCTGGTTCTACAGAAGCATGCTGAGGATACCATGGACCGAACATGTGAGCAACGACAAAGTTTTAGAGAAAATGGAAACAAAAAGGACATTTATACTTAACATCGGGAAGAGAGAATACCATGGATGGAACATGAAGAAGAGACTTGAAGCAACAGAAATCTGGTTCTACAGAAGCATGCTGAGAATACTATGGACCGAACATGTGCGCAACGACGAAATTTTAGAGAAAATGGAAACAAAAAGGGCACTTATACTTAACATCGGGAAGAGAGAATACCATGGATGGAACCTGAAGAAGAGACTTGAAGCAACAGAAATGTCGTTCTACAGAAGCATGCTGAGAATACTATGGACCGAACATGTGAGCAACGACGAAATTTTAGAGAAAATGGAAACAAAAAGGACACTTATACTTAGAATAAATTAAAATTTCTAGGGCACAAAATGAGGAAAGAGAGCTTGGAAAATGTAACGCTCACAGGACAAGAAAGACACCGAATAACTTACATTGCAATCTTGTTCAAATTGTTCGGAGAAGGGGTAGTAACACTTTGAGCCCTGCGTTCCTGAACAATTTTAACTCTTCTGCCTGTGTTTCTGAGTCAAATTTTGCAAATAATTGGTATGTAATGTTTCACAGCAGATATAAATATAGTTACAGATGTTTCCCCACCGTTTAACCGGTGGCTGGGCATTACGTCATTTTTCTATGTCTCAAGTGATCTCCAGACCAGATCTTTGAGCTGAGGCGCTGATGTATTAAGTATACTCAATTATTAATAACGACACCGGCTTGATCTTCACAAAACCGTAAACGGCTTGACATATGTTGTAAGCGGCTTTGAAATGACGTCAACAATAAAGCAGATATATGATTCATATATAAGACGGCTTTGAAGATTGCTTGAAATTAAACATGGTCGGAATATCATTTGAAGTCCGAAATTGGCAGTCATCGTGCCGTACGGAAGATCTATCGATGGAAGGTATTATTTACAAATCTATTTTAAAAAAAGTTTCTAATGTGCAGGTGAGTAATTATTGATCCAACCTTCTTAACAACAGACCTATTAATTAGTCCAATATAATCACTCCACTACATGTCAGTAGAAAACGTGCAAAACAAGAAGAAACAAAAATTTACTCTCCAAAATTAAAAAAAAAAAATTAGCACATCCAAGCTTACAAAACCTGGTATTCCCAAGCGATCACCCAACTAGATGCTGACCTGGTTGGATGTTGCTTAATTTCGGTGATCGTATCGGAAGTCGGCTCTCCGATAAAGAATTTCGAGACTTTATCCATTACACTACCGCACATCCAAGCTTACAGCCCCTGATATTCCCAAGCGGTCACCCATCTAAGTACTGACCTGAGTGAGTTTTGCTTAACTTCGGTAATCGTTTCGGAACTAGGCTATCCGATTAACAATTCCGAGCCTTTATCCGTTACACCACCCGCACTTCCAAGCTTACAGCCCCTGATATTCCCAAGCGGTCACCCATCTAAGTACTGACCTGAGTGAGTTTTGCTTAACTTCGGTAATCGTTTCGGAACTAGGCTATCCGATTAACAATTCCGAGCCTTTATCCGTTACACCACCAGCACATACAAGCTTACAGCCCCTGGTATTCCCAAGCGGTCATCCATCTAACTACTGACCAGGCTCGACCTTGTTTAACTTCGGTGATCGTACGAGATTCGGTGTTTCAAACTGATATGGCCGTCTAGAATCGACATGTGAACATCACCGTCAATACTGTTCGCCGACTGTCAGTTCTATGTCCCAACTGATCTCCAGACCAGATCTTTGAGCTTAGGCGCTGATGTATTAAATATACTCACTTATTAATAACGACACCGGCTTCATCTTCACAAAACCGTAAACGGCTTGACATATGTTGTAAGCGACTTTGAAATGACGTCAACAATAAAGCAGATATATGATTCATATTTAAGCATTTGAGCCCTGCGTTCCTGGACAATTTTAACCCTTCTGCCTGAGTCAGATTTCACAAATAATTGATATGCAATGTTTCCCGGTAGATATAAAAGTAGTTACAAGTGTTTATCTACCGTTCAACCGGTGGCTGGGCATTACGTCCTTTTTCTGTACCACCGTTAATGCGGTGGTAAGGGCTCAAAGTGTTAAGAGAGATAGCAAAAAGACAAACATTGCTAGGAGCTAAACGTAGCAGGAAGTTGTGGAAGACCATCTTTCAGGGACACAGTTCATAGAAGTATTTATATGAAAGTTCTCTTGAAAGATAGCTTAGGAGAAAGAGGCGACGACAGTGACAGCAGAGAACTTAACTTTATTGTAACGGGTGGTAGAAAAATAAAATAAAATATCAATTAATTTTCAATACGATTAAAGTTAACAAGCGGGAAAATTTGAAATGCAAGTTGAAATAGATGTAGCGGGGACTGAGGACGAGTAAAGGTCTGTTGCAATGGCAAATACCGGCAGACTGATGTTTTTGGTTCTTCGATAACAAGGCAAACTTTAGAAAAGAAACACCAGCAATGACATGACAGAAGAAGAATCAGAGTCAATATGAAAACAAAGTAACAAAAAAAAAGAATGAAAAAGAACGAAAAGTGAATGATAGAAAACGTAAAAAAATGATTGACGGAAAACGAAAAAGAATGAATGAAAGAAAATGAAAAAAAACGAAGAAAATGAAAAAAATAATGAAAAAAAAAAAAGATACATACCGAAAAAAGAATGTCAGAAAAACAAAAAATTGAAAGAAAAGAATAAAGAATGAATGAAAACGAAAAATAATGAAATAAAATGAAAAAGAACGAAAGAAACGCAAAAAGAACGAAAGAGAACGGAAAAATGAAAGAAAACGTAAACTGATGAAAGAAAGCGATAAAAGACTGAAAGAAATCCAAAAATTGAAAGAAAACGAAAAATTGAAAGAAAAAGAAAAAAGATGAAAGAAAAGGAAAAGAATAAAAAAAACTGACAAAGAATGGAAGAAAACGGTAAAATAATATTAACATGGTAGTTCCTACAAACTGTATCATTGAAGCTCTTCAAAAAAAAAAATCTATCAAAATACAAGGACCTTGAAATCGAAATCTCTAAAAATGTGGCACATGAGGACATCAACAATTCCAATTGTAGTCGGAGCCCTCGGACAGATTAGAAAAGATTCCAATAGACTCATTGAAGGGATTCCTGGAAGTACATACCTTAAAAAAAATACAAAAAAAATACCAGAAAAAAACCCAATTACAGCCCAAAACTTAGCAAGGGTTTTATCTACACATTTTTTTTTCAAAAAATGCACAATGGAAAATATCATGATGCCATTTCAGACGTTAGGTCTATGGTTTGAACTCGGAAAGAAATGCGTATACACCTGAAATCAAAGGAAACAACAATAAAATTAATAACAATAATAATAATAATAATAATAATAGCGACATTACAATTTACCATATTCATAAATAATAATAATAATAATAATATTGGTGACCAGATGAGATAACAATTGAAAAATATAGAAGTAAAATAAATAAAAAAAAATCAATGGGTGATTTTGATGATGATCATGATGATCATGATGATGATCATGATGATGATGCAAGCAGAGACTAAGGACATTTCCGTTCACAAGTCTCTAGCTGTGACCCGGGAGGAAATGAGTATACAACAGAAAACAAAGGAAATAATAATAATAATAATAATAATAATAATAATAATAATAATAATAATAATAATGATGATGATGTTGATGACATTGATTGTGATGGCGATCATGATGATGATGATGATGATCATGATCATGATCATGATGATGCAAGCAGAGACTAAGGACATTTCCGTTCACAAGTCTATAGATGAGGCCCTGGAGGAAATGAGTATACAACAGAAAACGAAGGAAATAATAATAATAATAATAATAATAATAATAATAATAATAATAATAATAATAAATGATGATGATGATGATGATGATGATGATGATGATGATGATGATGATGATGATGATGATAGAAAAAGTGTTGAGAATTATCAACAAAAAAGAATAAAAGCTAATTAAGTTAAACAAATAAATAAACAAAACATGTTTCGAGTGATAACTTGTTACAAATTAATATTTTTTGAAGAAATCCCAGCGAAAGAAAAACATTGCAAAAATAACTAAGGCTTCAGCAAAATTTATCACCGCAGAACCCATACGAAAATTTAAAAAAAAAACAAAAAAAAACGAATAATAATAATGAAACTATTATTAATAATAATTTTAAAATTCTATAATAAATGAATGCTAGAAATAAAATAGCATACTACAAATAAAAATCTGCGATAGCAAAGCTGTTGCTTAATGGCACGGTTGACGGGGGATGAATGAGTAATTAATACTGTTTAAATTTTCGAGACTGTATACTGTTCCAATCAGAATACTTGCTGGCTTTTATGTTTCAGTCAGTTTAGTGTCCGGCTTTCATTAGGTCTTCTTAAATCTTTTAAATGACTCACCTGCATGTCATGATGTAAAAGCACTGGTTGATGCGTTAGACTAGGTGAAAATTACTACTGAAATGAGTTCAACCCACACTAAGTGGCTGACAGTCACAATCATGGCAGAGATTAGTAAATATTATTATTCGACTACTGTCCCCTCCAGCAGGGTTAAAGTTTTATATATATTAAAATCTCTAGGGACGTACGAGGGTAAGTCAAAATTTATCCGCACTTTCGCTATAACATATCTTTAGGTTTGTCTCATTGCCATTATAAATTAATAGATTTAAAATATGGTTTTACCGCTACACAGTGATAACCATGTTTCAGAAATGGAAGCTAAAGCCCCTGAATTTAATTTTGTTATTAAACCAAAGACATTAGTTCCATTTCCTCATCAAGCGAATTTTGGAGTAACTTACTTTTTAAAATTTACAGTTGTTAACGGCACAGGAAAGATTCATAGTTTGAGGGTTTCCAAGGTTACCGATAAATCCATTCATCTAGACAAGGGGTGGTAGAGGGTTCAATTTTTAATTTTCGTTGTATCAGTTAATAGTTACATTTGAAAGCGGGGTTATGTTTAGGGATGGGTAGGGATGTATCTTTTAACAAATTCTGACATCCGCTAAATTCATGTCATCTGGTTTTTTTCTAACGGCAAAAATTCTTATGGTATTTTTTCTATTTGTATATTTAAAGATTTTGAGGGACTGTTTAGGTTAGAATATGTTTTATCCACCTTTCTAAAAAATTATTTTTAATATTTAATATACTATACTTCTACTTAAAGGCCAAGTAAATGTATTAGGATTACTTACAGTATTTAAAATTATTTATTCTTATCGAGTATAAGTAAATATTATTTTATTTTATTTTATGTAAACTTTATGACAATGACGGCAAAGGTGGTTAAATTATTTCACTAATTCAATAAACTTTTATTTATAAATTTAGTATTATAAATGTATATATGTATGTATAAAGGACATTTAATGTTCAATATTATATTCTAACTTATTAATTTCATTTGACTTTCGGTGTTCACTTGGATTCTTTTCAGTGTTTGAATTGCTTTGAGAGAGGTGTTATGGTTAGAGTACGTTTTATTTAATTACAATTTTAAAAGATGTTTAGGTTAGAATCTGTTTTATTTAATTTCAATTTTAAAACATTTAAAAAAATTCTACTTTCAAATTTAACTTTTAAATTTAATCGGCTATATTTCTTTATAAACCAAGTAAATGTAATATAATTACTTACATTATTTAAAATTATTTATACCCATCAAATATTAGTATGCATAATTATCAGGTAATTTTTTTTTTTTTTTTTTTTAAATTATTTAAAGATTATTTAAAGAAAACTTTTGGCAATGACGACATAAAATAGCTATTTCATTTCTCTGATTCAGTAAATTTTTATTTTTTATAAACTTAGTAATATATAGTTTCTCATGTATGCATAAAGGACATGGGTCATTTAATGACCTACATATTCTAGCCCTTCTTATTAACTTCCATTTCACTGTAGGTGTTTTATTGGATTCTTTTAGGTGCCAGAAGTACTTTGAGAGAGATGTTTGACTTTTATACTTATTTATCCTAAACGAGCATTGATGTTGGTTGAATCTCTTTTTGAACTCATGGCTAGTGCAACCTATATAAATTTTTATGTTTTCAGGGTTTTCAATAGAAGATATATTACATTGGTATACTACTGATTCCATGCAACATTTATTTTGTAGAGGACAGTTTTGAGGGTTTCTACAATTACATAATTTTTGTTCACCCTCATTAGTTGTTGTTTGTATTTTTCCCTTGTCTACAATTTTTTGGTTCTGGTATAAGTGTTTATTTAAGATATTCGTATTATGTTTCTTAATAATCTTTTCTAGGTTATAAGTACAGCTATAACTTAATTTTAGTGTATTTCTATTGAAAATAGTACTTAGTTTACTTCCACCGGGAAAATGCTTGAGTATTAATTCAAGAAATTTTTGTCCCAATTTGTTTTTTACCATTTGGTTGTATGGGGGTGTATACCAAATTATTTTCCTACTTCTGTTTTTCCTATGCTTACCGTTTTCATTTTTAATATAAGTTAGTTTTGGGTTTTTGTAGCCACTATCTTTTAGAGCTTTATTATAGAAATTAATATGTTCGTCGAAAATCTTGTCATTTGCTGAATTTGTACTAATTCTTTTTCGGATAGATAAAGGTATATGTTTAATTATAGATGAGGGGTGATTTGATTTAGGGTGTATATATAAAGGATTCGTATTGAGTTTTTTATAAGGTGTGTATGTATTGTTCTTTAAATCTAATGTTATATCAAGGAAGTTAACTTTTTTAATTTTAGTGCTGACGGTAATTTTTAAACCCATGCTTTTAAATTCTTTATATAATGCCTTTCTAATTTTATCTATTCTGAAGTTAGTAGAATTCCTAATAACAATGAGACCATCGTCCCTGTATAGACCAATGTCAGTTGAATCAATATCATGGTGCGCTGTAAGGTTGTATAAAATAAAAAGACCAATGAGATCAGAAGACTCAGCTGAGTCTAGTGATCCCATTGTGATGTACATATATATATATATATATATATATATATATATATATATATATATATATATATATATATATATATTACTATCATTATTGTATATAGCACTATATATATATATGTATATATATATATATATAGATATAGATATATAGTGGCACTTGGGGCACTGTTCCGAGATCGGTATACTTGGATGAGTATAGTTGCGGAACTGAGTGAGTAGCGGCGCTATATCGAGTTTAATTTGTGTCTTCTTCGAGGCCCGTGGTACAACTGGTATGACATTTGCGTTGTATCGAAATGGTCTGGGTTCGATTCTCGGTGGTGGATGCGCACTAATGATGAGTCCCAAATAGGACGAAGTGCTTTCTGCATTCTGTTGAAGATTATTCTGCGCTCGATGAACTACTAATATACATATATATATATATATATATATATATATATATATATATATATATATATATATATACAAGGTAACCAAAATGTTATGTCCGTTTTTTGATTAGTCATTGAATGAAGTTGAAATATATACGAAATGTATGCAGCAATTGTTTTCAAATTCGGACAGCCGGAAGTAGGAACATCAGACGTTATAAAAAAACTCGCGCACCGTGCCCGGCCATCAGTTATAAGCCGGACAGCTGTGAAAAGGATGGAAGTGTCTAGAGATCTCGTTCGGGGCTGTTTGCTTTACGACTTCAAAGTGGGCTTATCAGCAGCTGCATCAAGTCGCCGCATATGTCAAATGTTTGGGGATAGGGCTGTGGATGAACGTACTGCAAGGCGTTGGTTTCGAAAATTCAAGTCGGGAGATATGTCTCTCCATGATGAGCCTCGCAGTGGACGACCACAGGTCTTGAATGACGGAGTCCTGAAGGCGACCATTGAAGAGGACAGTAGTCTAACGTGTGGTAAACTTGCAAGATAGTTCAACGTTTCAGATGAAACAGTTAGACTTCAACTGCACCGCCTATCTAAGACGTACAAACTGAGCAAGTGGGTTCCGCTAACACTGTTGGAGGTCCACAAGGGACAACGAGTGGCAGTCTGCGTATCTCTGCTTTCTAGCCGCCGTACCGCATCCTTATTCAATCAAGTGCTTACCAGTGATGAAAAGTTGGTTCTGTACGAAACTCCGAAGCATTTCAGATATTTGTTGTCTCCTCAGGATGCTGTCCCTCACACCGCAAGACCGCCTATGCATCCACGCAAGATTATGCTTTGTGTCTGGTGGACAGGTCGTCAAGTGGGTTCATTATGAACTGCTACCAACGAGCCAAACGGTCACTGGAGACCTATACTCGCAGCAGTTGAAACGTGTGCAACAGGCATTGCGCCAGAAGGAGCCAGAAGGAGCCATCCACCTTATTCACCTGACCTTGCGCCATCCGATTACCACCTCTTCCACTCCCTGGATAATCATCTTCGTGAGAAATCCTTCACCAATGAAGCAGACTTGCGCAAAGCCCTCACGGACTTATTTGCGTCAAAACCCCCGAGTTCTACCGCAAGGGCATTGAACAGCTGGAGACACGTTGGCAGAAGGTGCTGGATGCCGATGGCGATTACTTCGAAGACTAAATGTAAGTTACACATACTGTGAAGCGTTTCCTTTTTTCCTTTAAAGACGGACAGAATTTTTTGGTTACCTTGTATATATATAATAGGTATATGAAGTTGACTGAATGTACACTCGAAAGTACTTGCGTATTTAAGAAAGACATTATACATCTTATAATTTTAAAAAACAAGGATCATAACATACATTAAGTGATTTTTTATATCATTAACTTTACTAATTTACTTTTTATATGAATGATTCATTGTAATATATATATATATATATATATATATATATATATATATATATATATATATATATATATATATATATATATAATTAAGTAATTCATTGAGTCTGAAAGAAACCTCAGCACAATGCAGAAAGCACTGGACGGCCGTTTCGTCCTATATTGAAACCCTGGCACTTAGGTTGTCAAGCCAACACCATACCAACTGTTCCAACTCTCTCTCTCTCTCTCTCTCTCTCTCTCTCTCTCTCTCTCTATATATATATATATATATATATATATATATATATATATATATATATATATATATATATATATATAAAAACAAGCATGAGCAGAAGTCTGTGTGAAAAAACTAGAGATATGTCGAAAGTGTGGATACATTTTGATGGAGATTGTAATGTAAGTTAGAAGAGAAAAATATGAAGGATACATAATGATTAACCCTAGGCTTAAAGAGAGATCGAGATTGTAGTGTTCAGGAAAGCATCTATGTGGGAGTGTTCTAAAAAGTAGCAGTTCTTAAAAACTTATATACGAGGATGAGTCAAACATTATCTCAGTTTTATCACCCTGCATTCTGCTCATGCTCGCTTATAGTTGGTACTATTGTGGTCAGGGGATCAAAATTTGAGCTTGATTGCGCTAGTATTCTCACTGCTGTTACAGTGCAAACATGACCGCTCCGCTGGCAGTTTGGACCAAGGAGGAACAAAGAGCAGTGATCTGATATCTCTGGTCGAAAGGTGTGTCAGGGACGGAAATTCATTAGGCTTTAAACACAATGCATCACTACTTAGTGTTTATGAGTGGATTGAGAAGTTTAAATGTGACTGGACAAGTATGATGCACAAAGATGAGAATGCCTGTCAACCTCCACCACTGATGAGAAGATTCACCAAAATAGAGAGATGTGGATGGTGTAGCGGTGAGTTATCATCGATGAGAAAGCATGTTCTCTGCCGAATCAGATCACTTCTCTTTGTTCCTCCTTGGTACACACTGCTAGCGGAGCGGTCATGTTTACACTGTAACAGCAGTAAGAAAAGTGCTGCGATCAAGCTCAAACTTCAATTACATGACCACAATCGTACTAACTATAAGCACACATGAATAGAAGACAGTGTGATAAACCTGAGATAATTTTTGACTTATCCTCGTATTTAAGTGTTTAAGAACTGCTACGTTTTAGAACACTCCCACATAGATACTTTCCTGAACACTACAATCTCGGTCTCTCTTTAAGCCTAGAGTTAATCATTATGTATCCTTCATACTTTTCACTCCCTACTTCACAATCTCCATCTGCGAGGGTAAGTCAAGATTTATGCGCACTTTCGTCATAACATATCTTTAGGTTTATCATACTGCCTTCTGCTCATGCGTGCTTATACTTGGTACTATTATGGTCACGTGATCGAAGCTTGAGATTGATCGCGCCAGTTTTTTTTATTTCTGTTTCAGTGCAAACATGACCGCTCCGCTAGCAGTGTACACCAAGGAGGAACAAAGACAAGTGATCTGATTTCTCTGGTTGAAAGGTGTGTGAGGGGGCTGAAATTCATCGCAGGCTTTAAACACAATGCAGCAACGGTGCATTACTGCGTAGTGTGTATGGGCGGATTGAAAAGTGTAAAAGTGACCGCACAAGTATGATGCAGAAAGGATGAGGATGCCCGTGAACCTCCACCTCTGATGAGATTCAGCAAGGTCGAGAGATGGTGATGGTGAATTGGTGAGTTATCATCGATGAGATAGGCATGTTCTCTGCAGAATCAGATCACTTCTCTTTGTTCCACTTTGGTTTACACTGCTATTTTCCCAGATTGCAATCTCCTTTGATTATTATGTGTGGAGGGCAGTAGAGCCAGAAACCAACAAAATTCCTTGTAACACAAAAGATAAAATGAAAGCAAGGATTATGCCAGCATCCACCAAATTAAACAAGGAGACCGTCCAGTAAAGTACAGGTGATTCTGAAGTCGTCTGGAGGAAGGGATAGAAGCCAATGGCTTTTATTGAATAAATTTACTCTATAGTATTTCAAGGTATCTCTGTGTAATTTTGGTAAATATATCTGTTAAAATTAGAACTCAGTGTTATTTTCATTTTTGCGTTAATTTAGACGACAATTTATCCATTGCATCCTGTGTTCATATATATATATATATATATATATATATATATATATATATATATATATATATTTATATATATATATATATATATATATATATATATATATATGTGTGTGTGTATATATGTCATTCATAGACAGTACTGTTTCGCTGTATCACAGCTCCTCAGTGCGACTAGACTTCCGAATGCCTCAAGCCAGGATTGAAACACTACTAATTTGGTGTCAGCCAGAGCTATCTTCACTCGGTAGAGTTACACAACTAAATCTACCGTATTGTTATTACAAATGTAAACAAATGCCAACCAGCCAAAGTGCTCCATTCATTTTACTGAAGAGCTTTGCATTAGTGAAGGTGGCTGTTGTTTATAGAATTAGCTTATATATGCCGCCCTTGTGTGCCTACTTTTATATTTGCATATGCTCATCCCTTATATTGTGCACAATAACTCATGAATATAGCATATCTTAAATTTTATCATATATATATATATATATATATATATGTGTGTGTGTGTGTGTGTGTGTGTGTGTGTGTGTGTGTGTGTAAACAGTGAGAGAACGATTATTATATTGTTTTTTGTATCGCCTGAGTATTAAAATTGGTTGCCAGTCAAGGATATACGATCCAGTGTGCTAATTTACCCATAGCTGGGGGGAAAAGAGATAGATTCTTAATTTTTTTTTCCCACGTAAGTGAATGTAATAACCTCGACAGGAATTTGATCGGCTCTCCGATTCCTCATTCCGAGCTACTAGTAGTTATATATATATATATATATATATATATATATATATATATATATATATAAGTATGCATCTATTTAAACAGTATTTTTATTTTTGTCTACCGGTCTGAATATTCACGAAATCTTATCAAAGAAAAAATATGCTCACTCAGGAACGATTCTAACCTGTGAAGCTTCTTTGGCAGTAGAAACTGTGGTCAGATGTGACGTGCCTTTACAGATTCAGCCGGGGGCAATCTGGCCGCGAAAATAACGTTTGCAATGTTACTTTAAGCTTGTTTCGGATACGAAACTGAGCAGATACGAAACTTTCGAGGAATTTAATAAGAGTAGGATTTTGCCAGGCACCTATTTCTTTAGTAAAACTTCTCAATCAAAGTCAGTTGCCATTAATTTCGCTGAATGCGGAGGTAAAATTCAGGTATGTGAACTCAAGGATTGTAACGCGCTAAAAATGTTTATCGTTATAATGTTGGATATATATATATATATATATATATATATATATATATATATATATATATATATATATATATATATATGACAATATATATGCTACTGAAAAATTTATTTCGGTTGAGCTCTCTGGGGAGGATGTGTGGGTTTGTAAACAGTGACTATTACGGCTAATAATGCAAGACTCTTCGGTAAATCGAATCGAGTTCTCTCAGTCACTGTGTGTTTATCTAAAAATAAATACACTTAAATTCACCTTCTTCTCTGCCGTGCGCCAACGGCTTCAGGGTAAAATTTCCGACTGACGCGAATTCAGCCGGTTTTCGATTCTAGCCAGAGGCAACCGGACGTCTAGCCACACCGATGAGCTGTGATACAGCGAAACAGTCTGTCTGTGGATGACAATATATATATATATATATATATATATATATATATATATATATATATATATATATATATATATATATATAATTGAATTGAATTCAAGCGTATTTATTTTTAGATAAACACACAGTGACTGAGAGAACTCAATTCGATTCACCGAAGAGTCTTGCATTATTAGCCGAATATAAAGGGTGTTACATTAAGACGGATCAAAGTCTGTAGTAAATAAATCAGTGTTGTTTTTTGTGAATTTACTTAATTCTCTATTGGATCATGTTATTTAAGTCAAGGCAATTATGTGTGAAAAATAATATTGCCCAAATGTCCGCCAAATCTGAAAGAAAGAAAAAAATCGTTAGACGATTAAACATAATTCACATGAAAATCAGTCCAAGTTATTGGAACAGCCTTTATATATATATATATATATATATATATATATATATATATATATATATATATATATATATATATATATACTAAAATTCACCCTCGAGAAGCAATTAAGGTATGATGGTACTGTTAAACTGATTATGATTAACTGAGTGAGTGATACGAATAAATGAGTAGGAGACAATCGGTGGATTATGAGAATTAAGACGGTGAACTGCGACTGCCCCTTTAGTTGAAGGAACTAAGATTGTGGCGTTCAGAGAAGCAACCAAGCGGGAGTCTGTTTCACAATGGAGCAGTTTTTGGAAAAGCTGTTTCCTTACATTAAGAATACGTAGGAAATGTGATAGATAGATAGATAGATAGATGGATAGATAGAAAATGACCTTGATAGAT
>OZ038507.1:67237404-67249904 GCA_964036315.1 Acanthosepion esculentum
TATATATATATATATATATATAGTGTGTGTGTGTGTGTGTGTGTGTATGTAAAGGAATGCAAGAGTAAGAAAGAAAGAAAATAAAAGAAAGAATGTTACATAGGTAGATAGATAGATATAAACAAGCTAAGAAAGAAAGAAAGAAAGAAAGAAAAATTAAAGGTTAAAAATTAATTTACAAAATTGAAAGATTGCTAAAAAAAGGAGAAATGAAGGAGATTAAGCATTTAGAATAAAGGATCAAAGAAAGAATATGACTTGGAAAGAAAGAAAGAAAGAAAGAAAGAAAGAAAGAAAGAGGATGAAAAAATCAAAAACAGGAAATCAAAATAAGTAAGAGGGGGTTGGAAATGGAATGGTAATCTTTATAATACCAACAAAAGAGAATACTCGCTAGCTACGTGAAGTAGGTAAACCACTGTTAGTGTTGGACGACTTAGACGTCAGACTACACCCACTTGCAATAGTGTCCAACTTATTTATGAGGATTGAGACATACCCATTAGTGTTCATACGTACGGTATATATATATATATATATATATATATATATATATATATATAGTGTGTGTGTGTGTGTAAAGCGATGCAAGAGTAAGAGAGAAAGACAATGAAAGAAAAAATCTAACACAGATAGATAGATAGATAGATAGATAGAAAGAAAGAAGCTAAGAAAGAAAGAAAAAGAAAGAAAGAAAAAAGAAAGAAATCATAATGTTTAAAAAGAAATTTACAAAATAGAAAGATTGCTAAAAAAGATGAAAGGAAGGAGATTAAGCATTTAGAAAGAAAGGATCAAAGAAAGAATATGACTGGGAAAGAAAGAAAGAAAGAAAGAAAGAAAGAAAGAAAGAAAGAAAGAAAGAAAGAAAGAGGTTGAAATTAAACAAAAAGAGGAAATCAAAATAAGTCAGGGAAAGAAAGATTTTTATTTTTGTTTTTTTGTTTTGCTTTAAAGTAAAAAAGGATTAAATAAATAAAATAATTAGCGGTGAGAAGGATGAATGAATTAATTCGGTAATCAATTAAGAATGAAAGAGAAAAAGAAAAATGAAGAAAAACTGGATAAAGTAAAAAAACAAGCAAAGAAAGAATGAAAGATGGAATTGTAGAAAAAGAAACAAATTAAAAAGAAACAGAGTAAAAAGAAAAAAGAACGAAAAAGTAAGAATGATTTTAAATAGAAAAAGAAAGCAAACAAAATAAGCAAATAAAGTAAACATGGACAGGTGGAAAGAAAGAAAGAAAGAAAGAAAGAAAGAAAGAAAGAAAGAAAGAAAGAAAGAAGAGAAAGAAGAGATAGGAAAAATATTTATACTGGTGAAAGAAATATTTAATAGAAAAACGAAAAAAGAAAGAAAGAAAGAAAGAAAGAAAAAGGAGAGAATGGGAAAAGATATATATTGATGAAAGAAGGAATTATAGAAAAAACGAAAAACAAAGACAGAAAGAAAAAAGAAAGAAAAATGTAGAAAGGAAGCGAAAATGTCGAGGTGAAAAAGACAAAAATAATGATTTCGAATAAATATTTTTAAGAAAACAAAATGCGAATATATAAGCGGTATTTCGAAAAATGAAATTAAAAATGTTTTCAATGTTTCAAAAATGTTTGAATTAAGTAAGTAAATAGCAAAACAAAAACGATGTAAAATTCAAAAAGAAAAATTATATTCAAAAACCAAATAAAGGGAGATTAATAACGAGAAAGATTAATAAAATAACATACAAATAAATAAAAAGGAAAGAAAGAAAGAGAAAGAAAGAAAAACAGACAGACAGACAGACAGACAAAAAGAAAGAAAGAAGATAGGTGAATGAAAAAGAGAGAAGGACAAAAAAATTTAAAATATTTTAAAGATTAATATGTTTGGTGGAGATTATAGAAAGAAAGAAAGAAAGAAAGAAAGAAAGAAAGAAAGAAAGAAAGAAAGAAAGAAGTTAGGTGGAAGTAAAAAAAAGAGAAAAGAAAAAAAATTAAAAATCTTTTAAAGAGAGAAATTATTCTTGGAGATAGTAGAAACAATCTAAATAAAAGAAAGAAAGAAAGAAAGAAAGAAAGAATAAAGAAAGAAAGATTAAAGAAAGAAAGAAAAAGAAAGATTAAAGAGAGAAGGGAAAAGAAAGATTAAAGAAAGAAAGAAAAAGAATAAAGAAGGAAAGAGAGAATAAGAAGAAAGAAAGAAAGAAAAAAAAGAATTAAAAAAAGAAAGAAAAAGAATGAAGGAAAGAATGAAAGAAAAATAATAAAGAAAGATGATTGCAGTATGGAAAAGAAAAATATGATAGGAAATTATAATGACAGGGTTGATAAGTGGTGACTAGCCAAAAAGGCAAATTACAAAAAAGAACAAAGGAAAGAAAGAACTTAAGCAAGAAAAAAAAAGAAAGAAAGAACGAAAGTAAGAAGGAAGGAAAGAAAAAAGAAAAATGATGTAAAGAAAGAAAAAAGAATGAAAAAAGAACGAAAGAGAGTAAGAAAAAGATAAAGAAAGAAAGACAAAGAAAAAAAGAAAGAAAGAAAGAAATAGCAATTAAAAGAGCCAAAGAAATGGCAGAAAAGTAAAGAATTGTTATGGCATCGTCGATAAGGAAATTGAATCATATTTGTGTGTAAGAAGAATTGCTTTCTGATCTAGCATTTGAGTTTCGGATCGGTTCAGTGAAGATAGGGTGAAACCCTGGGGAGGAGGAGCAGGAGGACGAGACAAAATCTTTGGCAAAGAAATGTGCGGAATTACGGAATAAAACGGACAGATGAGAAATGAATGATTCAGTTAATGGCGATGAATGAAAGAAAAAGAAGAATGAGTGTATACAGTTCCGAAAGAGTGAAGATAAACATATATATATATATATATATATAAATATATATATATATATATATATATATATATATATATATATGTGTGTGTGTGTGTGTGTGTTTATACACACACACACACATATATATATATATATATATATTGTAGATAGATAGATAGCTATTATCGATGTAATATATATATATATATAATATATATATCATATATGTATATATATATATATGTATATATATATAAGAATATATTTGCATACATACACATTTTACATATATATATATAAATATATATATATATATATATATATATATAATGAAATGGACAAAGTCCGACAATTATTTAAAGACATTTTTATGTTTAACATTCTTTTTATAGGTACAAATATTTAAGTAAATGCTCTGTTTATAATAAACAGTATTAAATAACATTTACTGGCCTGAATGTCCGAGAAATTTTCATAGAAAATATTAGTCCTCCGACAGGATTCGAACCTGTATCCTATACGGAACCGTCATATAGCCTGACGTGCTTTAACCGATCTATAGGATACAGGTTCGAATCCTGTCGGTGGACGAACAAAAGTGTGATAGGTAGATAGATATCAACAGACTGATATATATATATATATATATATATATATATATATATATATATATATATATATATATATATATATATATATATATATATATATATATATATATATATATATATATATATATCAGTCTGTTGATATCTATATATATATATATATATATATATATATATATATATATATATAGTGAGAGAGAGATTGACAGACAGAAACCGATATATATATATATATATATATATATATATATATATATATATATATATATATATATCAGTCTGTTGATATCTATATATATATATATATATATATATATATATATATATATATATATATATATATATATATATATATATATATATATATATATATATATATATATATAGTGAGAGAGAGATTGACAGACAGAAACCGAGAGAGTGATAGAGATCTAGATAAATTCTTTTGAAAATCGCTATACAATGAACGTCGTTGGCTGGTTAAAATGATAGAAAAATGAATGAGAAAAATGTCGCCGTACAAATAAAGGAAGATAACATCAGGTTCCGAATACAAGGAATGAAAAAAAGAAAGAAAGAGTAAAACTTAAATGAAAGAGATAAAAGGGAAGAAAAATAAAGAATAGAAACGAAATAAAACATAATAAAAAAAGAAACCCGAATAAAAACATTTTTTTTTTTTTGGATTTGTATTCTGTCTGATTTTGATTTTGTTGTTTCTTCCTTATTATTTATTTACTAGAATTCTGATATGTCAGTCGTAAAAAAGATGGCGAATGACGTACTGTGAGTTAAGGACAATTTTCCCACAATTCCACAAATCACCCTAGTCAGTGTGCCGCGATGATAGGCTGACACCAAACAGGAAAGGGTAGGTCGAAAGGGGAGATAACTCATTCTGAAAGTCATTTCCTCAAAGAGAGGAAACGAAAGAATTTTCAAAGATACAAAAAGTTAAAAAAAAAAAAGAATAATACAAGAAAAATAAATATACTTTTATTGATAAATTGCATATTACACATTCACAGAATACAGTCACAAATAATGATGTTTGACGTCGCAGAAGCAAGAAATATTCCATTTTGGATTACAGTAAGAACGGTATTACCGAACTGTCCCTTTGCGATATCTTTTGGACAGAGGTGAACTTTGATAATAACTACATGCTCACACAAAACTACCATTATATTTGAACCCTTGGATGTCTTTTCTCAATTCCTTTACAAGAACGAGTAGAAATTTCAAATGTTCATCGAATGTTCAACGCTATTTTTCGGAAATGTGACAGTGCCATGTGTCCTTAAGGAGAGTGGATAAAGGCGTTGGCTAGATCCAATGACAGGACCCAATGATTTGTGAGTTCAATACCTGGTTATGGCGGTGGAGAACTTAGAATGGGGAATTAACATGAGATAACTGATAACGGACATCGATTAAACATGGCGCGTGGAACTAGAACAGTCTACCCCAGCAAGCGAAATAAAGGGTTCAGTTCGACATTCCAACCATCCTGAAGAAGGCCGGAGAGTACAGCGGCCGAAACTTTGTGATAAATATGGCATCAAAGATGAGGACAATAGTCCGAATGATTCATTCTTCGGAATTCTTCGAACATCTATTAAATTTTCATTTTGGGGGGAAATATAACGAAAGAGGAATCTATCGAACGTTGGTGGAATGTATAGACCGAACTAGAACGTTACCATTCGCTTTTTCATGGACATTCTGTCATTAACTGGGGCAAAGAATGCCTCGTTTATTTTAAGATCTCCAAAATGAAACTGCTCGCTTTTAATTCGTCTTTTTTTCCCGTCCACCAGCATAGCTAGTGCTAACATCCAGGAGACTGACACGTTGCACCATTCTAAGGCTAACGTTTCCAGTTGACATGAATTAGAAATATTACATTAAATCTATAGCAAGGTCTGCTGATATGAAAGTTGATTTAGTGTGTCGTGCTAGATAATTATTTTCAACCGAATCTATCGTACTAATCGTCCAATTGCGGCTTCACATATCATAATGAGTTACCTCCCTTAGTGCGTAAACTACATGGCATAAAAACTAGCGATCCTCACTTCACATGTAAAGTTATAACTTTCAGATGAACATAGCAATTTTATCTTTAGGAATACTAAACACTACATTTTTGTCTTAAAAACACACTTTGAGGATGACATTGTCTTAATGTCGAAAGAACTCGGAATAAGAAAATATGTATCAGCACAATAATTTTTCTTTCTTCTTTTGATACAACACCAGAAAGATCATCCTAGAATATGAACGGATCCTGTTGAAAATAAGCAGGCAAAACCTGTAAATTATGTAAATTATTCAAGGAAACGTGTCTCAAGGAAAATATGCTGCCAAAATACACAATATATATATATATATATATATATATATATATATATATATATATATATATATAATGAACATAGCGGTCAACACTTAGAGGCGACAGTCTGTTTCATGCAAAAACAGACTGTCGCCTCTAAGTGTTGACTTCTATGTTCACTTTTATATTTACACACGCTCTATCTCTGATATTGAGCACTTTATCCCATAAATATAGCACACTTTAAGACTATATTTTTTCATATATATATATATATATATATATATATATATATATATATATATATATATATATATATATATATATACATATATATACATATATATATATAGATAGATAGATAGATAGATAGATAGATGGGAAAACTAAATGAAATTTAATAACCTATATAACCCAAACAAATATGGAAGAAACAGCAACGTACATTTAAATTAAAAATTCTCATTCCCCCCCTCTCCTTCGTGCGCATGTGTAATCGCATCAACGTTAACTTCACTTTAGTCACCCGTTGAAATTCTAAAGGACGAAACGCATCACACGAAAGCCCTTTCCACGTGTCATAGCTTTCATTACTACATATACATATATATATATATATATATATATATATATAGCTTTCATTAATATACATATACAGTAGCCTCTTGAGTCTTAATGGCATTATCGCTGTACTTGGAGCGAATTTATTAAAAATAATTATGAAAAATGATACGATGTAAGCATCCTTCAATTTCGACATTAGATAGAAGCGATCTTTCAATAGCTTTCTCCATAACAGTGGTTTATAACTCTGGCTTCGTCTCTTGAATATCTGCACAGATGTTATCATTGACTTGCTGAATTGTTTGCGATTTATTGATGTATATACATTCGTTATGGCATTCCCAGAGAAAATAATTGGAGAGCATCAGTTTAGGAGAACGTGACAGACATAAATTTGGTAATTTCGCGAAATTAACCATTGACAAAAGCTTTGCTTGAGTTGGCAGAACGATGTTTCTAGTGACTCCATTTTGCTGAAAGAATATTTGTTTGTTCTACACTGCTGGACACATAAAAGCCTCGATCATCTGATGCCGCTCAACAGTGATAGGAATTGCGTTGGTATTTTCATCTTCAAGAAATTAAAATTCCACGATTTGGGTTCATTTTGTGAATTATTCCATGAGCGATTTCCCTAGGTAATTCTAATTTCTGAAAAAAACGAAAAAAAACCCCAAAAAAAAGCGTATGAAACATCTGTCATAACATGCCATGAAACTTTTAAATAACTGGAGGAATTTTTGAAGACACACTATATTTGGTTTGGTCAGGTTTGGTTTGGATTTGTTTTATTTTACGGCATATCAACACCTCAATGGGTTATCTGATGCCGACAATATTTTTTATTGCTAATAATATTTGTATAATTTAACATAATATTATTTTTGATTTTAAGTCAAGTACGGCGCCTTTCTTAAGGATGTTCATCTTTACATCAAGAAACTGATTCGATCCTTTAGTTGTTTGGTTTGGTTTGGTTTGTTTTAAGGCATATCAACATCGTAATGGGTTATTTAATGCCGACGAGATTCTTATTGCTGGTAATATTTTATAATTTAACATAATATTATTTTTGATTTTAAGTCAAGTACGGCGCCTTTCTTAAGGATGTTCATCTTTACATCAAGAAACTGATTCGATCCATTAGGTGTTTGGTATGTTTTGTTTTACGGCATATCAACATCTCAATGGGTTATTTGATGCCGATAAGATTTTTATTGCTGGTAATATATTTTTTCAAAAATGTATTGATGGTATTTTTTCCAAAACATATTGTTAGTAATAATTTATTTCCAAAACTATATTGCTGGTGATAAAACCTATTTTTACACTTTCATAGTGGGGGTTAACTATTTGCCCATAGCTAGGACCCTGAAATGTATTACCTCCCTGGATCAGGGTGGACCTAGGAACATCAGCAATTAAAAGGTAGTTCCACGCTCCTCAATACCTCCCGATCAGAGGCCTTGCTGTCGCATGTAGTTTATCTTCATACCCAGGACTGTGACCGAAAGTATGGAACACCCAGAGGGGATCGAACTCACTACTCAGTCGTAACTCATCACGTGAGACAAGATTACTAACCATCACATCACGTTGATAGATTAGAACAGGTTGAGATAGATAGATAGATAGATAGATAGATAGATAGATAGATAGATAGATAGATAGATATGAAGAGGCTGAGGTAGATAGATAGATAGATATGAAGAGGCTGAGGTAGATAGATAGATAGATATGAAGAGGCTGAGATAGATAGATAGATAGATAGATAGATAGATAGATAGATAGATAGATAGATAGATAGATATGAAGAGGCTGAGGTAGATAGATAGATAGATAATGAACAGACTGAGATAGATAGATAGATAGATAGATAGATAGATAGATAGATAGATATGAACAGACCGAGATAGATAGATAGATAGATAGATATGAACAGACCGAAATAGATAGATAGATAGATAGATAGATAGATAGATAGATAGATAAATAGATAGATATGAACAGACCGAGATAGATAGATAGATAGATAGATAGAATCAGACTGAGATAGATAGATAGATAGATAGATAGATAGATAGATAGATAGATAGATAGATAGATAGATAGATAGATAGATGATATCCCTTGAAACAAGCAATTGACTTTCAATGCGTATTGCAGATGTGAAAAAGTTGTATATAACTGCGTGATATCTTTGTGCATTTGTTAAGTAAATTAAAATAAGTTGCATATTTTTAAAAATATAGATAAAATGAATACGATTCTTTAATCTGATTGGTTATTTTATTTCTGTTTTATGTCATTGATTGGTATTTCATTTTTGGCTTTTATTTATTTGTTCATATTAGCTTTTTTCTCAACATTTCTTGTTTGCTGATTGGATAATATTTTATTACACTGTTTCCATTGATTGGTTGATATTATTTTACGCTGTTTGTAGTGGTAGTTTGATATTTTTAAAGTTTCCATTGATATGTTGTTTTTTATTATTATGGTTATATTTTCCTTTTAAATGGTTGATTTCGTATTTCTCTTCTTCTACTGATTGGTATAAAATTGCTTGATTTCTAGCCATTGGAATGCTAAAATATGTTTCTTTCCTTTCATCTGATTGGATAAAAGTGGTATTTCCATGGATTTCTCTGTTTTTATTGGTTCCTGTGCAGTTACTAAATTAAACAATGTTTTTCATTTTTTATAGAAATATTGATGAATTGATATCCTAAATCGAAACACTTTCTTCTTTATTGTTTCACGTTTTATGTTGAAAGTTAATGTTTGAATGTGATCATATTTCAAGAAACCATTGCAAAAGCTTTTAAAGTTTGGAGTGTGGTATTAAAAAAAGAGATCAAATAAACAAAATATCATATAATAATTATGCTTGTTCCTCCTTTTGATAGTGTTGTAATCTTGGGCAATATTACTGAATAGAATAATCACACGAAGGTTGCTAATGAACGATAATACTTAGGAAAAGAACAACGCATATATGATTCGCCAGCGGCGCGTAGAAGAAGTAGTCAACTGCAAGAAGTGAGTCAAGTGCATTCCAAAATGAATTTCCATCTGCAGGATATCTACCAACCGACCCACGCGGTCAGATGTGGTATAAGGCTGAATTTAATGTGAGGTATCCGAGGCCGTAGGCTCGGCCAAAAATTCCTCGTAGGCCTCGTATAAAAGTTTGATAGCGGTTTTCAGAGACAAGACTCTGCGCTTCGAATTAGCCTCATCTACGAATCCTCTCTGCCCAGAGGCAGAGAGTTTGACAAGCACAGCTTGAGACAAATCTCCAACTGCAAACCAACATACAGTATTTACTACTGTATTTATGTGAATGGGGACATACGCATTATCGTCCGTAGGTATGCTACAACAGTGAGTTCCTTGGTTCGCACGACCGCTACGCTCTGCCAATGCCGCATAAATAATATTCAATAAAGACAAAAGACATATCAGAGACGCTACGTGGATTCAAAGAAAGCAAGAAAAGTTTAACGTCACCCGTTAATACGTGATACATCGTTAGGACTCATCTTTATTGTCCTAATCACGACGTTTCGGCCGTCGTACGCTTCGACGTTCTTCAAGTGTTATACGTTGGAATTTCAAACTGAAACTTTCATTTATTCTACGGGGGTAGACTGTTCTAATTCCACGTACCGTGGCCCAGCGTCGGTTGAGTAATCAAGAAGGGCTCAATACCTGAACACAGCAGAGGGAATAAAAACTAGGAGAGTTGATTTACAACAGGATGAACTGAAACGGAGATAACCAAAAAAGGGCATGGCACGTGGAATTAGAATAATCTACATTCGTGGACTGAATAAAGGGTTCTGTTGGAAATTCCAAAGTATGTCACCCAGAGAAGAAGTGAGCGTACAACGACCGAAACATCGTAAATGCGGTAATAATGATAAGGAAAAGAGTCCGAACGATGTAAATTGTGCAAATAGTTACAATATCTCATCTCAGAAATATAGACAGATCCTGAAGATGGCCGGAGAGTACAACGGGCGAAACGTCGTGAATATGACACTAAAGATGTGTAAAAACAGCCCGAACGATGTCAGTCAGTTAGGTGCCGTGCGTGATACACGCTTAGGCGATAATGTATCTTTCGATACATGACTGACGACGCAGATTATTTTCCGCAGTAGGTTGCCATTTCTTTCGGCGGTGAACCAGTTGCCATCCAAGGCAACAGAACCCGGTCTGTCTTACAATTTACCCAATGCTGTGGGGAGAGGAAAAGGATTCATACATTTACCTTTTCACATAAGTGAATGCAATGGATTCAACTAGAATTCGAACTCGGCTCTCAGATTTCTCAATTACTCCACAAAACGATGTATATAGTGTAAATAGTTACAATACCTCATCACAGAAATATAGACAGATCCCGAAGAAGGCCGGAGCGTACAACGACCGAGACATCATGAATGTGACGGTAAATACGAGGAAAACAGTCCGAAAAATATAAATAGTGTAAATAGTTACAATACCTCATCTCAGAATTATAGACAGAAACTGAAGAAGGCCGGAGAGTACAACGGACCAGACGCCGTGAATATCGCAGTAAAGATGAGGAAAACACTCTGGACAATGTAAATAGTGTAAATAATGTAAATAGTTACAATAACTCATCTCACAAATATAAACAGATCCTGAAGAAGGCCGGAGCTTACAACGGCTGAAACGCCGTGAATATGACAGTAATGATGAGGAAAACAGTCCGAACAATGTAAATAGTTACAATATCTCATCTCAGAAATATAGACAGATTCTGAAGAAGGCCGGGTCTTACAACGCCTGAAACGCCGTGAATATGACAGTAAAGATGATGAAAACAGTTTCGAACAATGTATATAGTGTAAATAGTTACAATAACTCATCTCAGAAATATAGACAGATCTTGAAGAAGGAACGGTCTTACAACGGCTGAAATGTCGTGAATATGACAGTAAAGATGAGAAAAACAGTCCGAACAAAGTAAATAATCTAAATAGTTACAATATCTTATCACAGAAATATAGACAGCTCCTCAAGTAGGCCAATGTTAAAATGGCTGAAACGCCGTAAATATGACAGTAAAGATGAGGAAAACAGTCCGAACAATGTAAATAGTGTAAATAGTTACAATACCACATCTCAGAAATATAAACAGATCCTGAAGAAGACCGGGGCTTACAACGGCTGAAACGCCGTGAATATCGCAGTAAAGATGAAGAAAACAGTCCGAACAATGTAAATAGTGTACATAGTTAAAATAACTCATCTCAGAAATATAGACAAATCCTGAAGAAGGCCAGGGCTTACAACGGCTGAAACGCCGTGAATATGACAGCAATGATGAGGAAAACAGTCTGAAGAATGTAAATAGTGTAAATAATTACAATACCTCATCTCAGAAATATAGACAGATCCTGAAGAAGGCCGGGGCTTACAACGGCTGAAACGCCCTTAATATGACAGTAAAGATGAGGAAAACAGTCCGAACAATGTAAATAGTGTAAATAGTTACAATACCTAATCTCAGAAATATAGACAGACCATGAAATTAAATTTATTTATTCCTTATATTTTTTATTTTAATTTCATTTATTATTTATATGTTTTGTGTCTTTTTCTTTCTAAATTATGGTATTTAAAATAAACTTAATTATCTTTAACTTGTGGGAATTCATTTTGTCTTTTAGTTCCTGATATGGTTCTAAACAGTGTAGGAAGAATGTGTTTTCCATTTGGAAATGGGCTCTAATATTTCCTTTTAGAATTTATCTTCTGCTCGGAAGCGTATTTTCATTTTTTTCTTCTCCAAACAAAGGTTCCAATGTTTTGAGGAGTTGTTATAATTTGGTGCCTTTTTTCTTATTTTCCATTTTAAGCTTGATGCATTTGCTTTTATTGAGATCCATATTTTTTTCTCAGAGGGTTGTTCCATTCGTACATCGTTAAATGGTGTTGTCTTTTAGTATCTTCTTTGTTGGCAGTTGTCTTCTATGATTCCTGCATATTTGTCTGGGTTTCCTTTAGATCGTGTAGCAGCCGGGCAGATTAGTATTTTCGCTATCTCCTGGCGCATGCTAATCTCACAGCAATATCACACTGAAGCACCGGTTCTTGTATGATCACCGAAGTTAAGCAACGTCGAGCCTGGTCAGCACTTTTCTGGGTGAC
>OZ038507.1:67252404-67254904 GCA_964036315.1 Acanthosepion esculentum
ATCACTAATTTTTTTTTTTTTTTATACCCGGAGTTATATTTTCCGATTTATTTTTGAATTTGCAGGCCTGATGAATTGGATGGTGATTACGATTCCAATGTAATAAATTATAACCATGGAATATTAGTGTTTGTGCCTTTTATATTATATTCTTACTCTGTCCTGGACACTGAGTTCTATCTAGGAATTTATATATATATATATATATATATATATATATATATATATTGACTACTAATACTATATATATATATATATATATATATATATATACACATATATATATTTCCAAGAGGATATAATCTAGGTAGAGCTCTATGTCTAAGACAGAGTAAGCATATAATATAAACGCTAATATTTCGTGGTTATAATTTATTACATTGGAATCGTAATCACACGGCCCAATTCATAATACGAGTTATTGTAAGTTGTATACATCAACCTATAAATCGAGTTGTATAAAATAACCTAAATTTCAAAAAATATATTAAAAACATAAAAAAAACTCCCCCAAAATTTGTATTAAGGCTGACAAATCCAAAAATATCTATAAAATTAAACCTTCTGACTATGGCAAATTCATCACCAACAAATTTATAAGAAAGACAATAACAATAACATAATCCTTTATCAATAAAGACATCACCAAATTTGATAACAAATGTGAAGCTGCCGATAGAATTGGTAACTTTAATATGAAAAACTCATACATTCTTTTCAAAGATCATAACCATAACTTTATCAATAGCTTGCAGTCTCGTTTAATTAAATACTAATATATAATGTCGCTACTTGGGTTAAAAGGAATAATGAAAGCTTTGATTTACCTATGGGGGCATTCGACTCTGCCCAAATTGCAGATTTGGTGGGCATATATATTTTAGACACATTAAGTAGAGTAATTAACCCCAATCAAGTTGAAATTTATAGAGACGGTGGCTTAATCATTGCCCCTAACAGCAATGGTCCACTGACTTCCACCTTACATAAGAGGATTATTAAAGCATTCATATACCTAGGCCTTAGATTGACACATCTTCCAAACTTAAAATAGTCAATATTTTAGGCATCACCCTCAACCTCTCAAATGAAACTTTTAAGCCCTTCCATAAATTTAATCAAACACCATTATACATCAATGTCCACACTAACCACACGAAATCAGTTACAGATCATATCCCAAAAACCGTAAACACTAGAATAAAATAAATCTTCCAGCCAGAAAACCTTTAATGAAAATAAGTTTACATACAGCCTGGCTCTCAAAAATAGTGGTTTTAAATAGAAATTAGACAGTCGAGAAGATCTGAAAAACCATAGAGTTAATAGATCCAAAATCAGAAAATCATATTTCAGGCTTTCCAACATTAACATAGGAAGTTTCTTCCTAAAATTAATAGACAAGCATTTTGATAGTATACATCCACTATATAAAAAAGATCAATAGGAAGACACTAAAAATTAATTATAAAAATTAATAAGTAATGTGGAAAATATTATCTCTTCCGACAATTGTAAACTTCTTAAGAACTTTTATAATAGCGAAGCTCTAGCTAATAACCCCACCTGCAATTATAGGAGTAGAGCTAAATGTCCAATCGGGGAAAATGTATACATGAGAATGTAATATATGAAGCTCCCCAATGGAAATATCAGCTTGAAAGAAAGATACATAGGTATATCTGCTGGTAATTGGAAGCAACGTCTGTACAACCACAGGCACTCTTTCAAATATCGATCCCTAAAAAAAAAACTTTCTTATTCAAACACTATAGTGAACTAGTAGAGATGAGACTAACACCTCATTTGCAATGGAGATTCATATCAAGAGCTAGAACTCTTATGTTGGTATATGTGTATGTGGGCAGGTATGTATGAATTTTTTTCTGGATTACGGATATGTAACATCGGATAGGTTTCTGATATTTTCATATGCGGAGATTTATATGAAGTTAGAATTTAGGTTAATTTTTAGACTTAATAGACGTACACTCGTTAATCTCCACTTGTCTCTGATTTTATTTTATTTTCTTTTAGATTGACTACTAATGTATTTCCGTTTTAATTTGAATCTTTCAGATTTTCATGTTTTTATCATCTGTATTTTTTTTGTTTTACTACGGATATTATTAATGTCTATTATTATTATTATTATTATTATTATTATTATTATTATTATTATTATATCAATATTATTTTTATTGTCAGATTATTATTGATTATTTTACTATCTTTTATTTTTTGTCATTATCCTGATTCTTTTATTTTTATTTTTATTATTCCTATTATAGTTACCGTTATCTTCCTTATTTCTAATTTGATTTTTAAGTACATATTACCCATTTATTATATATATATATATATATATATATATATATATATATATATATATATATATATATATGTGTGTGTGTGTGTGTGTGTGTGTTTGTGTATGTGTGTATATATATATATATATATATATATATGCATATATGTGTCTATGGTTATATGTCTATGT
>OZ038507.1:67257404-67259904 GCA_964036315.1 Acanthosepion esculentum
GGCTGTAAGGGGGATGAGGGAGCAGTTCCCAGGCCAGCTCGTTGATGGTCAGCACCATTTGGCCTGTTGTGTGAGGCCTTGCGTTGTCCTGATGCAAGATGACTCCTTCTGATTGATGACCCCTTTGTTTGTCCCAACAGATAAGCTCAAAGTCCTTGCAATGTCATCTACTGTCACACTTCTGTCAGAATGAATGAGGTCATTGACTGATTCGATCACCTCAGGAGACCTCACTTCTCTAGGCCTCCCAGGCCTGTCTTCATCCTCAACACTGCTCCGTCCTTCTTTAAACAATTTAGCCCACTTGTAGAAATTTTTTGGCTGAAACATGTGGCACCATACACAGTTGACATTTTCCTATGAATTTCAAGTGGTTTGCACCCTTCAGCAACCAAAAACTTGATAACTGACCACTGTTCAATCCTGGAGCATGCTTCTTGGTCGGCCATCTTTGTTAATCGCCAAAACTCTCAAAGTTGTTTTAATCTGCAAAAAAATTAAATCCATGTGAAAAAGAAGTAAAACAAGAAAAATAAAAAAAACAGTAAGCTTCTATCTGTATTAGAAGTCCTTATACCGAAAAATTCAACTTATTTATTGAATGACCCTCGTATATATAAATGTGTGTGCGTATATATATATATATATATATATATATATATATATATATATATATATATATACGTGTATATATATATATATATATATATATATATATATATATAGGTATTATTGTGTATTCAGGCAGCAGACACTATTTTATAAAAATATTTTGTACAAATTTCCCATGATTTCTCTCGAAAGCTCATACCTGCTCTTAACGTAAACAAATGACATCATATATTATGGAATGGACTGAGTCGGCCAAATATTTTAATGTATTTTCTGTTTATACGTTATTTTTATAGATACAGATATTTAAGTAAATGCTCTGTTTATATACATATACTGAGCATGTGATTAACGTGGAAGTTTGAAAATAAATGGTCAAAAGAAGGCTTTTAATTATAATAGGCGAGTGACACGTTAAACATCTTCGACACATGACGAGGAAAGAGAATTTAGACAATTTGACACACGCTGGAGATATTGAATGCAAGAGGATAACAGCAAGTAACTTACCTAATGAACGTCTGCAAATGTATAGCAGAACAGAGGGATGGTGAAAACACTAACCTTACAAAGGATAGGAAGTCGTGGAGAGCCATCATCACCTACGTCCTGAATGGACATAGAAGACGAAGCAGAACATTACGTGCACAAATTGTATACTCTTTAAGGAGAAAAAAAACACAGATTTTCATAAAAATAAAGAAGCGGAAGACGAAAAATAATCCTTGAAAAAAAATTTGAATAAAGTCGTAAATAATTGAGAATTCAACCACGAAAAACACGTAACATTACAAGAAATCACACGAGATGGATGAAAAAATGCAAGCAAGCACGAATTACGAATGAGAGAAGGAATAAATTAGCGTGGAAGAATAAGCGAAAGAAAATTAGGTTTAGCATAAGGGCTGCATTTCTTGAGTGATGACAGAAAATGTCCAAGATGGCGGCCAGGAGATAACAACGGCAGTTCTGAAGTGCAATCTGGTCAATTTCCGGTTGCTTCAAACTGAATCTTACGCTTATGTGTACAACAGTGCAATCAGCTGGAGAGTGTTAATCACTGAGTGTGTGTTAAGAGGGTTGTTGATGGAAGAAGAGGATATCATCTGGAAATTAGATAGTCGCCACGAATTGAAAGGGAGAGTCTCTCATAGCGGAAGATAGCGCGCTTTTCTGTCAAGAGATTATGAATGGGATAGAGAATAGAAAAGGAGAAATTGGGAGAGAAGGACGAGAGTAGAAGGAAGGAAGGAAGGAATATAAAGAAAGGAATGAAGGAAATAAAAGGAAATAATGTGTGAAAGAAGCAAGAAGAAAGGAAGAAAGAAGGAAAGAAAGAACGTAGGGATGGAGAAAGAAAGAAAGAACGTAGGGAGAAAGAAAGAAAGAAAGAAAGAAAGAAAGAAAGAAAGAAAGAAAGCTGCAAAAGAAAAAAGAAAGATGGAAAGAAAGAACGGACGGATAAAAAACAAAGGAAGAAAGAAGGAAAGAAAGTAGGGATAAAGAAGAAAGGAAGAAAGAAGTAAAGAAAGTACGTAAGGACAAAGAAAGAAAGAAAGAAAGAAAGAAAGAAGCAAAAGAAAAAAGAAAGATGGAAAGAAAGAACGGACGGATAAAAAACAAAGGAAGAAAGAAGGAAAGAAAGTAGGGATAAAGAAGAAAGGAAGAAAGAAGTAAAGAAAGTACGTAAGGAGAAAGAAAGAAAGAAAGAAAGAAAGAAAGAAAGAAAGAGAGAGAGAGAGAAATATCGCACGGATAAAAAAGAAAGGAAGAAAGATGGAAAGAATGGACGTAGAAAGAAAGAAAGAAAGACAGAAATAAAGAAAGAAAGAAAGAAAGAAGGAAAGAAAGAAGACACGGATAAAAACTGAAAGGAAGAAAGAAGGAA
>OZ038507.1:67262404-67267404 GCA_964036315.1 Acanthosepion esculentum
AAAACCTGCTCCCAGGGAAGAGATTTTATCCTAAGTGGAAAGGGGGGGAACCTATTTAAAACTATAGCTTATCGGTACGTTTGTCAAGCATTAATCTTGCTAGGAATGTTGATATATTAAAGAAACCCTGTCTGGTGTTTATTGTACGTGAGGTGGATATCATGCCAGCCTCGTAAATCTGCCAAAGGTCTTTATTGTGGATATATTTTAAAATCTTCACAGAGTCGAAATCAAAATTGTGATCAGATTTGGCTTTTTGTAGCAACAAAGCACTACTTAAATTACCGAGGCGAATATCTCGTTTATGTTCGGAAATGCGAGCTTTTAAGGACCTCCCTGTCTCGCCTACTCAAGTTGTAGTCTCTGCACGGTACCTGATAGACGCAAGCATCGGATGTAATATGCTGTCTGTTGGTATTATTTAATATACTGCGGATAGTTTTAGTGGGTAATGTAGTAGTTTTAATTTTTAGCGCGTTTAGATTGTTGGAGATGTGTTCGGTAAGAGGGTTATTCGGTAGAAAGATGCGGCCAATAGGATTATCAGGGGCAGCTTTGTCTTTTTCACATTTTCATCATCGTATGAGGGTCAGGGAGATCACTTCCTAGAAACTGAAAGCCCGACACCGACACATGAGATTTGATTATAGTGGCGAAGGCTTTGTGCAGGGCCATCCACACTTTTTGGAGGGACGAATACAGGGATATATATATATATATATATATATATATATATATATATATATATATATATATATATGTGTGTGTGTGTGTGTGTGTGTGTGTATGCGGGTGCATGTATTGATTTATATGCGGATGTGTGAGTGTACAATTATATGTGGAGGTGGTTATTTACTTTTGTCTGTAATGTGTCGAAAACTATATGTTTTTAAAAATGTATATATATATATATATATATATATATATATATATATATATATATATTTATTTATTTATTTGTTTAAATTTTATCTATGTATATTTGACCGGTTTAGCTATATTTCAAGTTAAAATTCGTTTAATAACATATTAAGCCACGAATAGCTTCGACATCTGACCGTCTAGATCATATTGAATGTAGATGTATGTGCCTGTGTGTATCGATGTGTATGTGTAAGTAAAGTGCATTTGCCTATGTGTGGTTTGATTTTTTGTATGTGTGTGTATATATCTAATTACGTCTGAGCGCTTAACATGCGTGTGTTCGAATGATTTCGCGTGAGAGGCGACTAACATCTTGAAATGAAACTAAAGTGTATACATTTCTGTCTGGGATTCTGAACATCCCTTTCAACATAATTTCAATGAAAATACAAATTAAATAGCATATATATCATTTATTTTTATTTTTATATTTTTTCTCCTTGGTAATTCTACAATTTAAAACTTAATAGAGATTTGATTTAGATTTCTAAATAGGTAATTTTAATTTTTTACTTTTAATTTTAATTTCAAATTTTATAAATCTTTTAATATCTATGATAACCTTGCTTAGTTGTCAAATTTTTCGAATCACCCTATACTTGTATCTTGATTGGCTACTCTAGCTTATGGAACAGCGTTTACTCCTAGCTAAGGATCGTTGATTAATTTGAAACTTTTAAAACCATTTATTCTATATTCTATATCATCACTTGACAAGACACAAGAAGTGTTGAAACAAAATGGCTACTTTTGTCGTGATTTTATAACATATTTATGTTGTAATATTCAAATAAATAATTATATATATATATATATATATATATATATATATATAAATATATATATATATATATATATATATATATTGAGTGTCACAACAAAATTGTCCAAACCGAGTAATATATGTGTGTGTGTGTGTGTTTATTGTCTTCCACAGTCAGACACTTTCGCTGTATCACATCCCTTCAGTGTGGCTAGATGTCTGATTGCGCCAAGCCGGGATCGAAACACGGCCGATTTAGAATGAGTCAGAGATTCTATTCCTAGGGTCTCGTGGCACGGCAGAGCGGAAGTGAAATTTTAACATTTTCTATGCGAAATACGCCTGTGGCCCGGACAGCTCAATTCAATTCGGCTGTTAATAGCAGTATTGAGCCACTATTTTTTTGTAAATTACCCTTTTCTCAAGAGAGCTCAACCAGATTTTCGGGAGAATATATATATATATATATATATATATATATATATATATATATATATATAATCCAAGTGGATCTTAGTAATATAAAATATTAAAACTGATCCACACAAAGAGTTCAATGTATTTATTGATACAGAGCAAATACTTAATAAACAATAAAATCCCAAAATTCACCTCATATGGGGAATAGCCTATTTCGCCAGACGAAAATATAGGTCATCTGCCTTATCAACCCCAGTATGGACTGACTTCGTGTAAGAAACAGAAAGTTAACTGTGAAAGCTATATATATATATATATATATATATATATATATATATATATATATATATATATATATATATATATATATATAATTTTTTTAAAATGATTCTTTCGCTACTTACGAGTTCTCATGTTTCAAAAACGAGAGCCGAAAACCTCAATATAATTATTGAAATTAATTTGAATTAAGGTATCGAGTGCCGTTTCATCCTCAAGCGAAAATTTAGGAATAAGCTATCTTGTGGTCTGCGCGTGTTTATAAGTATGGTCTCTTGCAACATTAATTATTATGGAAACTGCTGCGGGCGGCCATATTGGTTAGGTGGTCGAAGAGTTAATTCTTATCTACAGACCACTCACCTTCGGAAGTTTATGTCAGGTTATGGTGGGGGTCTCAATTTCAAATCAGATATTGGCGCTCACCGTCTAGTTAGTTTAAAGCGAAAGTTATTTTATGGCGCGACGGCAGGTCGTTAAGTGTCTAGAGGGTTCTGTTTTATTATTATCTATCTATTAATCTCTTTATTTATTTGTTTATTTAAATGGCTATTTCTTATATAAACGCGTTGCACTAGACTACAATTTGTTTTCTGACGACTTCACAAAGGGTTTTTCTCTTTAATGATTAGGCTATGTTTTTAAGACTTTTATTATACTATGGAATTTATTTGATTATCTATTTTTTTATTTTTACACGATACCTTCATTCAACTTAAATTCCATAATTATATTGAGGGTTTCGGCTCTCGTTTTTGAAACAAGAGAACTTTTATGTAGCGAAGGAATCATATTTTTAAAAACAATATTATAATATAAGCTCTACTTCTGTATGGAGCACTGTCTTTTTAATATAAAAACAAAAATACTAAAGAACTCCGGATTATTTACCTGACGTGTTCTTTCCTATTTTTCTGCATACCTGCACACACACACACACACACACACACACACACACACATATATATATATATATATATATATATATATATATATATATATAGAGAGAGAGAGAGAGAGAGAGAGAGAAGAGAGAGAGAGAGGAACAATTTTACGACAATATTTTTTACACGCGTTCAAACACACACACACAGACTGAGAGAGACAGATTAGTGCATTATACATTGATTGAATCCAAATCTCACGTCCTCTAGCGTTGATGAATATATCGGAGAGTGACTGTTTTAAATTATTGATATTTCTTTGTCCTTTACGAGTTTATAGGCAAGAACTTTGTTTGCTCTTTCGTGAGTTCAGCCTCCACCTGCTGTCGTCAAGAGTTAGAGTCGATCACCGTGTCTAATCTTCAAAATGTCGACACGAATAACATTTCGAGTCACTGAACCTGGAGCAAAAACAAAAAACAAAAAAAAAACTAGAAAATCTTGAATGATGTGGCGAATGGTATCCTATTCTTCGAAATCAGTTTTTTTTTTTTTTGTTTAACTTTTTAAAACTCAAATACTGGATTATTTTATGAGATTTTGCATACGAAAATCCTGGATGGATAGGTCGTGTAATGGTTAACGTACCACAATACGAAATCAAAGGGCAGAGTTCGAATTTGATTCTCATACGTCACATTTACTTACGCGTAAATCCATCTCCTTCCCCTGATATGGATTAAAGAGTAGACCTTGGATCAAGTAAAAACATAGCTCGGGGGTTCTCAGACTTGCTTACCCTATGCACCCCTTCCACCATTTATCAGAATGCCATTTGCACCTCATTTTTAAGGTGATAGGACAGATAGGCTAAATTCTATAATTGTTCTCCTACCCTGTAAACTTACTGTGATCAAAATTCACCCCTGAAAATCAAAATTCACCACCTTGGGGTGAATTTCACCCCTGTTGAGAACCTCATAGCTATTTTGGTCACTATTCTCTCGCAAATGAAAGAATTTACCATCCATTCGAAAATACGTCTCAGCTTTGAATAACTCGCAGAGCAATACAACACAAATCTTGCTGTTGTCCGCTGAAGAAAGCGATTCTAGCGTGTGGCACCGTTTGATTCTGGATGAAAACCATTCCACAAGTTGCTATTGTGATGCAAATTAGGTCGGCAGATCTTCCAGAAGCCTTCGATGGTATTAGCACGATGTCACACGTTATCGTGACCGAGGGTGTGATGGTACTGACATTGTTCAAAATTTTCTTCTCTCTTCCAAGGTGTCTGCAGCAGGGATTGACTAACAGATTAATGTTGACGGAAATGAGTAGCCAATATATATATATATATATATACATATATATATAAAAGTGGACATGGAAGTCAGCACTTAGAGGCGACAGTCTGTTTCATGCTAGTGCAATCGTCAGGCGACTAGTGCTGTTATTTTTCTCGGCTGTTTATATAAGGGTCAGTGGTGCATTATGGGTAGTATATTTTGGCGGGTACTTTTACCGGAAGTCGCTTATTTGTTTATTTATTTATGTCAAATTATTTTGCTTGTTTTTTTGTTTGTTTTTTTATTTTTATTTTTTATCTTATATATTTATTTATTTATTCTTTTATTTTGATCGGTGTTTTTGGTTAACGTAGTAACGATTGCACTAGCATGAAACAGACTGTCGCCTCTAAGTGCTGACTTCCATATCCACTTTTATAT
>OZ038507.1:67269904-67299904 GCA_964036315.1 Acanthosepion esculentum
ACGACTCTTCGGCAGAATTGAGTCACTGTCAGTCACTGTGTGTTTATCTAAATCTAGAAATAAACACGCTAAAATTCACCTTCATCCCTGACCGTGCGCTGAGGGCTTAGTGGGAGAATTTCCGACTGACGCAAATTCAATCGGGTTTCAATCTTAGCTAGAGGCAACCGGACGTCTAACCACACTGATGAGCTGTGAAACAGCGAAACAGTCTGTCTGTGGATGACAAATATATATATATATATATATATATATATATATATATATATATATATATATATATATATATATATATTGCACTTGGTAGAAATTACCAAAAATATTTCTGGTCTTTGATATATAACTCAATATGAAAAAAGAAACATGTCATTTATTTGAATAAATGTATGTAATTTGTTTGGGGTATATTTCAAAATATTCCGCTAATAAGCAATGATATTCACAGAAAGATTTCAAGACAAGTTTGTAAAAGAAAGAGAGAAGAATGGACTAATTATCAAATATAAAAAGACAGAATCGTCATCATCAATACAGAGTGCCTAATTTGCAAATTACGAAATGGAGTAAGAAGTGCATAAACATAGACATGTAGAGTATCTCTGCAATGTCCCGGGTCATGGGACCTCAATTATTTCTCATCCGTGTTCCGATCAGTTCAACATCAACGAATGCTTGCTGCCATAATGTTCTCTGTATCCAGATCAAAATTTCCATTTCTGAATCTAGCGAACCACTTTCGAACCGTATTCGTTTCTTTTGATTGCTTTTTTTTTATCTTTTCGGATTATTAATAGCCAGAAAATATCTTTAGATTTTCATAAATTTTTGGAGATAATAATTATTTTTACTGATACTAAATTATCCATAGCCTGGGGAGGTGGAGCAAAGAGGCGGATTCGTGCCTTTCCCAAGGGTATTTGCGCGTAAGTGAATATAAAGAAACAGACTGGAATTGGAACTCGGCTCCACGATTTACAATCCATTACACCACCCGCACAACGCAAGCTTACAGTATCACTAAGCAGTCACCCATCACAGTACTGACCATGCTCAGCGTTGCTTAATTTAGGTAATATATTCGAACAGTACTTTAATGCACACATTTCGGATACGAGACAGAGAAAGAGCTGAACGAGGGTCGTGCTTGCCTTCAAAGGGAAAACAGAACCTTACTGAACACTGACGGTCTCCTGTTTGCCGAGCGGTCCAAACCTCGCCGGATAAGACGGTTATTTAGCCTAAAAAAAAGACGCAGGAGAGCATGCTTTCTTTATTAAGATTTCTCGAGAAAGCAGGCCCATTCCCTGACTTTTTTCTTTCTTTAAGCATTTCACCCCGAGCAAGGTGGGAATGCCACAAGCACGCAAGGGCTTACAGAGTGTGAAAGGGGTTTGAGGAAAGGATATAGAGGAGGTCGGGGATCAGGATCAAGGCATCAGGAGATGTCGATTGACATTACATTTGAACATTTGAAGATTATAACTATCAATGAAGCAAGTATATATATATATATATATATATATATATATATATATATATATATATATATATATATATACCAGAAGGATATGTTCCAACAATGAAGAACTAAATAAACACATTGAAAATCTGGAGCATCAATTCACAACACGGGGCTATAAACAACACCTAATCAGGGAACAAATACATAAAGTAATGTCCACACCTAGAGAAGACACCCTTATGTCCAAGATTAAAAATAAACCCAGCCGCATCCCTGTAGTAACCACTTTCAACCCCACTCTACCTCCACTATCCCAAATAATCAAAAGTCGCTGGGAAATACTACATATCAAACCAGACCTTAAAAAGTTGTTTGAGGATCCCGGCTTTCTAGCATATCGTAGACCTAAGAACCTAAAAGAAATCATAGGTAGTAACCACATTTCAGGGGACAAGGTAATTCATAATAAACTAACAACAAAAACAACTGGATTTTCCCAACCATTTAACAACAAAAGAAGTTTATGCTGCAACCACATTAGACACACGAATCCATTCACTAGCTCAGTCACTAAATCTACTTTCAAAATCTACCACGACTCTAACTGTAGAAGTCATGAAATAATTTACCTCCTAGAATGCACACTATGCCAGAAACAATATGTAGGAAAATCTGAATGGCCCTTTCACTACAGAATTAATAATTATCGTAATCGAATTAAGTCGACTCCCCATGAAAGATTATTACCTGTAGAACAACATTTCCGCCTAGAAAAACAGGATTTTAAAACCCATGCCAAATTCACTATAATTGAGAGAATAGAAAAGTCCAGAGCAGATAACATTAGAAAGCTAATGAAAATAAGTGGATACAACGTTTATAAATGCAATATCCAGCCGGGCTTAACCATAAATTTAACAATATAGATAGTATTAATATATAACCCCACAAATCAAAACCTACCAAACATTACAGACAAGACGGACATGCTCACTCACTCCCTAATTAGCCAAATGATAACACACACCCATAGTAATATACACGCTTACAAACACCATACTCACTCACTTCCTAAGAACTAAATAACACACACACACACACACACACACTTAACTGAGACACAACCCCTTTCCAGGAACCAATAAACTCGTCAAAATGACCAAGGAAATTCAGAGCAGCATGAATCCATCCAGCTCTTATCTCAAATAACAACTTAAAAGAGATTGTTTGACCAACACAAAGACTGACCAAAATTCGCGTTGAAAAAAATAAAAAAACAAATGAAAACTACAGACAAAAGTTCATTTTCTCCATCAAGACATTCCTTTGTGTAGTTCACTGCTACCAGCAAAGAGAAAATTATTTTTCTCCTGATGATGGCCATGTTGGCAGAAACTAGTCGAGGAATCTAAATGAAATGATAATAAAAACGAAGGAATATTAATATGCAACCCAGTGTGTCTGGAGTTTTTATTTTTTTAATATTTTTTATTGTTCAAAATATATATATATATATTTATTTGTTATCCACAGACAGACTGTTTCGCAGCTCATCAGTGTGGCTAGACGTTCGGTTGCCTCTAGCTAGGATCGAAACCCGACTGAATTGGCGTCAGTCGGAACTCCTGCCACTAAGCCGTCGGCTCACGGGAGGGATGAAGTTGAATTTTAGCGTGTTTTTTTTATTTTTAGATTTAGATAAACACACAGTGACTCAATTCTCCCGAAGAGTCATGCTATATTAGCTTAAATAGTCAGTTTACAAACTCACACCTCAAACCAAAGAACTCAATATAATGAAATGCTTAATATATGCATATATATATATTGAGCATTTCACTCCAATAAGGTGGGAGTACCATTATCACGTACGGGGTTACAGAGAGTGCAACCAAGATTTTCGAGTAAAGATTGGTGTTTGAGGAAAGGATATAGAGAAGGACGTGGATCAGGATCAAGGCATCAGAAGATATCGACTGACATTGCATTTGAATATTTGAAGATTATAGCTATTATGGAATACACGCACTGTTTAAAATAAGAAAACGGGGCGTCTATTTCAAACATGAGTATCCACTAAAATATAACGTATAAACCCATTATTATTTTCTTTCTTTTTTTTTTTTTAGAAATTGCTTTGTTTATGTTTCGGATATGAAACTGAAAAGATATAGGCTTTCAGAAGGAGGTAGTATAAATTTCTTAAATGAGAAAATTGTACCTTACTAGACTCTGGTGCTCTCTGTAGCCAAAGAGGTCTAAATCAAACCGGATCAGACGGTGTTTTTTTCCTAAAAAGCGGAGCGCAGGTTTGAACCATGCCGGAGAGCTTGTTTTGTCGAGCACGCAGGCCATTAGACGGATTATTCACTTTTTAAAATAACAATGGGGCGCCTATTTCAAACACGGGTATCCACTAAAAATAATGCTATCCATCTCTCTCTCTCTCTCTCTCTCTCTCTCTCTCTCACTCTATCTATCTATCTATCTATCTATCTTAGTCTTTGATATGTATCTATCTACACCCTTGTGTAAATTAATTGAAATAAAATGAATAATTCCGTTATTATTTGCCTTTTTTCATATTTTTCCAATGAAACATGACCCAGTGCACATGTTAGAACTTCGTATGTCCATTCCACAAAGTCGTTCCATGCAGATTGACCACAGATTCTCGATTGGATTTAAATCGGGAGAGTTTCCGGGCCACCCTATATACTTTGATTTGCTTACTGGTAAGGCTTGCCAGTGTGTTCGTACAGCGTTACAAGTTTCGTAAGCTGCCTTGGAGTAACGTCCATCGCAGACAATGGTCGTAGGACTACTAATCGACAGCCGGGACAATAGTGTTTGGACGTAATGAAAATCTGATGCAATCACGGATGACGCAATATTTTGCAAGTCCAAACAAATTTCATCATACACCCCGAAAATAGATTCGTATTACTGCCCACCATTGCAAATGACTTAATCTGAGGTCAAAGTAGAAATCGATTACACCCTGTCACTCCAGTGGTCTAAAACTGACCGTATGGTGAAAGGAAGGATTCTAAAGCGATTGCTGCAATCAATTTGCACAACGGTATCTATCTATCTATCTATCTATCTATCTCAGTCTGATTCTATCTATCTATCTATCTATCTCAGTCTGTTTCTATCTATCTATCTATCTATCTATCTCAGTCTGTTTCTATCTATCTATCTATCTATCTATCTATCTATCTCAGTCTGATTCTATCTATCTATCCTCTATCTATCTATCTATCTATCTATCTATCTATCTATCTATCTATCTATCTCAGTCTGATTCTATCTATCTATCCTCTATCTATCTATCTATCTATCTATCTATCTATCTATCTATCTCAGTCTGATTCTATCTATCTATCTATCTATCTATCTCAGTCTGTTTCTATCTATCTATCTATCTATCTCAGTCTGTTTCTATCTATCTATCTATCTATCTCAGTCTGATTCTATCTATCTATCTATCTATCTCAGTCTGATTCTATCTATCTATCTATCTATCTATCTATCTATCTATCTCAGTCTGATTCTATCTATCTATCTATCTATCTCAGTCTGTTTCTATCTATCTATCTATCTATCTCAGTCTGTTTCTATCTATCTATCTATCTATCTATCTCAGTCTGATTCTATCTATCTATCTATCTATCTATCTATCTATCTATCTATCTATCTCAGTCTGATTCTATCTATCTATCTATCTATCTATCTATCTATCTATCTCAGTCTGTTTCTATCTATCTATCTATCTATCTCAGTCTGTTTCTATCTATCTATCTATCTATCTATCTATCTATCTATCTATCTATCTATCTATCTCAGTCTGTTTCTATCTATCTATCTATCTATCTATCTCAGTCTGATTCTTTCTATCTATCCTCTATCTATCTATCTATCTATCTATCTCAGTCTGTTTCTATCTATCTATCTATCTATCTCAGTCTGTTTCTATCTATCTATCTATCTATCTATCTATCTATCTATCTCAGTCTGTTCATATCTATCTATCTATCTATCTATCTATCTATCTATCTCAGTCTGTTTCTATCTATCTATCTATCTATCTATCTATCTATCTCAGTCTGTTCATATCTATCTATCTATCTATCTATCTATCTATCTATCTCAGTATGTTCATCTATCTACCTATCTATCTCATTAATTAAATACTGATTTTGTCGAATAGACGCTTGTCAGTTAAGGTCAAAAACGAAGTTAACTTTTCTGATGTCCTCAGCGTGAATGCCTTAATGTTCTTTAGGCGGGCCACCATTCCAATCACTCGAGGCATTTGGGTATAACATTCGCTTTTACATTTCCCGCGCTTCGCGTTCCGTGGGGCGTTGGTCAGTGAAGCATCGAAAAAAATTGGCCAGATTCGCTGAAAAACACACGACTGGCACGCGTCTTCATTGACCTGACTGAACAGGAAAACCCGCTGTCGAAAGGCGCGAATTCACGAAAGCTTCGTGATGGCAGATGAGTTATCACCGAGACAGCAGAATCATTTGTTCCCTCGGTGGACGTGAGACGAATGGATAGAGACAATAAGCATGATCGCAAGACGCTTAGGACGGTCAACGTGTGTCGTCGACCGGAGGGAAAGCGTAAAAATGATTACGTTGTAGCTAATGATGAGGTCCCAGACAATATCATTCTTGCTTTCCTTGCGTTCACGCGGAAGGGAAAGATAAACTGATAAAAAAAATAACCTTAACCAAAGCAAAAATAAATTGTTCTTTGGAAGCCAGAGCTCAAAGCATAAATGTTTCTGCGGAACTTGATTCATTAGCAGACGACAAATAAGAACAATCGTTGAGTTTATTGGCGACCAATCAAAAGCAAGAAAAAAAATCAATCTATTTTTATTATCATTAGGTTGATAAGCCGTAAAAAACAAATCAATCAATCAAAAAATAAAATAAAGTAAAAGTAAAAATAATATGTAGAGCTTTCAAATTTAAAAATCAGATCAGTTGAATCCGCTACCCTGGTTTCAACATTACGGTATCCTCAGATCATCAAATGACCTCTTAACGCTTTTTAAGAGTTCATTTGAAAAAAAATCGCTTAAGGATACCTAAGGTTGAAACCAAGGAAGCAGATTCATATGATCTCCTGATATTTAAATATATATATATATATATATATATATATATATATATATATATGTGTGTGTGTGTGTATGTGTGCATGTGTGTGTGTGTGTGTGTGTGTGTGTGTGTGTGTGTATATATATATATGTGTGTGTAATTTGGCAGCAACTTTTCTTTTAAACATGTAGTATTGAATGTTAAAGACAACATAGTCTTGCATATTTTCTTTTGAATTTTCTCATATTCTCTAATGAGACTTTTTATTTGAAAATGGTTTCGAAATATGTATTGTCCATACGATGACCTAGCGCTTTCGAACATCATTGTTCATCTTCAGGGTCAATATTTTTAGTCAAAATTTATTTAAATAAACATTTGCCAATTATAATTATAATTATAATTATAGATAAACATACAGACATTAGACGCCTTAAAATCTTAGAGGCATTACATATTAAAAGCAAAGGACCTCTTATTAATCGTATAGATTATAATATTTCTGGTAACATATTACAATGTTTATAATATATTTAAATTTTGTAGCGTATTCTTCGATCTTTTGGCTTGTGTAGTGGAAATCTTTTTCACGCTGTCACATGATAAAAATCTTCGCCCTGCACGTGATAACATCATCGCGTCTTTTGAAATTAAAAGGATTTTAACGTTTATTTAGTTTGTAAAAAAGTAGCAACATGATTACGCTACAAGATAATTGGCAAATGTTAGTTTTAAAAAAATTTGACTAAAAATATTGACCCTGAAGATGAACAATGATGTTCGAAAGCGCTAGGTCATCGTACGGACAATACATATTTCGAAATCATTTTCAAATAAAAAGTCTCATTAGAAAATATGAGAAAATTCAAAAGAAAATATGCAAGACTATGTTGTCTTTAACATTCAATACTACATGTATATATATATATATATATATATATATATATATATATATATATATATATATATATATATATATTATAAATTAAGTGAGTTAATATATGGTTTCTTCGTTACACAGGAATTACCTTGTTTCAAAATCCGAAGCTAAAAACTTCGAATTTAATCATATAATTAAATAAAATGCATTAGTTCTGTTTCATCCTCAAGCGAATTTTGGAATAACTTATTTTTAAATTTACTGTTTTAAACACACATATAATTCAGAATTTGTTGTTTCCAAAGATACAGATAAATCCAATCATTTAGACAGTGGCAGTAGCGTGTTCATTTTTATTAACTATTGTTGTATATATATATATATATATATATATATATATATATATATATATATATATATATATATATATATATAAACTTTTATTAGCCTCCACAACACAAATTCGTGTGCACGATTACTATGGTAATATTTATATCCAGACTGATGGCGTCGCTATGGGAAGATCATCTATGTCCTTTGCTTTAAAACTTTTATATGACCAACTTAGAAAAAAAAAATTGATAAAACTAATAAACCAAACATTCATGTCAGATATATTGATGCCATCTTCATCCAAAACAAATCACTTAATGACATTACAGAACTTAACTTTTTTAAAAGAATTACAGATAATCTATCACATCTCTTAATAATATGTCTACGAGTTAAAATTATTGCCTTTACTACATCAGTAAATACCCTGAAAAATATAAAACCGCTGTCATTAATAACCTAATCCAAAGGGCTACACTCATTTCCTTATCTAAAATGATTTGCCTTAATGGTTTATTTGGTTTTACGGCATATCAACCTCAATGGGTTATTTAATGCCGACAAAATATTTAGGATAGATTCGTATGAATAGAATATGTATTCTTTGGTTTAGATTGGTTTGGTTTATTTTGATTTACGGCATATCAACCTAAATGGGTTATTTAATGCCGACAACATTTTTAGGATAGATTTGTATGAATAGAATATATATTCTTTGTTTTAGATTGTTTTGGTTTATTTGGTTTTACGGCATATCAACCTAAATGGGTTATTTAATGCCGACAACATTTTAAGGATAGATTTGTATGAATATAATATATATTCTTTGCTTTAGATTGGTTTGGTTTATTTTGATTTACGGCATATCAACCTCAATGGGTGATTTAATGCCGACAATATTTTAAGGATAGATACGTATGAATAGAATATGTATTCTTTGGTTTAGGATTGGTTTGGTTTATTTTGTTTTACGGCATATCAACCTCAATGGGCTACTCAATGCCGACAACATTTTTTATTGTTGGTGATAAAGTTTTCAAAAAAGTATTGCTGGTAATAGTTAACTATTTCCCCATAGCTGGAACCCTAACAGGTGCTACCACCCCGGGTCAGGGTAGACCTGGGAACACCAGCAATTAAGAGGTGGTTCCACACTCCTCAAGACCTCCTGATCAGAGGCCTTGCTGCTAGACATAGTTTATCGTCTTACCCAGGACGTGGATGTAGTTTAACGACTTACCCAGAAGGCGAGATTTGCCTTAATAATTAAATAACATGAAACAAACACGTATTAATAATGGCTATGCTAATTATGTAATCTACCTGCAAATCAAATTTCATTCATAAATATAATATTGTCAATAATACTATTAACATATATTACCAAACTCAAATACACCAAGAAAGACCAAACAGTAAAAAAAAGCATCGTACATAGATGTATAAAACCAGTCGTTGATAATTAAATCCTGAAATTTATTATTTACTATAAATTCAAGACTGGCAATTTAGTTATTAAAATTACTATTTCCCAAACAAACTTCTACTCCTATATGAGATCAATGTCGTGTATAAATATTCTTGCCCACTCGAAGTAAATAAAAAAAAAACAAACGTCAGATATAGGATATACTACAACCACACTATCACAGAGATTCAACTGCCATTTCTCGGAACAGAGTACCATTAGAGAATACATTGAGAAGCAGCGTAAAGGTCATAATTACATTAGACACAAACAATGCGGAAATAGTAGCAAATTCAAATAATAAAAAAGACTAATGATCCTTGAAGCAATACTCATACAACAAAAAATAACCATCAATAAATTAAAAAAAAAACATTTAGCATTTTTAGAGCTCGCATCCTTAAATGTATAAGACACACACATCAGATTTCGCTTATGTCACAAGACTCTTTGTCTACGTCACAACACTCACTAGTTCTCTGACAATTTCCCTATAGACCACGTAAAAACGCAGTCAGCATAGCCTCGCCTGGGCATACCTTCTGCCATGTGCCAGAAGTATAAATATGATCCAATAAGACTACATTTTTTTTTCATGATTATACGCAATTTATAAACGTATTTATTGAACAAAGTAACTAATAATAACAAAACAAAAGTCATTGAAACAAAGCAAATTTAGTCGACCAATGATGACAATTCCAGAACAACGTAACTATAAACAATTTTTGATATCCGATGTTTTTCCAATGAATAATATAATAAATCGTGTAAATAAACAATCCAGTAAATTTTTTTTATTCATAAATTTATAAACATTTAGTAAATTATTAAAATATGTGAACCAACTCTAAGAAAATCCTTCTTATTTACCATTTTATAAAGTTTGAATCAATTGACAATTAGCCGATGTTTTTCCAATGAGTAATATAATAAATAGTGTAAATAAACAATCCAGTAGATTTTTTTAATTTTTTAATCGCTGATAATTTATTGAACAAAGTAACTAATAATAACAAAACAAAAGTCATTGAAACAAAGCAAGTTCAGTCGATCAATGATGACATTTCCAGAACAACGTAACTATAAACAATTTTTCTATCCTCTGCCAGCCGCTAATCGAGACGCAATCGCGCCAATCCTCCGAAGGAACGTCATCGAACGAGGGCCAATAACCTACACTCATGATGGTTTACAAAACTCGAAAGTTTGAACAGTATTTCTTGCACTTTTCTTTTGAAACGAACTTAGGTCAATTTCTGATGGAATTTTCTCCTTGTATGGGAAGAATTATTCATCATTTGCAAAAAAATCGATCACTTTAAATTAATCGACATAAAAATGTCTGACTTTTTGTTTTTAGTAGTATTTGCCTTAAAGAACATTTGCTGTCTAAATACACACACTAATATACATATATAATAATGATGATAATAATAATAATAAATAGCGGGTGAAAACCAAAAACCACAAAACATATATGTATATCACGTTCACAACTCCAGTAACCCATTCGGTGATCGTATGAGAACCGATGTTTCAACGTTATATAGTCGTAAGCGAAAATAAAACTTGAGAATTGAGTCGACTTGCTGTCGCATGATATCTAATCAGATTCTCCATCTACTGCTAGTGTGAAAACCCGACTGGAAAATAATAATAATAATAATAATAATAATAAAAATAATAATAATAATAGCGACATTACAATTTACCATATTCATAAATGGCGACAGTTATTGCAGTGGAAAGAGTCGGGTGTGCGGTACACAAATAACCGGCAAGTCATTGATATTCAAGGGAGGTAAGGCTGGTATTCACACGTGTTAACTCCACGCTCCGCTCGGCTGAACACATGGCCGGAATTCCATCACACCCGCTGCGCCAATCGCTTCTTCGTCCAGTGATGAGGTTGCAGTTTTTGTCGCTACTCTCGACTCACTTCTGTCTGTCTGTCTGTCTTTTTCTTTCTTTCATTCTTTCTTTTATTTTTATTTTTTTTAGATTCCCGGATAGTGGCTGGATAGAGGGTCGCATAATCTGGATATAGACCCCTAATCTGCGCACTGCGAGGAATCAGTCGACGAGGAGGAAAGAAGAAAGAGTGACGGTGTTTTTATTAATTGTTTGTTCAGTTATTTCGTCTTGCAAGGAAGGAATGATACGTGGACGTTGTTAAGAAATTGACGGGAAACGGTTTGGATTCATGGCAGGGTTTGATTCTTGCGAAAGTCCATATCAGCAGACCACCGACTCGTTCTTTTTTTTTGCTTTTACTTTTTTTCCTTTCTTTACTTTCTTTCTGGCAATTCTTGTCTTTCTTTTAGCGTTTATTACATTCTGATTTTCATTTCCATTCTGCAACGTTTTTTCTTTTCTTTTCTAAATTATTTATTTTAAAACATTTTTCGTGCAAAACTTGAATTCATCTTTTTCACGGTGACTTAATCTGTAAAGCAAGTATTTCTATATTAATTTCTATACCGTATATAGCCGTCTGGATTGCGTGCGTGGAAGCGCCTCAATATCGTGTTATGATTAGGAAGCTTGTCTGGCTAAATCAATTACGACTGAATAGTGAGTTCGATCGTCATTTGGTTCCCCGTAATTAAAACGGCACCACACGACGTCGTGTAATGGTTAGAAAGCTTGGCTCGCTAGGTCATTTACGACTGAGTAGTGTGTTCAGTCCTCACTGGAGGCCCCATGCATTTAGCCTTGTGCCACATCTAAGCCGCTATTAGAAAATCACAATAGCCGTTTGAATTGGGTGCGTGGAAGCGCCTCAACGTAGTGTAATGGATAACAAGCTTGGCTCGCGAGATCATTTACGACTGAGTAATGTGTTCAGTCCTCACTGGATGCCCCATGCATTTAGCCTTGTGCCACATTTAAGCCGCTATTAGAAAATCACAATAGCCGTCTGAATTGGGTGCGTGGAAGCGCCTCAACGTAGTGTATTGGATAACAAGCTTGGCTCGCGAGATCATTTACGACTGAGTAGTGTGTTCAGTCCTCACTGGATGCCCCATGCATTTAGCCTTGTGCCACATCTAAGCCGCTATTAGAAAATCACAATAGCCGCCTGAATTGGGTGCGTGAAAGCGCCTCAACGTAGTGTATTGGATAACAAGCTTGGCTCGCTAGGTCATTTACGACTGAGTAGTGTGTTCAGTCCTCACTGGATGCCCCATGCATTTAGCCTTGTGCCACATCTAAGCCGCTATTAGAAAATCACAATAGCCGCCTGAATTGGGTGCGTGAAAGCGCCTCAACGTAGTGTATTGGATAACAAGCTTGGCTCGCTAGGTCATTTACGACTGAGTAGTGTGTTCAGTCCTCACTGGATGCCCCATGCATTTAGCCTTGTGCCACATCTAAGCCGCTATTAGAAAATCACAATAGCCGTTTGAATTGGGTGTGTGGAAGCGCCTCAAGGTAGTGTAATGGATAACAAGCTTGGCTCGCGAGATCATTTACGACTGAGTAGTGTGTTCAGTCCTCACTGGATGCCCCATGCATTTAGCCTTGTGCCACATCTAAGCCGCTATTAGAAAATCACAATAGCCGTCTGAATTGGGTGCGTGGAAGCGCCTCAACGTAGTGTATTGGATAACAAGCTTGGCTCGCCAAGTCATTTACGACTGAGTAGTGTGTTCAGTCCTCACTGGATGCCCCATGCATTTAGCCTCGTGCCACATCTAAGCCGCTATTAGAAAATCACAATAGCCGTCTGAATTGGGTGCGTGGAAGCGCCTCAACGTAGTGTATTGGATAACAAGCTTGGCTCGCGAGATCATTTACGACTGAGTAGTGTGTTCAGTCCTCACTGGATGCCCCATGCATTTAGCCTTGTGCCACATCTAAGCCGCTATTAGAAAATCACAATAGCCGTTTGAATTGGGTGTGTGGAAGGGCCTCAACGTAGTGTAATGGATAACAAGCTTGGCTCGCGAGATCATTTACGACTGAGTAGTGTGTTCAGTCCTCACTGGATGCCCCATGCATTTAGCCTTGTGCCACATCTAAGCCGCTATTAGAAAATCACAATAGCCGTCTGAATTGGGTGCGTGGAAGCGCCTCAACGTAGTGTATTGGATAACAAGCTTGGCTCGCTAGGTCATTTACGACTGAGTAGTGTGTTCAGTCCTCACTGGATGCCCCATGCATTTAGCCTCGTGCCACATCTAAGCCGCTATTAGAAAATCACAATAGCCGTCTGAATTGGGTGCGTGGAAGCGCCTCAACGTAGTGTATTGGATAACAAGCTTGGCTCGCGAGATCATTTACGACTGAGTAGTGTGTTCAGTCCTCACTGGATGCCCCATGCATTTAGCCTTGTGCCACATCTAAGCCGCTATTAGAAAATCACAATAGCCGCCTGAATTGGGTGCGTGAAAGCGCCTCAACGTTGTGTATTGGATAACAAGCTTGGCTCGCTAGGTCATTTACGACTGAGTAGTGTGTTCAGTCCTCACTGGATGCCCCATGCATTTAGCCTTGTGCCACATCTAAGCCGCTATTAGAAAATCACAATAGCCGTTTGAATTGGGTGTGTGGAAGCGCCTCAACGTAGTGTAATGGATAACAAGCTTGGCTCGCGAGATCATTTACGACTGAGTAGTGTGTTCAGTCCTCACTGGATGCCCCATGCATTTAGCCTTGTGCCACATCTAAGCCGCTATTAGAAAATCACAATAGCCGTCTGAATTGGGTGCGTGGAAGCGCCTCAACGTAGTGTATTGGATAACAAGCTTGGCTCGCTAGGTCATTTACGACAGAGTAGTGTGTTCAGTCCTCACTGGATGCCCCATGCATTTAGCCTCGTGCCACATCTAAGCCGCTATTAGAAAATCACAATAGCCGTCTGAATTGGGTGCGTGGAAGCGCCTCAACGTAGTGTATTGGATAACAAGCTTGGCTCGCGAGATCATTTACGACTGAGTAGTGTGTTCAGTCCTCACTGGATGCCCCATGCATTTAGCCTTGTGCCACATCTAAGCCGCTATTAGAAAATCACAATAGCCGTCTGAATTGGGTGCGTGAAAGCGCCTCAACGTAGTGTAATGGATAACAAGCATGGCTCGCGAGATCATTTACGACTGAGTAGTGTGTTCAGTCCTCACTGGATGCCCCATGCATTTAGCCTTGTGCCACATCTAAGCCGCTATTAGAAAATCACAATAGCCGCCTGAATTGGGTGCGTGGAAGCGCCTCAACGTAGTGTATTGGATAACAAGCTTGGCTCGCTAGGTCATTTACGACTGAGTAGTGTGTTCAGTCCTCACTGGATGCCCCATGCATTTAGCCTTGTGCCACATCTAAGCCGCTATTAGAAAATCACAATAGCCGTCTGAATTGGGTGCGTGGAAGCGCCTCAACGTAGTGTATTGGATAACAAGCTTGGCTCGCTAGGTCATTTACGACTGAGTAGAGTGTTCAGTCCTCACTGGATGCCCCATGCATTTAGCCTTGTGCCACATCTAAGCCGCTATTAGAAAATCACAATAGCCGTCTGAATTGGGTGCGTGGAAGCGCCTCAACGTAGTGTATTGGATAACAAGCTTGGCTCGCGAGATCATTTACGACTGAGTAGTGTGTTCAGTCCTCACTGGATGCCCCATGCATTTAGCCTTGTGCCACATCTAAGCCGCTATTAGAAAATCACAATAGCCGTCTGAATTGGGTGCGTGGAAGCGCCTCAACGTAGTGTATTGGATAACAAGCTTGGCTCGCTAGGTCATTTACGACTGAGTAGTGTGTTCAGTCCTCACTGGATGCCCCATGCATTTAGCCTTGTGCCACATCTAAGCCGCTATTAGAAAATCACAATAGCCGCCTGAATTGGGTGCGTTAAAGCGCCTCAACGTAGTGTAATGGATAACAAGCATGGCTCGCGAGATCATTTACGACTGAGTAGTGTGTTCAGTCCTCACTGGATGCCCCATGCATTTAGCCTTGTGCCACATCTAAGCCGCTATTAGAAAATCACAATAGCCGCCTGAATTGGGTGCGTGTAAGCGCCTCAACGTAGAGTATTGGATAACAAGCTTGGCTCGCTAGGTCATTTACGACTGAGTAGTGTGTTCAGTCCTCACTGGATGCCCCATGCATTTAGCCTTGTGCCACATCTAAGCCGCAATTAGAAAATCACAATAGCCGTCTGAATTGGGTGCGTGAAAGCGCCTCAACGTAGTGTATTGGATAACAAGCTTGGCTCGCTAGGTCATTTACGACTGTGTAGAGTGTTCAGTCCTCACTGGATGCCCCATGCATTTAGCCTTGTGCCACATCTAAGCCGCTATTAGAAAATCACAATAGCCGTCTGAATTGGGTGCGTGGAAGCGCCTCAACGTAGTGTATTGGATAACAAGCTTGGCTCGCGAGATCATTTACGACTGAGTAGTGTGTTCAGTCCTCACTGGATGCCCCATGCATTTAGCCTTGTGCCACATCTAAGCCGCTATTAGAAAATCACAATAGCCGTCTGAATTGGGTGCGTGGAAGCGCCTCAACGTAGTGTATTGGATAACAAGCTTGGCTCGCTAGGTCATTTACGACTGAGTAGTGTGTTCAGTCCTCACTGGATGCCCCATGCATTTAGCCTTGTGCCACATCTAAGCCGCTATTAGAAAATCACAATAGCCGTCTGAATTGGGTGCGTGGAAGCGCCTCAACGTAGTGTATTGGATAACAAGCTTGGCTCGCTAGGTCATTTATGACTGAGTAGTGTGTTCAGTCCTCACTGGATGCCCCATGCATTTAGCCTTGTGCCACATCTAAGCCGCTATTAGAAAATCACAATAGCCGTCTGAATTGGGTGCGTGGAAGCGCCTCAACGTAGTGTATTGGATAACAAGCTTGGCACGCTAGGTCATTTACGACTGAGTAGTGTGTTCAGTCCTCACTGGATGCCCCATGCATTTAGCCTTGTGCCACATCTAAGCCGCTATTAGAAAATCACAATAGCCGTCTGAATTGGGTGCGTGGAAACGCCTCAACTTAGTGTATTGGATAACAAGCTTGGCTCGCTAGGTCATTTACGACTGAGTAGTGTGTTCAGTCCTCACTGGATGCCCGATGCATTTAGCCTTGTGCCATATCTAAGCCGTTATTAGAAAATCACAATAGCCGTCTGAATTGGGTGCGTGGAAGCGCCTCAACGTAGTGTATTGGATAACAAGCTTGGCTCGCTAGCTCATTTACGACTGAGTAGTGTGTTCAGTCCTCACTGGATGCCCCATGCATTTAGCCTTGTGCCACATCTAAGCCGCTATTAGAAAATCACAATAGCCGCCTGAATTGAGTGCGTGGAAGCGCCTCAACGTAGTGTATTGGATAACAAGCTTGGCTCGCTAGGTCATTTACGACTGAGTAGTGTGTTCAGTCCTCACTGGATGCCCCATGCATTTAGCCTTGTGCCACATCTAAGCCGCTATTAGAAAATCACAATAGCCGTCTGAATTGGGTGCGTGGAAGCGCCTCAACGTAGTGTATTGGATAACAAGCTTGGCTCGCTAGGTCATTTACGACTGAGTAGTGTGTTCAGTCCTCACTGGATGCCCCATACATTTAGCCTTGTGCCACATCTAAGCCGCTATTAGAAAATCACAATAGCCGTCTGAATTGGGTGCGTGGAAGCGCCTCAACGTAGTGTATTGGATAACAAGCTTGGCTCGCTAGGTCATTTACGACTGAGTAGTGTGTTCAGTCCTCACTGGATGCCCCATGCATTTAGCCTTGTGCCACATCTAAGCCGCTATTAGAAAATCACAATAGCCGTCTGAATTGGGTGCGTGGAAGCGCCTCAACGTAGTGTATTGGATAACAAGCTTGGCTCGCTAGGTCATTTACGACTGAGTAGTGTGTTCAGTCCTCACTGGATGCCCCATGCATTTAGCCTTGTGCCACATCTAAGCCGCTATTAGAAAATCACAATAGCCGTCTGAATTGGGTGCGTGGAAACGCCTCAACGTAGTGTATTGGATAACAAGCTTGGCTCGCTAGGTCATTTACGACTGAGTAGTGTGTTCAGTCCTCACTGGATGCCCGATGCATTTAGCCTTGTGCGATATCTAAGCCGTTATTAGAAAATCACAATAGCCGTCTGAATTGGGTGCGTGGAAGCGCCTCAACGTAGTGTATTGGATAACAAGCTTGGCTCGCTAGGTCATTTACGACTGAGTAGTGTGTTCAGTCCTCACTGGATGCCCCATGCATTTAGCCTTGTGCCACATCTAAGCCGCTATTAGAAAATCACAATAGCCGTCTGAATTGGGTGCGTGGAAGCGCCTCAACGTAGTGTATTGGATAACAAGCTTGGCTCGCTAGGTCATTTACGACTGAGTAGTGTGTTCAGTCCTCACTGGATGCCCCATGCATTTAGCCTTGTGCCACATCTAAGCCGCTATTAGAAAATCACAATAGCCGTCTGAATTGGGTGCGTGGAAGCGCCTCAACGTAGTGTATTGGATAACAAGCTTGGCTCGCTAGGTCATTTACGACTGAGTAGTGTGTTCAGTCCTCACTGGATGCCCCATGCATTTAGCCTTGTGCCACATCTAAGCCGCTATTAGAAAATCACAATAGCCGCCTGAATTGGGTGCGTGGAAGCGCCTCAACGTAGTGTATTGGATAACAAGCTTGGCTCGCTAGGTCATTTACGACTGAGTAGTGTGTTCAGTCCTCACTGGATGCCCCATGCATTTAGCCTTGTGCCACATCTAAGCCGCTATTAGAAAATCACAATAGCCGTCTGAATTGGGTGCGTGGAAGCGCCTCAACGTAGTGTATTGGATAACAAGCTTGGCTCGCTAGGTCATTTACGACTGAGTAGTGTGTTCAGTCCTCACTGGATGCCCCATGCATTTAGCCTTGTGCCACATCTAAGCCGCTATTAGAAAATCACAATAGCCGTCTGAATTGGGTGCGTGGAAACGCCTCAACGTAGTGTATTGGATAACAAGCTTGGCTCGCTAGGTCATTTACGACTGAGTAGTGTGTTCAGTCCTCACTGGATGCCCGATGCATTTATCCTTGTGCCATATCTAAGCCGTTATTAGAAAATCACAATAGCCGTCTGAATTGGGTGCGTGGAAGCGCCTCAACGTAGTGTATTGGATAACAAGCTTGGCTCGCTAGGTCATTTACGACTGAGTAGAGTGTTCAGTCCTCACTGGATGCCCCATGCATTTAGCCTTGTGCCACATCTAAGCCGCTATTAGAAAATCACAATAGCCGCCTGAATTGGGTGCGTGGAAGCGCCTCAACGTAGTGTATTGGATAACAAGCTTGGCTCGCTAGGTCATTTACGACTGAGTAGTGTGTTCAGTCCTCACTGGATGCCCCATGCATTTAGCCTTGTGCCACATCTAAGCCGCTATTAGAAAATCACAATAGCCGTCTGAATTGGGTGCGTGGAAGCGCCTCAACGTAGTGTATTGGATAACAAGCTTGGCTCGCTAGGTCATTTACGACTGAGTAGTGTGTTCAGTCCTCACTGGATGCCCCATGCATTTAGCCTTGTGCCACATCTAAGCCGCTATTAGAAAATCACAATAACCGTCTGAATTGGGTGCGTGGAAGCGCCTCAACGTAGTGTATTGGATAACAAGCTTGGCTCGCTAGGTCATTTATGACTGAGTAGTGTGTTCAGTCCTCACTGGATGCCCCATGCGTTTAGCCTTGTGCCACATCTAAGCCGCTATTAGAAAATCACAATAGCCGTCTGAATTGGGTGCGTGGAAGCGCCTCAACGTAGTGTATTGGATAACAAGCTTGGCTCGCTAGGTCATTTACGACTGAGTAGTGTGTTCAGTCCTCACTGGATGCCCCATGCATTTAGCCTTGTGCCACATCTAAGCCGCTATTAGAAAATCACAATAGCCGTCTGAATTGGGTGCGTGGAAGCGCCTCAACGTAGTGTATTGGATAACAAGCTTGGCTCGCTAGGTCATTTACGACTGAGTAGTGTGTTCAGTCCTCACTGCATGCCCCATGCATTTAGCCTTGTGCCACATCTAAGCCGCTATTAGAAAATCACAATAGCCGTCTGAATTGGGTGCGTGGAAGCGCCTCAACGTAGTGTATTGGATAACAAGCTTGGCTCGCTAGGTCATTTACGACTGAGTAGTGTGTTCAGTCCTCACTGGATGCCCCATGCATTTAGCCTTGTGCCACATCTAAGCCGCTATTAGAAAATCACAATAGCCGCCTGAATTGGGTGCGTGGAAGCGCCTCAACGTAGTGTATTGGATAACAAGCTTGGCTCGCTAGGTCATTTACGACTGAGTAGTGTGTTCAGTCCTCACTGGATGCCTCATGCATTTAGCCTTGTGCCACATCTAAGCCGCTATTAGAAAATCACAATAGCCGTCTGAATTGGGTGCGTGGAAACGCCTCAACGTAGTGTATTGGATAACAAGCTTGGCTCGCTAGGTCATTTACGACTGAGTAGTGTGTTCAGTCCTCACTGGATGCCCCATGCATTTAGCCTTGTGCCATATCTAAGCCGCTATTAGAAAATCACAATAGCCGTCTGAATTGGGTGCGTGGAAGCGCCTCAACGTAGTGTATTGGATAACAAGCTTGGCTCGCTAGGTCATTTACGACTGAGTAGTGTGTACAGTCCTCACTGGATGCCCCATGCATTTAGCCTTGTGCCACATCTAAGCCGCTATTAGAAAATCACAATAGCCGTCTGAATTGGGTGCGTGGAAGCGCCTCAACGTAGTGTATTGGATAACAAGCTTGGCTCGCTAGGTCATTTACGACTGAGTAGTGTGTTCAGTCCTCACTGGATACCCCATGCATTTAGCCTTGTGCCACATCTAAGCCGCTATTAGAAAATCACAATAGCCGTCTGAATTGGGTGCGTGGAAGCGCCTTAACGTAGTGTATTGGATAACAAGCTTGGCTCGCGAGATCATTTACGACTGAGTAGTGTGTTCAGTCCTCACTGGATGCCCCATGCATTTAGCCTTGTGCCACATCTAAGCCGCTATTAGAAAATCACAATAGCCGTCTGAATTGGGTGCGTGGAAGCGCCTCAACGTAGTGTATTGGATAACAAGCTTGGCTCGCTAGGTCATTTACGACTGAGTAGTGTGTTCAGTCCTCACTGGATGCCCCATGCATTTAGCCTTGTGCCACATCTAAGCCGCTATTAGAAAATCACAATAGCCGCCTGAATTGGGTGCGTGGAAGCGCCTCAACGTAGTGTATTGGATAACAAGCTTGGCTCGCTAGGTCATTTACGACTGAGTAGTGTGTTCAGTCCTCACTGGATGCCCCATGCATTTAGCCTTGTGCCACATCTAAGCTGCTATTAGAAAATCACAATAGCCGTCTGAATTGGGTGCGTGGAAGCGCCTCAACGTAGTGTATTGGATAAAAAGCTTGGCTCGCTAGGTCATTTACGACTGAGTAGTGTGTTCAGTCCTCACTGGATGCCCCATGCATTTAGCCTTGTGCCACATCTAAGCCGCTATTAGAAAATCACAATAGCCGCCTGAATTGGGTGCGTGGAAGCGCCTCAACGTAGTGTATTGGATAACAAGCTTGGCTCGCTAGGTCATTTACGACTGAGTAGTGTGTTCAGTCCTCACTGGATGCCCCATGCATTTAGCCTTGTGCCACATCTAAGCCGCTATTAGAAAATCACAATAGCCGTCTGAATTGGGTGCGTGGAAGCGCCTCAACGTAGTGTATTGGATAACAAGCTTGGCTCGCTAGGTCATTTACGACTGAGTAGTGTTTTCAGTCATCACTGGATGCCCCATGCATTTAGCCTTGTGCCACATCTAAGCCGCTATTAGAAAATCACAATAGCCGTCTGAATTGGGTGCGTGGAAGCGCCTCAACGTAATGTATTGGATAACAAGCTTGGCTCGCTAGGTCATTTACGACTGAGTAGTGTGTTCAGTCCTCACTGGATGCCCCATGCATTTAGCCTTGTGCCACATCTAAGCCGCTATTAGAAAATCACAATAGCCGTCTGAATTGGGTGCGTGGAAACGCCTCAACGTAGTGTATTGGATAACAAGCTTGGCTCGCTAGGTCATTTACGACTGAGTAGTGTGTTCAGTCCTCACTGGATGCCCCATGCATTTAGCCTTGTGCCACATCTAAGCCGCTATTAGAAAATCACAATAGCCGTCTGAATTGGGTTCGTGGAAGCGCCTCAACGTAGTGTATTGGATAACAAGCTTGGCTCGCTAGGTCATTTACGACTGAGTAGTGTGTTCAGTCCTCACTGGATGCCCCATGCATTTAGCCTTGTGCCACATCTAAGCCGCTATTAGAAAATCACAATAGCCGCCTGAATTGGGTGCGTGGAAGCGCCTCAACGTAGTGTATTGGATAACAAGCTTGGCTCGCTAGGTCATTTACGACTGAGTAGTGTGTTCAGTCCTCACTGGATGCCCCATGCATTTAGCCTTGTGCCACATCTAAGCCGCTATTAGAAAATCACAATAGCCGCCTGAATTGGTTGCGTGGAAGCGCCTCAACGTAGTGTAATGGATAACAAGCTTGTCTCGAGAGATCATTTACGACTGAGTAGTGTGTTCAGTCCTCACTGGATGCCCCATGCATTTAGCCTTGTGCCACATCTAAGCCGCTATTAGAAAATCACAATAGCCGCCTGAATTGGGTGCGTGGAAGCGCCTCAACGTAGTGTATTGGATAACAAGCTTGGCTCGCGAGATCATTTACGACTGAGTAGTGTGTTCAGTCCTCACTGGATGCCCCATGCATTTAGCCTTGTGCCACATCTAAGCCGCTATTAGAAAATCACAATAGCCGTCTGAATTGGGTGCGTGGAAGCGCCTCAACGTAGTGTATTGGATAACAAGCTTGGCTCGCGAGATCATTTACGACTGAGTAGTGTGTTCAGTCCTCACTGGATGCCCCATGCATTTAGCCTTGTGCCACATCTAAGCTGCTATTAGAAAATCACAATAGCCGTCTGAATTGGGTGCGTGGAAGCGCCTCAACGTAGTGTATTGGATAACAAGCTTGGCTCGCGAGATCATTTACGACTGAGTAGTGTGTTCAGTCCTCACTGGATGCCCCATGCATTTAGCCTTGTGCCACATCTAAGCTGCTATTAGAAAATCACAATAGCCGTCTGAATTGGGTGCGTGGAAGCGCCTCAACGTAGTGTATTGGATAACAAGCTTGTCTCGCGAGATCATTTACGACTGAGTAGTGTGTTCAGTCCTCACTGGATGCCCCATGCATTTAGCCTTGTGCCACATCTAAGCCGCTATTAGAAAATCACAATAGCCGTCTGAATTGGGTGCGTGGAAGCGCCTCAACGTAGTGTATTTGATAACAAGCTTGGCTCGCTAGGTCATTTACGACTGAGTAGTGTGTTCAGTCCTCACTGGATGCCCCATGCATTTAGCCTTGTGCCACATCTAAGCCGCTATTAGAAAATCACAATAGCCGCCTGAATTGGGTGCGTGGAAGCGCCTCAACGTAGTGTATTGGATAACAAGCTTGGCTCGCTAGGTCATTTACGACTGAGTAGTGTGTTCAGTCCTCACTGGATGCCCCATGCATTTAGCCTTGTGCCACATCTAAGCCGCTATTAGAAAATCACAATAGCCGTCTGAATTGGGTGCGTGGAAGCGCCTCAACGTAGTGTATTGGATAACAAGCTTGGCTCGCTAGGTCATTTACGACTGAGTAGTGTGTTCAGTCCTCACTGGATGCCCCATGCATTTAGCCTTGTGCCACATCTAAGCCGCTATTAGAAAATCACAATAGCCGTCTGAATTGGGTGCGTGGAAGCGCCTCAACGTAGTGTATTGGATAACAAGCTTGGCTCGCTAGGTCATTTACGACTGAGTAGTGTGTTCAGTCCTCACTGGATGCCCCATGCATTTAGCCTTGTGCCACATCTAAGCCGCTATTAGAAAATCACAATAGCCGTCTGAATTGGGTGCGTGGAAGCGCCTCAACGTAGTGTATTGGATAACAAGCTTGGCTCGCTAGGTCATTTACGACTGAGTAGTGTGTTCAGTCCTCACTGGATGCCCCATGCATTTAGCCTTGTGCCACATCTAAGCCGCTATTAGAAAATCACAATAGCCGTCTGAATTGGGTGCGTGGAAGCGCCTCAACGTAGTGTATTGGATAACAAGCTTGGCTCGCTAGGTCATTTACGACTGAGTAGTGTGTTCAGTCCTCACTGGATGCCCCATGCATTTAGCCTTGTGCCACATCTAAGCCGCTATTAGAAAATCACAATAGCCGTCTGAATTGGGTGCGTGGAAGCGCCTCAACGTAGTGTATTGGATAACAAGCTTGGCTCGCTAGGTCATTTACGACTGAGTAGTGTGTTCAGTCCTCACTGGATGCCCCATGCATTTAGCCTTGTGCCACATCTAAGCCGCTATTAGAAAATCACAATAGCCGTCTGAATTGGGTGCGTGGAAGCGCCTCAACGTAGTGTAATGGATAACAAGCTTGGCTCACGAGATCATTTACGACTGAGTTCTATCATTTCTGGTTTTCGGCTTTGCGCCACATCTCAGCTGTGCATGGCAAATCTATGTCTTCGGGGCACGTTAACGTGGTGTAATGGTTAGCAAGCTTTTTCTCGCTAAATTAATTACGTTCTAATTGTGAGTTCGATCTTCAATGGAGCCTCTATACATTTGGCCTTGTGCCATATCTAACCTACACTGAGAGCAACATTAGAGCGCATGTCTCGTTAAATTAATTCCGACTGAACAGTGAGTTCGATCCTCAGCGGGTGTTCCATGCACTCAGCCTTGCGCCACATCTAAGCTACGTTTAGAAAATCATTTAGGTACCTCGATGTGATGTAATGGTTAGTAACGTTGTCCTACTGGATCAATTATGACTGAGTAGTGAGTTCGATCCTCACTGGGAGCCCCATACTTTCGGCCTTGTGCCACATCTATTTCTGTGTTCACATTCCGACTGAGATCGTTCACTAACCCGCAAGTATCCTTCTAAGAGGCATGAATCCATATCCCCTGCCCCAGTTATGACTAGGATTACTGCCATATCACGTTAAAAAAACGGTTCCTGTACGATCACCGAAGATAACAAACGTCGAGCATGGTCCTTATTCTGCCTGGGTAAGACGTTAAACTACATCCGCGTCTTGGGTAAGACGTTAAACTACGTCCAGCAACAAGGCCTCTGATCAGGAGGTTTTGAGGAGCGTGGAACCACCTCTTAATTGCTGGTGTTCCCAGGTCCACCCTGACCCGTGGTGGTAGCCCCTGTTATGGTCCCAGCTATGGGGAAATAGTTAACTATTATCAGCAATACTTTTTTGAAAAAAATATTATCAGCAATAAAATTTTGAAGGAAATACATTACAAAAACCAGATTTTTGACAAAACAAAATATTACCAGCAATAAAAATTTTCCTCGGCATTAAATCACCCATTGAGGTTGATATGCCATAAAAAATAAACCAAATCAATCTAAACCAAATAATACATATTCTATTCATACGAATCTATCCTAAATATGTTGTCGGCATTAAATAACCCATTGAGGTTGATACGCCGTTAAACAAAATAAACCAAACCAATCTAAACCAAAGAATACATATTCTATTCATACGAATCTATCCTAAATATGTTGTCGGCCTTAAATAACCCATTGAGATTGATATGCCGTAAAACAAAATAAACCAAACCAATCTAAACCAAAGAATACATATTCTATTCATACGAATCTATCCTTAAAATGTTGTCGGCATTAAATAACCCATTGAGGTTGATAAGCCGTAAAACAAAATAAACCAAACCAATCTAAACCAAAGAATGCATATTCTAATCATACGTATCTATCCTAAAAATGTTATCGGCATTAAATAACCCATTGAGGTTGATATGCCGTAAAACAAAATAAACCAAACCAATCTAAACCAAAGAATACATATTCTATTCATACGAATCTATCCTAAATATGTTGTCGGCCTTAAATAACCCATTGAGGTTGATATGCCGTAAAACGAAATAAACCAAACCAATCTAAACCAAAGAATACATATTCTATTCATACGAATCTATCCTAAAAATGTTGTCGGCATTAAATAACCCATTGTGGTTGATATGCCGTAAAACAAAATAAACCAAACCAATCTAAACCAAAGAATACATATACTATTCATATGAATCTATCCTAAAAATGTTGTCGGCATTAAATAACCCATTGAGGTTGATATGCCGTAAAACAAAATAAACCAAACCAATCTAAACCAAAGAATACATATTCTATTAATACGAATCTATCCTAAAAATGTTGTCGGCATTAAATAACCCATTGAGGTTGATAAGCCGTTAAACAAAATAAACCAAACCAAGGTAATTATCTACATGGGAGACCGACGTGCTGTAAGCTTATGTGTGTGGGTGTAGTAATGGATGACGGCTGAGAACTGGAAATGGAAGTGCCGAGTTCCAATTACAATATGGTTCGTTCACATGCACAGATACGCTTGAGAAAGGCATGATCCCACTTCTACGTATGGGTTAATTCGTAGCACTTATACCAGTTAATCATTATTATATACCGAAAAATTCTTAAAATCCCCCCCAAAATATTTTCTGGCTTTAAAATTACCTGCCAACGGCTGAAAATCTGTAAGGCTGTAATCTTGGGTGTGCGGGTGGTGTGATGAATAATGGCTCGGAATTGATAATCAGAGAATCGAGTTCCAATCACCGTTCCCTTTATATTCCCTTACGCTCAAATAACCATGGGAGTGGTATGTATCCACCACGTCGTTCCGCAGCTATGGATTAATTATTAATCGTATATTAATCGTATATTAAACCATTATTATCTCTAAAATAAAAATCTTACAATCATAAAATATTTTCTGGATTTAAGCAACCTGCAAAGGGTTGATAAACCGTAGAAAACCAGTAGCTCATAAATAGTGGGCTGTTCCGTTTTGACAACGCTATGAAAGTCAGAAAAAATATCAGAGACTCTGTTTGGTTTCAGTGAAAGAAACGAAAGAAAGAAAAAAAGAAAGATAGATAGATAGATAGATAGATAGATAGAAAGATAGATAGAAAGAAAGAAAGAAAGGAAGAAAGAAAGAAAGATAGAGGCGGCGGTAAATCTCTCGCGTGTTTAATGCTTACTTCAGTTAAATGAAAAAAAATGTTTAAATTCTTTTCACATCCGCTTTGCAACAAAGTATCTATCTATCTATCTATCTATCTATCTATCTATTTTTTTCAGTCTTTTCATGTTTACATATTTATCTTTTAGGTTGTTCTGAAGATGTCCAATTTTAGAATCAACTTTTATGACTGAATTAATGTATTTTAACAATGTGTAAATCAATCAAAATTGGAGCCCTGAACATCTAACCATTTCTCCCATTGAGTTACACGGTTATTTATGCCCTTGCAATAAAACTTTAAAGGTTTTCAGACCAAAATATCTTTGAAGTTTCTACATCTCCCTTGCAACAGATTATCTATCTATCTATCTATCTATCTATCAATTTTTTCTGTCTTTTCATGTCTGTCTTTTAGGTTGTTCAGAATATAATGTCCGAATTTAGAATCAAGTTTTATACCTGAATTAATGTATTTAAACAATGTTCAAATCTGTCAAAATAGGAACCCTGGACATCTGACCATTTCTGACATCGAATTACAAGTTTATTTATGCCCTTGCAATAAAATTCTAAAGGTTTTCATACCAAAGCATCTTTCTGGCATTAAATAACCCATAGTGGTTGATATGCCATAAAACCCCAATCAACCAACCAAAATATCTTTAAAATGTCTACAACCGCTTTGCAACAGTGTATCTATCTATCTATCTATCTATCTATCTATCTATCTATTTTTCAGTCTTCTCATGTCTGTCTTTGAGGTTCAGAATATAATGTCTGATTTTAGAATCAACATTTATGCCTGAAAATAATGTATTTAAACAGAGTTTAAATCATTCAAAATAGGGACCCTGAATATCTAACAATTCCTGACATTGAATTACAAGGTTATTTATGCCCTTGCAATAAAATTATAAAGTTTTGCTTACCAAAATATCTTTGAAGTTTCTACATTTTCTTTGCAACAGATTATCTATCTATCTATGTATCTATCTATCTATCTATTTTTCAGTCTTCTCATGTCTGTCTTTGAGGTTCAGAATATAATGTCTGATTTTAGAATCAACATTTATGCCTGAAAATAATGTATTTAAACAGAGTTTAAATCAGTCAAAATAGGAACCCTGGAAATCTAACAATTTCTGCCATTGAGTTACAAGGTTATTTATGCCCTTTCAATAAAATTCTAAAGTTTTGCTTACCAAAATATCTTTGATTTTTCTACATCTCCTTTGCTACAGATTATCTATCTATCTATCTGTTGAGGGGTCTCCCCTTTTTACACAAATGGACTCACCCAAGGTATACATATACTACTACCAGTGAATACCCGGACAGTCAAGTCGGTAGTCGAGTAGTAGTTGGAGCCGAGTCGGTCGGTAGAACAACGTAGCGGCAAGAGTCACAGTCACAAGCACTCAGACTCAGTAAGAAGTCATACAGCGATACGTCGATACCAAAGACTATACGTATATTTTTCTACTAACCCGCATTCCTGGAACTACTAACCTTTATTACCAGTTTGTATTATTACGTTAATACATTTATTTTTCTATATTCATTCTTGGCGTTTATTATTATTTGATACCGGATTTCATCCCGGAATCCACAACACAAAGGAAAACAAAAATACCCGCGGAATGCTAGAGCGAATATGGACGAAAGCAGAAAGCTAAATATATTCGTGGGAGGCCGGAGAAAACATGTTCGAAACGTTTGGTAAAAAAACAAAAGAAAAAAATGATCAAACAAAATATTGAGTTGTCTCCCCTTTTTACACAAATGGACTCACCCAAGGTATACATACACTACTACCAGTGAATACCCGGAGTACGTTTGGACAGTCATGTCGAGAGTAGTAGTAAGAACGTAGAGTCGGTCGAGTAGAATAACGTAGCGGCACGAGTCATAGTAACGAGACCGTAGACTCAGTAAGAAGTCATACAGCGATACGTCGATATCCAAGCCTTTGTATATATATTTGTCTACTAACCCCTCATTCCCGGAACTACTAACCTGTATTACCAGTTTGTATTATTATGTTAAAACATTTATTTCCTATATTCATACTTGGCGTTTGTTATTATTTGATACCGGATTTCATCCCGGAATCCACAACACTATCTATTTATTTTTTCAGTCTTTTCATATCTACCTAACTATTTTTAGGTTGTTCAGAAAATAATGTCTGATTTTAGAATCAACTTTTATTCCTGAATGAATGTATTTAAACAGTGTTTAAATCGGTCAAAATAGGAACCCTGGACATCTATACATTTGTGACATCGAGTCAAAAACGTTATTTATGCTTTTATGATAGAACTTTAAAAGTTTGGACACAAAGAAATCTTTGGATGCAGTTTCTACATCTTCTTTGTGCCATTCGACGCATAATATAACGAATCACCCTCTTTGCTTTCGTATTCCATTGGTGACATGTAAGTTCCACTTGAGCAGCTGCTTTGTAGAACCGACTCCCAACGGAATGTATTTTGCCTTAAAAATTGCCAAGGTGCTCGAAATAATCTAGTCAGTCGGCGATTGATCAAGGGAACATGGTGCATGCGGCAAAGTCTTTGTATTCCAAGTCGGTGACCTTCTGCAGTACCATCCTGGCAATAAGAGACCGAGCATTATCATGAAGCAGAATTGGACCTCATGGATTAACCACAGTCGGTTGCATCGTGCTTAAATGAATGTTCCTTTCATCCAGTTGCTAGCAGTGATGCTCTGCTTAGATTCCAGAAAACTGTAATGGATAATGCCATTGGTGAACGACAAAAAAAGTCACCCTAATTATCTCTTGGTGCAATTTCGAAATTTTGGAAAATGTTTAGTTCTTTCATCGTGATCAATTGGGCCGATTGTTTTCGATTTTTCATAAAGAATCTATTTCTCATCAAAAATCGGTATTCGATCAAGAAATTTTAAAATTCGAATTTCGCAGGTCGAACTCTCTGGCTTTCCCTGAGTTTCTGTGGATGCCATTTATAGAGTTTCTTCACCAGGTAAATCTCCTTGAGATGGACCGATATGGGTGAAATCCTAATACTTATTATCTGAGAGATTTCTCTCGCTCTTTAACGTGTGTTTTCTTCGACTGCCAATTGTGTTTTTCGTCGTTCTTTACTACTTTGATCTTCAAGACTCGTATCCCCACTGTGGAACTTCAGACACCAGTGCCGTACTGTCTGATCAAGTGTGGATCCTTCACCACATTCTGCGTTAATGTAGTATTATTTCCAAGCTTGAATACATACAAAAAAGAAAACATCTTTCTTTTCATGTTCAAGATGTGGGTATATAAAGTTTTAACTTAAATTCTGAAAGAGATTGAGATAAAATTAACATGGAGGACATATTAATCGTTAGGAATGGGTAAGCTATTTTTGTGCAACTTTTATAATAATATATTAGAACACAATTATAAGGTTTATTCTAAAATCGGAGATTACGTTTAGAACAAATTTAATTTCTTGCTTTGATTGCTTTCGAAAGTTTCTCAGTAAAAATAGCAAATTTTAAATTGTAATGTTATACAGCATGACATGCGCCTCGTTGTGAATCTTGTAGTTTCGTTGTCAATATCGAAGTCTCGTTTGTGAA
>OZ038507.1:67304904-67327404 GCA_964036315.1 Acanthosepion esculentum
TTATTTAATGTCGACAAGATGTTTATTGCTGGTAATATTTTTTTCAAAAATGTATTTCTAATATTTTTTTCCTTCAAAAATGTATTGCTGGTAATATTTTTTTCCTTCAAAAATGTATTGCTGGTAATATTTTTTTCTTTCAAAAATGTATTGCTGGTAATATTTTTTTCCTTCAAAAATGTATTGCTGGTAATATTTTTTTCCTTCAAAAATGTATTGCTGGTAATATTTTTTTCCTTCAAAAATGTATTGCTGGTAATATTTTTTTCTTTCAAAAATGTATCGCTGGTAATATTTTTTTCCTTCAAAAATGTATTGCTGGTAATATTTTTTTCCTTCAAAAATGTATTGCTGGTAATATTTTTTTCCTTCAAAAATGTATCGCTGGTAATATTTTTTTCCTTCAAAAATGTATTGCTGGTAATATTTTTTTCCTTCAAAAATGTATTACTGGTAATATTTTTTTCCTTCAAAAATGTATTGCTGGTAATATTTTTTTCCTTCAAAAATGTATCGCTGGTAATATTTTTTTCCTTCAAAAATGTATTGCTGGTAATATTTTTTTCCTTCAAAAATGTATTGCTGGTAATATATTTTTCCTTCAAAAATGTATTGCTGGTAATAATCTTTTTTTCCTGCAAAATGTATCGCTAGCAATACTTTTTTCCGTCAAAAATGTATTGCTGCTAATATCCTTTTTCCAAAAATGTATTGCTCGTAATATATTTTTTCTTCAAAAAGTATTGCTGGTAATATTTTTTTCATTCCAAAATGTATTTCTGCTAATATCTTTTTCTAAAAATGTATTGTTGGTAATATCTTTTTCTTTCAAATATGTATTGCTGGTAATACTTTTTTCCTTCAAAAAGTATTGCTGGTAATAGTTGTTTTTCTTCAAAAATGTATTGCTGCTAATATCTTTTTCCAAAAATGTATTGTTGGTAATATCTTTTTCTTTCATATATCTATTGCTGGTAATACTTTTTTCCTTCAAAAAGTATTACTGTTAATAGTTGTTTTTCTTCAAAAATGTATTTTTGCTAATATCTTTTTCTAAAAATGTATTGTTGGTAATATCTTTTTCTTTCAAAAATGTATTGCTGGTAATATCTTTTTCTTTCAAAAATGTATTGCTGGTAATACTTTTTTCCTTCAAAAAGTTTTGCTGCTAATATTTTTTTTCCAAAAATGTATTGCTCGTAATATATTTTTCCTTCAAAAATGTATTGCTGGTAATACTCTTTTTTTCCTGCAAAAAGTATTGCTGATAATATTTTTTTCATTCCAAAATGTATTTTTGCTAATATCTTTTTCCAAAAATGTATTGCTGGTAATATTTTTTTCTTTCAAAAATGTACTGCTGGTAATTTTTTTTCAAATATACATTGCTGGTATTTTTTTCAAAAATCCATTGCTGGTAATAATTTTCCCTTCACAAAATAATTGTTGATAATAATTTTTTTAACAAAAATTGTATTGATGGTATTAAAATCTGTTTTTATATTTTCATAGAGTTTTGACACAAGTTTTGGGGGTTAACTATATGTCCATACCTGAGACCGTAACAGGTGGTACCACTCCGGTTCAGGTTGCACCTGGGAACGCCAGCAATTAAGAGGTGGTTCTACGCTCCTGAAATCTCCTAATCAGAGGGATTGCTGTTGGGTGTAGTTTATCGTCTTACGCGGAACGCCTCATTTATGCATTACACATGTATTAAAGGAAAAATGACAAAGTATAGAAATAGGGATCGAATCCCAAAATCAACAGATATCTTGTTCAGAGTTTATTGCGACTTAGCGGGTCCAATTTCACCAATGGGTATAGGTACTTAGGCATATGTATTAAACTTTGTGGACGAATATTCAGGACTTATTATGATATATTTTCTGAAAAACAAATCTGATACATCACAAGCTACAAGAATGTATTTATCTGATATTTCACCTTATGGAAAAGTGAAAATAATTAGAACAGATAATGGTGGAGAATTTACTTCTGATGATTACAAAACCCTCCGAATAAATGAAGGCGCACCAGAACGAAATCGCTGAACGTAGTTGACGGACGCTTTTCGAAATGGCTAGATGTTTGCTAATAGAATCTAAGTTACTCAAAAATCTGTGGACGTATGCATTAAATACAACAGTATATATAAGAAACCGTTGCTATAATAGTAAAATTCTTTACGAAGCTTATACGAATTACAAACCCAACGTTAGTGGTATGCATATATTTGTCATAATTTTGCGACCACAGTGCAAAACTTGATCCAAAAAGTGAACGAGGCATATTTATTGGTTATGACGGGGAAAGTCCAGCCTATATGATTTATTTCCCAGAAAGTAAAATAATAAGGAAAATAAGACGCGTCAGATTTACAGATTCCTTTGAGCAAGTAAAGGATCCCGAAGAAAAGAATATTAATTGTGAGGAGCTGGTCCCACACGTACCAGTATGGCCTAATTATGAGATAAGGCCTATAAATAGAAAACCCGTTCAAGATCCACAATTAGGGGAAGGTGTTATACCAGACGATATAGATGAGGAAAAATCAGACGCAAACCTTGAATTAAAAGAAAATACAACTAATGAGGGGGGACAAATTCCGCGTTATCCGACCAGAATTAGAAGGAAGCCAGACTATTTTGGAATGGATCAATGTAATATCTGTGACATTGACTGTTGCTATTCGGTGCAATGTATCCCGAAGAACTATCAAGAAGCCATAAATTCTGATAATTTGAATTGAAAAAAAAGCCCCCGGTTGATAAAAATATTATTAGGTTTATACTGTAAAGCGAACTGAGGATGGTTCGCCAGTGTATAAGGCTCGTTTTGTAGTTAAAGGATTTTCACAGATATACGGGGAAGATTATGTAGAAACATTCAGTCCAACAACAAACATGACAACAATGAGAATTTTAATGCAGGTGGCCGCGCATTATGGTATACACCATATGGTTGTTAAAGCAGCGTATTTAAATGCTCCGATTGACTATGAAATATACATAAAGCCGCCAGAAGGTTTTGAAAAAGGTGACAATTATGTATGGAAACTCAAAAAGTCACTATATGGGCTGAAGCAAAGCGGAAGAACGGGGAATAAATTACTACATTCCTATTTAATTGAACAACTTTTTGAACCCTCCCCAGTAGACCCATGCCTGTACACAAGGACATTTAATAATGAAATATTAGAAATTCTGATTATTTGGGTCGACGATGTGTTAACTGCTTCAAAATGTAAAGCTACTCTATTAAAAAATTAAAAATTCCGTAAATATAAGGTTCAAAATGACCGACTTGGGTCGACTATCATGGTTTCTTGGTATACAGTTCGAATTTAAGGATAATACTATTACAATGAATCAATCCAGATACATCGACAAACTCTTACCAAAATTCGAGATGCGAAATTGTAAAACGCGGACTACTCCATCTGAAATGGATTTAAATACAATTATGAATAATGAAGATCGTATAGCAGCGTGTGAGAAAGAATACAGAATGTTGATAGAGAGTCTTATTTACGTCATGACATCAACAAGGCCAGACATCTTCTATACGGTTACTAAGTTGTTTCAAAACTTAAATAAACCAAGGAGGGTGCATTTAACAAGAGCTAAGCAAGTATTACGGGCTTTCATTCCTCTCATATTTGGTACTGACTCATTAGTTACTGTCCTATCTATAGTCCTGGGTAGGACGTAAAACTGCATCCATTAGTTACTGTCCTATAGTCCGGGGTAAGACGCAAAACCATATCCATTAGTTATTGTCTTATATTGGGGTATAAATGTGAATAGTCCTACTTTTAGCCCAATCCTCCTCCTGAATAACTCTCGGAATCACTCTAACCCGGAGTGATAGTGTCTGTTTTAATGGGTCCCAGCTATGGGTAAACTAACAACTTTTTTCACTTTTTTGTTGTGATCACAGCCTAAATTTATAAAATTGTTGTTAATGTTTATTAACCTAAAGTACTTAACAGTGAACAAATGATATAACTAATATTTGAGGATATTAATTTTTCATTTAAAAAAAAAATCATTTTATGAATATTAAGAAGAGAAAAAAATAATTATTTGATGAATGCTAAAAAAATAAATAAATAAATAAATAAATAAAATTCCTTTTATTAATACTAGAGTATTTGTTCCATATCAATATTGACTTTTCTAATATTTTGAAAGAAGATTCCATAATATACCCAAAAATGGGGGGGGGACAATTTTTGGATACTCTATTAACTTGTGAGCCAACCAAAATGAGCTGACTCATTTTATAGTTTACCAAGAGAAGGTTAACCAATTAGAAGACCTGGAATATTCAATCCGACGTGCATAAAGGCGGCCATTTTGTTTTCTCTCGGAATATCTACTGCTAACCTATCAGATGAAAGACCTGAAGAACTATGATTTCCTACTCTCTCCGAATATTCAGTGCCAACCTTTGATATGGAAGACCTTAAGAATTACTGAATAACTGCTACTAGATATTGGTGCTGTTTCATTGAACAAATTACTTACTACGTTGGATTTCTATATTCGGACTACGGTGGCCATGTTTTACAACTATTATAAAACCGCCGTTAGCCGGGACAGTTACTTGTTGACATCCAGTGTCCATATCCTTAGGTCGTACGGAAAACATCCGAATTCTACTGTCAGCCCGTAACTGCTGAAGCTGTGACACTTTGGACAGTGGTACACGTTAGCAGTCTAATTATCGACATCACATGCCTAGGGGAGGTGATATGTTCAGCGTAGTAGGGTTAACAGTGGCATCCTGGTGGCTCTTCTGTTTCAATTTTCAATGTAGGATAAAGAATGTGACTTCGCCTGTTTGTTAGCGCAGACAATTCTCTACCCATGATCATTACGGATACGTGGTCAGCCAGGACGCTGTGTGGGCGCTAATGCCTTCCAACAGGTATTCCCCGGAGACAATTGACACAATCCAAGTAAAGCAATAAAGCGACTAAACAGTAGCGGATTGGAATTAAAAAATATTGGTTGCCTGGAGACAAAGTTGACCCACCCTAACTTACAATGATATCATGTCATTTTCATAACGAATGAATAACATATTTACAAAATACATATTGAAAATAGCATATGGAAAAAATTCATATTGAAAAAAAACTTAGTGAAAAAATATGTATTTCGTAATAATTACAGTATATATGTGCTGTGTATATTAATGATAATACATAGCAAACATAAATACAGGATATTATAATTGAATTTTTATTTATGTATTTATTTTAATTTTAAGGACCGTAATTCCACATGTATAATACGCCTTCATCCATAATTGTGCTGGAAGTATGAGAAAATGCTTCTACTCCCGCATAATACGCACCCCTTGTTTGGTAATCAAACCCTATAAATTATACCTCTCCAATTTCATTACGGCCAGCGTTTCCTAATCTTATTTTTTTTAAAATGGTTTTAAACATAGAATAATATTGTTCTGATTTAGTTTTATGATAATTTTTATTTTACGGCAATTTTTAAAAAGATTTTTTCTAACTGTGCACAATACGAACCCCTGATTTTGCTTATTCTATTTTTAGAATTTTTTTGCTATATATTGAAAGATTCATGATAAAATCCGAAAAAGAATCAGCAATAATATTAGTCCTAACCTGGCGCCTCGGCTTCTGTCACTTTCTTTTAAATTGTTGTTATATTCCCCTCTCCCCATAGACAAGAATTCTACATTGTTAGACTAGTTAGATGTGACTGTAAGTTCTATGTGTTGTATTCTCCCTCCCGCGTGCTGGGGTGGGGTATTGGACGACAGCATCGATTCACCCAAATGTTTTAACTTCCCTCTCGTCTTCTCCCGGCCGGCGATCGCCAGTCGGTTTGTGTTCAGAGATGAAAGAACACAGGGAATTTTAACTAAGCTGTTTTATTAACGTCGATGCATACTTCTCAAACTATCCAGTGGGGTCACTCTCTATCCACTAGGAAGCCGTCTCTAAACAGGAACGTAACCACGTCTACATTGACGGTTAAGACTCGACACATTGAAAACCCTTTCAGGCTCGTTCAGCCAATCAAAATCGACTTCCTTGTTTTGTCTTCTATCTGACCCCTAGGATCAGCCTCAGGAAGTACCAGTAGAGATATACTTCTTTAAGAAATAATAGACTATTAAACTATTATTTAACATATGTTAACCGTTTCTATTCTCGTACTTCTCTCTTGTGGAACTCTATTCCGGCTCCGTGCTCTCCAGTTAACTTTGATCGTCAAATATTTAAATGCAATGTCAATCGTTATGTACTGCCTTCATGATTGCTCTTCTATTATTCTCGGCCGATGTCATCAGTTCCGAACTCAATATTTTTGTTGACGATACAAATACATATTCCCCTCTTAATATGACGTCCGATAGCTCCGACAAAGTTGAACTGGGACCTACTCTCAAAAATGACCTTCAAACAGTTGTTAACTCGGGCAAGAAATGGCTTGTAAATTTTAACTCCTCCAAAACGAACCTGATCTCTTATAATCATCATAGAGACCGACTTTTGCCTTACATCTGTATGGCTGATGCTAACCTACAGGGAAGCAACTCATGCTTTCATGGCGTGACGTTTTCCGCTCGCAAGTGGAGTGATTATATTAAATCAGTTACTGGGTTTTCTGTTAAGAAGCTTAGCTCACAGTGTTTTTCTCGCCAGAATTCATCTTAGATATTTATAAATCTACCATCTATCTGTGCATTGGATATTTCTGCCATATCTGGTCTGGTGCTCCTGTAATATATCTAGAGATTATCCAAAAAGAAGATCTGTAATATTATAAATCCTGACCTGGTATCTCGACTTACGTCTTTTTCCCACCACCGTGACGTAGGTTTCTCCCTGTCGTTTCTATAAATATTTTAATGGTAATAGTTCGAATGTATTTTCCTACTTGCTTATCCAGACCGCTTACTTCTAGATTGGCAAGTAGGTCTCATTGATAGTCTTGTGAAATCACTTGATGTAACCGTAATTACTATTCTAATAGTTTCTTTTCTTGCACTTGCAATTCTCTTCCGGTTTGTTCCTCCCCTCTCAAAGATTTTCCAAAATTTAATGCAACATCAATACGGACACATGGCACAGTGGATAAAGGCGTTAGTTAGATCCAGTGACAGGACCCAAAGAGTGTGAGTTCAATACCTGGTTAGGGCGGTGGAGAACTTAGCGAGGGGAATTAACAGGAGATAACTGATAACTGACAACCATTAGACATCGCACGTGGAACTAGAACACTCTACCCCAGCGAGCGAAATAAAGGGGTTCAGTTCGACATTCCAACCAACTGAAGAAGGCCGGAGCGTACAACGGCCGAAACGTTGTGATAAATATGGCAACACAGATGAGGACAATAGTCCGAACAATGTAAATAGTGTACATAATACCTCATCTCAGATATATATATATATATATATATATATATATATATGTATGTATATATATATATATATACACACAATTTGGGAAAGGTATTAATCCTCTTCTTCTCCCTCCAGCTATGAGTAAATAACAGGAGAGACTGGGTTCTATAGCCTTGGATGGCAACTGTTCTAGGAGAAGGTCAACTTTGAATTCAAAACTTGCAGAGGTTAGTTTGGAGATCTTGTGGCACGTAATGCATCAGGTTTCTGCATTCTGAAGTGAGGTTGGTTCTGCACAAAGCCTTCATCACTATAATCAAATCAAATGTGCTGGTGTCTGGGATGTCGGTTCCTAGGAACTGAGCTGCTTGACCCTCATACGTCGAATACGACGGGAGAGTCCACCATACATACATACATATATATATATATATATATATGAGGAGAGAGAGAGAGTAATATATATATATATATATATATATATATATATATATATATATATATATATATATATATATATTTATATATATATATATATATATTATTGTTATGGGTCCTTACTTATAACTACAGAATGAACTCTTCCTAACACTATGTATACTACGCCATTCTATCTATCTATCTATGTCTATATATGTATAAATATATACATATATAATTTACAGATGCATTGTCTGTTCTGCTATTTCGTCGTTAACTGATTTAAAAATATGGTTAATTTATAATATTTATGCTCTGTACATTTAGATTGAGCACCGTTTTGTAAAAAAAATAAAAATATCAATAAGAACACCGGATTATATATCTTACTGTTCTTTCTTTTTTTTACTATAATATATATATATATATATATATATATATATATATATATATATATATATATATATATAGCATAATGAGAAGCCACTTGGGAATTTTAAATCTGTATAAATATTTCAATAGTTAAAAATTTTTTTTTTTAGATATAGTTACAAAAAAACTTTTTAAACAACATCTAAAATATTATCGTTAGATTTACGTTAGAAATATTCAAACGCAGTTGCATTCCACATCACGTGACGTCCGCGTTTCGCGTCGGACGCTACTTGTAAACAAAATTCTGAATACAGTTATTTAATTTATTTCTGACGAAAGATCGGGGCAGATCTGAAATATCAAATATATATATATAAAAAAATATTTAAAAAAATATAAAAAAAATATAAATAAATACTTTCACAAAAAACATTCAATTTTTTTAAATTTGCAACTTTTCAGTTGTTTTCTCCATATTATATATATATATATATATATATATATATATATATATATATATATATATATATATATATGGTGGGGGCTGTGTGTGTTTTTATCTGTGTGTGTGTGTGTGTGTGTGTGTGTGTGTGTGTGTGTGTGTGTGTGCACATATGAAGAAATACATAGTTAAAGAACATAGATAGATAGATAGATAGATAGATAGATAGATAGATATTGATGAGACTAAGATAGATAGATAGATAGATAGATAGATAGATAGATAGATATATAGATAGATATTGATGAGACTAATATAGATAGATAGATAGATATTGATGAGACTAAGATAGATAGATAGATAGATAGATAGGTAGATATATAGATAGATAGATAGATAGATAGATAGATAGATAGATAGATAGATAGAATAATAGATAGATAGATATTGATGAGACTAATATAGATAGATAGATAGATAGATATTGATGAGACTAAGATAGATAGATAGATAGATAGATAGATAGATAGGTATTGATGAGACTAAGATAGATAGATAGATAGATAGATAGATAGATAGATAGATAGATAGATAGATAGATATGATGATTCTAAGATAGATAGATAGATAGATATTGATGAGACTAAGATAGATAGATAGATAAAGAATAGGCTCATATAGATAAATAGATAGATAGATAGATAGATAAAGAATAGGCTCAGATAGATAGATAGATAGATAGATAGATAGATAGATAGATAGATAGATAGATAGATAGATATGAACTATTTCTCATATCGAGATAGTCACTAAGGCTTTTGATACCGTTTTTTAATATGTAAAATTAACATTTGTTTAATCTGTGCAAAGTCTCTTGATGAAGGAATTCTCGGATTATTCCCGATCTTCATCCTATTTCCGGCAATAACTTTTTACTTTCTCCTCGCTTCATGACGCCATAACTTTGTTCCTCGATAAACCAATCCGTACAAACTTCTACTTCCATTACCTTTTATCGCAACTACCATGACTAATACTATCAGACCACCATCTCCACAAGTGTAAGTAAGCAGAGCCTCCTAGCCACATCTCCCCCAACATGCCAATGAAACGCCGATCTTGACATACTCATATTTTCTTACGGTCTCTTTCAATAAAACTGGCGAATTAAAAAGTTGATGTAGTATGGTGTGGGTGGATGCGCGGGTATTTGGCGGGAAAAACGCGGTATTAGGTTAAAGGAGATTTTTGGTTGGGTGCCGGTGGCAATGGTGAGGTGCTTTTTGCAGCTCTCTTTTTCAACCTGGCCAGCCGCGTCTTGGTAACGTTTTCCCGCCAAAACGAAACTTCCTAAGCAACGGTCCGACCAGGTGTCCAGCGCCACGAATTCTACGCCATTTTGGAGTTGGAGTGGGTAGACGCTGGGTTTAGCGCGCGGGCAGGCTGGAAGCAGGGTAAACGTTTCCGTAGGTCGGGTCGAGCCCCGCAGTTATATAAATCTTACACCAATTTTCGATTCAGGAGAAGAAAAAAAAAAAAAGAAAAAAGAAAAAGCCACTGATAAAATGGCGAGGCGTATGGATGGAGGCCTGTTCGATTACGGGGGAGGGTGGCGGCACGCAAATTATCGAGAGTGAAAAACAAAGGTCAGAGATTACCGTAGGTCATAGGTCACATATTAACAATCCGTATCTGTCGTGTTTTATTTTTTAAATTTTTCAAGAGAAAAGTGTGTCTTCTGTAAGTCTCTGATATGACATCCCCCGACACACACCCCAATCGGTTTTTACTCATTTTTCATTTATTCGCGGGAAATTTTCCGCTTCAGACGAGATATTTAATATTTTAATAACTATATATTATCCACATATATTGTTCTTTTTCCTAACTGCGTACACTTCTAAATTGTATGGCGCACCTCCTACAGTGATCTGAAACACAGACCTTCCTATCTTAATATATATTCTTACGCACATATCTATCGATTCCCTCTCTGTCCTCACCTATATATCTGTATTAAACGTAACGCTGCTAAAAAAAAAAATAATAAATAAAAAATAAATAACGTAGTGTCGCCACCATCTCAAGGTAACTTACTCTCCATGGATCTATAAATGATTTTTACTCCAGTCGGATCTCTCTATTCTGTTCAGTAGCACTGCATTCGGATCAAGTCATAAATTTCATAACCTTTGAAATATATTTGCTAAAGACTATATTTAAAATGTTGATTCCAATCCTTTGAAATGACTTTCCCTCGAAAAAAAAAATTGAAAAATTGATGCGTGTTTTTAGCTTCTTCATTAAACAGTCAAAAAACAAGCATAAATCAGAGTTGAAATATATTTTCAAAATAAAATGAAACATTGTCTGTTATTTGGGTTTATTCAAAGGGAGTCCAACAACATGAGTAAGTCCAAGTTCTTTGTTTATTCCTTGTCTCGTTGAAAAAGGACACAGGCATGTCCGAAAATTTCAACCTTAACATCTTTCTCTTCTTGCTTCAATTTAGTCAAAAAACTAATATATAATAATTTATTAATCAATTTTTTATTAACCGTTATAAAGATATATATATATATAAATGAAAAGAAAGAACAGTAAGATATATAATCCAGTGTTCTTATTTATATTTGTTATTTTTATTTTTACAAAACAGTGCTCAATGTAAATTTACAGAGCATTAATATTATAAATTAACAGATTTAAAATCTGTTTATTCGCTACACAGTAATAACCATGTTTCAAAAAATGTAGGCTAAAAGCTTCAAATTTTATTTTGTAATTAAATTAAAAAAATTAGTTCCAAAATTCGCTTGAAAATCAAATGGAACTAATGTTTTCAATTTAATTACAAAATTAAATTTGAAAAACCATATTTTAAATCAGGTAATTTATAATATATATATATATATATATATATATATATATATATATATATATATATATATATATTATATTATATTATATTATATTTTCATTTTTTTTTAAATCTAGTGAAAACTAACTTTAAAATCAGGTCAAATGAATCCGCTATCTTGGTTTCAACCTTACGGTATCATCAGGCTATTTTTATCAAATGATCACTTAACGCTTTATTTTATATTTTTTAAACTAGTGAATGCTGTATTATTATTTTTAATAATAATAATAATAATAATAATAATAATAATAATAATAATAATAATAATAATAATATAGCGTTCATTAGTTAAAAAAAAATAAAACGTTAAGAGGTCATTTGATAAAAAATATCCTATGGATACCGTAATATTAAAACCATGGCAACGGATTCAACTGACCTTCTCATTTTTAAATTATATATATATATATATATATATATATATATATATATATATATATATATATACGTGGCTGTATATGCGTGGTATGTGCGCGTGTTGGTTAATACTTAGAGATAATTTGACTTTATTTCAGCAACAAAATGGCCGTCTGTATTATGAGTAACAAACGAACACATTCAATTTTAAATCCAGAGAAAAACGCCCGCCGCGTTCAAGTGTGGATAATAAAATATTTATTCTTTAAAGAAAAGAAAGAAATAAAGAAGACAAGGATTGTGAAGTTCGATTTATCGTTTCAGTAAAGGTCATTAAATTGTCTGAAGCGAGAACAAAAATAATCCTTTGCGGGATTCGAGTTGTCACTTGAATGTTTTATTCAGTTTTCTTCAAAGTGTTTAAATCTTTTTTTTTCATTTTCTTTTCATAGAACAAAAACTAAAAGCCAAAACGAGAAAAGTATAGAAAGGTCGTAAAAGAAAGACAAAGGTTACTTAAATAAAAAGTTCAAAGAAAATAAGTTGGATAAATGCGATGAAAGATATGTGTGGACGAAAGAAATGGCGTGAATAGAAGGAGAAATGAAAAATGAGAAAACGAACATTAAAATAATTATAAGAAGAAGAAGAAGGAAAGATGAATTTTGTACAATAATAAAAGTATTAAAAGAAATTAAGAGATGGAAAGAGGGGAGGAGTAGGAGGAGGAGAAGAAGAAGAAGAAGAAGAAGAAGAAGAAGAAGAAGAAGAAGAAGAAGAAGAGAAACAATAACAAGAAGAAGAAGGAAAGAGAAATTTGTACAATATCAAAAGTATTAAAAGAAATTAAGAGAAGAAGAAGAAGAAGAGGAGGAGGAGGAGGAATAACAACAACAACAAAACAACAACAACAGCAAAAACAAGAAGAAAGAAAGAGAAATTTGTACAATATCAAAAGTATTAAAAGAAATTAAGAGATGGAAGAAGAAGAAGAAGAAGAAGAAGAAGAAGAAGAAGAAGAAGAAGAAGAAGAAGAAGAAGAAGAACCACAACGACAAGAAAGAAAAATCTGTACAATATCAAAAGTATTAAAAGAAATTAAAAGAGGTGGGAGGAGGAGTTCGAGAAGAAGAAGAAGAAGAAGAAGAAGAAGAAGAAGAAGAAGAAGAAGAAGAACAACAACAACAACAACAACAACAACAACAACAACAAGAAAAAGATGGAGAAAGTAACAAGAGGGAACGAATGAACAATAGAGTAATAAACAAAAGGCAAAGGAGAAGATAAAAAGAAAGGAAGAGAATAAGTAAACAGAAATAGGAAGCAGTGAAAGATGAAGGAACAAGCGTAAAAGAATGAGCTAGAAGACGCATAAAGAAGAATGGATAAGAGGTTTAAGAAGAAGAAGAAGAAGAAGAAGTAGAAAAAGAAGAAGAAGAAGAAGAAAAAGAAGAAGAAGAAAAAGAAGCCATACAACAGAAAAGAGATGATCATAAAGAACATTTAAAAGAAAATGAGAAAGCCTGAGAATAAAAAGAAAAATGAATGAAAAACAAAAGAGAAAAGAAAGAAGTAAAAGAAGACAAAAAGGAAGAATATAAAAACATCACAAACGACAAAGAATAAAAATATTAAGACAAAGTAGAAGAATAAAATGAAAAATGAAACGAAAGACGAATAATATATAAAAATGACGAATGAAATATTTAGGAAGATGAAGACATTCAAGGAAAACGAAAACGAGAATAGAACAAATATTCGATAAAATGAAGAAAAATGGAAAAAGGAATATTTAATGATGAATGAAATCGATGAAAGATGACGCAAAAGCAAGAAGAGAAAAAATTAGTCAACATGAATAAAATACGGAAAAAAGGCAACAAAAAAAGAAGAAAAGTATTTGAATAAAAAACAGATGAGAAAAAGAGATTTAAAAAAGACGTTGGAGAGGAAAAACTATTAGTAGAACAACAGAGGAAAAAGAAAAGAAATATGTCGCATGTATGGAAGAAGAAACAGAAAAAAATAAGAACCAAATAAAAACCGTGAAGAAGAAGGACTAAATAAAAAGCCTGAAGAAGAGGAAAAAGCGTAATGAAGCAAAATAAGTGAGAGGGCGTTACTGCGAAAGATAATGAGGAAAGACGGTATAGAGAATTTAGCATTCATATGTCATATTGAAGGGTAAAAACGGGCAAAAGAAAAGAAAAGTAGAAATGAAATTAAAAATACGACAAAAGAAAAAATATAAAAAGATTAACAAAAGATAAAAGGAATAGAAAAAAAAGAAATAAGGAAAAAGAAAAAAGGAAGGAAGAAAAAGAAGGGGAGTGAGATGGTATATAAAAAGAAGAAGATGAAGAAGAAAATTTAAAAAATGTCCCAAGGAAAAGAAACAGAAGATGAAGAAAAATTAAAAGAAAAGGAAATGAAAGAAGAACGGAGAAGCAAGGGAAAGGAAACGAAGAAAAATAAATGAATGAGAAAAAGAAGTTAAAAAAAAAGTAAGAATATATTCAAGAAAAGAAGAAAGTAAGGAAAAAACAAAGAAAGAATTAAAGAAAATGAAGGGAAAAGCAACTCTTGACATGAAATTTTCTGCCGAATGAACTCTAAAAATAAAAAAAAATAAAAAATAAACAGAACAAAAGAGAAAATTTTTAAATTAAAATTAGAATAAAAAATGGACAGCCAATTCAAATCAGAAACAAACAGACAATTGAATGGCGGGAAGGGCTGAATATCAATTTGCATATTCCGTTATGACAGTTTAAGAAAAGAGAAAAATGAATAACCGATGAACGAATGAGAGAATACGAAGTAGGGCAACCATTATTTTCAAAGAGAAAGAACAAAGTTAAACAAATACGTCATAGTTATTAAAAATAAAAAAACACCCAGTCATCCGTGAAAATATGGCGACTGCGGTTGGCAAAATAGTAAAATTCTTTTATTGGAAATTTTTCCCCTGTCATTTATTATCATTGATATCTTTTTGTTTTTCTTTTATTTTCATTTTTAACGAATAAACGAGATTGCGAGTTTGAAAGTGAAAGTGAAAGTGAATTATTTCCTTTTAATCGGTTCAGGATTTGTCGGCATATTTAAATTTAAATTTAAAAAAAACAAAAATAAGAAGATGCATTTAAATAAAAGTCTGCTAAAATCACTTAATCATTAGTCAAAATATGGCATTTCCCATTGTTAAAAAAAAACAAAAAACGACGCCGTCGAGTGGCGACGTTGTTCAAAATGCTGACCAAATTCTCGGAATGTGAGTATCAAAATGAAGTACGGATTTGCATAAAAGTGAAAGTGTATATAAACATAGGTAAATATTTGAATTGATGAGTGATTATATGCACCTTTTTTTTGTGAATTTCCACGTAGTAATTATAATGCACAGTTTACACAATTTCCCTAAGTTAGTTCTTTGCACATGCTAGACAATTTTTCCAGCTAGGTCCTCGACAAAATCCATGGATGAATATGCAATGTGATAGGTCCTGATCTGGCATCTAGTCTACAGTCGCTTTCTCACATATGTGCCGTGTCTTCCCTCTGTCTTTTTTACAAGTATTTTCACTGCAACTGGCCCGACGAGTTACTTTCGCTGCTTCCCAGACTGCATGAATTTAAGCGAGCTACCAGTCTGGCTTCTCGGTCCCACGTTTTCACTGTCAAAACGGTTAAATGTAACCGTCTCTTCTACCCCAATAGGTAATAGGTCCTGATCTGGCATCTAGTCTACGATAGATGATAGGTCCTGATCTGGCATCTAGTCTGCGATAGGTAATAGGTCCTGATCTGGCATCTAGTCTACCATAGGTGATAGGTCCTGATCTGGCATCTAGTCTACCATAGGTGATAGGTCCTGATCTGGCATCTAGTCTACGATAGATGATAGGTCCTGATCTGGCATTTAGTCTACGATAGGTGATAGATCCTGATCTGGCATCTAGTCTACGATAGGTGATAGGTCCTGATCTGGCATCTAGTCTACGATAGGTGATAGGTCCTGATCTGGCATCTAGTCTACGATAGGTGATAGGTCCTGATCTGGCATCTAGTCTACGATAGGTGATAGGTCCTGATCTGGCTTCTAGTCTACGATAGGTGATAGGTCCTGATCTGGCATCTAGGCTACGATAGGTGATAGGTCCTGATCTGGCATCTAGTCTACAGTCACTTTATCACAGATATGCCGTGGCTTTTCTCTGTCTCTTTCACGACAACTGTTCCGACGAGTTGCTTTCGCTGATCCCCAGACTGCATGAATTTAACCGAGCTAATAAGTTGGCATGTCAGTCCCACCCTTTCATTGTCTAAACGGTTAAATGTAACCGTCTCTTCTACCCAACAGCTTCTTCTCCCGCACTTACCGTCTGTGGAACTCCTTTCCCTTTGTTTGCTTCCACGATCACTAAAATAGTCAAATATTCAAGTGTAATGTTAATCGACATCTGACACTCCGAGATTGTTCCCCGTCCTTCGCTGTATCCTTTCCTCAAACACGCCTCTTCACCCTTTTCTCAATCCTCTGTAACCCCGTGCGTGCTAGTGGCACTCCCTCCTTGCTTGGGGTGAATTGCTTTCAAAATAAAAAAAAAGTATGTATCTTACATGTCTTATGTCAACCATTCCTCGTTGCTTTGAATACTGCGACCATATCTGGTTTGGTGCACTTGCTATATACCTAGAGATTCTTGATAAAATCCAAAGAAGAATCTGCAATATTATTGGTCCTGACCTGGCATCTCGACTTCAGGTCACATTCTCAACGCCGTGACGTAGCTTCCCTGCTCCATTTCTATAAATAACTTCCATAATTGTTCTGCTGAATTTTCTTCTATGCTAATTAGGTTTTATGAATATAAGTTCAGTACTAGATTGGCGGCAATGCCTCATGATTTTACAGTGGAAAGAGCTGGATGTAACCGTAAGTTCTATTCTAGTTGTTTCTTCTCTCGGACTTCCCTTTGTGGAAATCTCTTCCGGCTTTTTGCTTCCCTGTCAAATTTGATTTAAAATTTATATGCAATGTCAATCGTTATCTACTGTATTCTTAATTCTTGATCTTTTAATGTTCTCTGAGTGTGTCGCAACCGGTGTTCCCGAAACCCTAGATTCCATGAAGAGGTCACTAGATGTTAGGCGAGAAACGTCACAAATAGACTAATACATGTATGAATGTGTGTCTCAACGGCTGTTGTGATGCGTCTAGTGTGGTAGTCTCAGTTATCGCCGCTGGCTAGCAGCAATGCGAAAAGTGGAGCCGAGTGCGTAAGTCTTCCCCTGCCAATATATAGCCTCTCCATCAGCAAGCCCTATGTAGTGCCTCCTCTTGGCGACACATGGCAACCGAGCACCTTGCTGACTCGGGCTAAACTACAGGGGACGGGGGAGGAGTTTGGCCCGCTTAACATGCGGCATGCAAGCCCACCGGTGTGTGGACACCCTCTGGTGCCTATGAACCAAACCCCAGCTACGGGTTTTAACCCGTAGCTCCACTACCTTGTGTAAATCTTCGGGAGTAGAAAAGGCTAAGGAGTAAACCCTACACAAATCCGGAGTGGAGCCTCTAAGGCGTATGGACGGCACTCTGTGCTACCTTCCGGCAACTCCTGCAGCTGCGCTGGTACCAAACTGTATTGGTTTATCCTATCCTTTGGACTCTGCTAGCAAGGCCGAGAAGGGGAACTAGACGTCTGGGCAGCCCTAGTTCTCCATACATCCCGCCCAGGCTCGTGGCGCACTCGAGAGGACACTCCAGAGCACTACGCCATCGTCTCCCGAGACGGACGGATGCCGACAACAAATGTTCTCTGACCATAACTGTTTTGTTTTCTCATATTCTCTAACACTCAGTAAACGCTTGCGTCTTAGTGACTCTATTGCCTTGCTTAGAGTGCATCTTTAGTAAGGTAATATTTCAAAATAATAGACATTTTTTCATGAATTCTTTTTCTTTTATGTCAGTATGTAGACGATCATTGGACTCCACAACTTCCTCTTTTCTTTGTTCTGCCAGCCATTCATATAAGCTATAAAACTTGTATCACTAAAGAATTATTATCTAAGAAATTTAAATCTAAAAAAATATTTTCTGCCTTTAAATAACCTGCAAAGTTGTTGAAAACGAATCAATCACTCAACAGTCGGACTTGTGTCAGTAAACCATTATTATTTGTCCTAAAAATTCTTACAATCTGCAAATATTTTGTGCCTTTAAATAACCTGCAAAAGGCTGATAAAACGCAGAAAAGGAAGCAATCAATTTATGATGAATATGACTTCTGTTTGGCAGTTCTTGCTATATTCCAAGTAATGAAGAACGTGTTAACTCCGGCCTTTGCACACGTTTCTAAGATAGTTATTATGATTACTGGGAATGACGATAAACTACATCCGGCAGCAAGGCCTCTGATCGGGAGATTAGAGGTTTTGAGGAGCGTGAAACCCCATCCTAACAACTGTTGTTCCCAGGTTCACTCGGAATCGGGGTGGTAGCACCTGTTAGGGTCCCGGCTATGGACAAAGAGTGAACCCCCAAACAAAAATCAAACAGTACATTTTTATAATAAAATGACCAAAAATAAATTTCTATAGTAAAATGGCAATCAATGCAACGCTTAAAAAATATGTAAAAATACATTTTTATAGTAAAATTGCCAAAAATACATTTTGTGTTAAACAAAATATAAACCTTTACTCTCAGAGTATAAAATTCCTTCCAACGTATATGCAGTTGGAGCATGTAGCTACGTACAAAATATTTAGATTTCGGTATTAAATAATCCATTGATGTTGGTATGACGCTAAAGAATTCTCAAACAGCCACCAATACATATTTATAGCAAAATGACCAGCAATACATATTTATAGTAAAATGACCAACAGTACATATTTATAGCAAAATGACCAACAGTACATATTTATAGTTAAATGATCAACAGTACATATTTTTAGTAAAATGACCAACAGTACATATTTATAGTAAAATGACCAACAGTACATATTTATAGTAAAATGACCAACAGTTCATATTTATAGTAAAATGACCAACAGTACATATTTATAGTAAAATGACCAACAGTTCATATTTATAGTAAAATGACCAACAGTACATATTTATAGCAAAATGATCAACAGTACATATTTATAGTTAAATGACCAACAGTACATATTTATAGTAAAATGACCAACAGTACATATTTATAGTAAAATGACCAACAGTACATATTTATAGTAAAATGACCAACAGTTCATATTTATAGTAAAATGACCAACAGTACATATTTATAGTAAAATGACCAACAGTACATATTTATAGTAAAATGACCAACAGTTCATATTTATAGTAAAATGACCAACAGTACATATTTATAGCAAAATGACCAACAGTACATATTTATAGTTAAATGATCAACAGTACATATTTTTAGTAAAATGACCAACAGTACATATTTATAGTAAAATGACCAACAGTACATATTTATAGTAAAATGACCAACAGTTCATATTTATAGTAAAATGACCAACAGTACATATTTATAGTAAAATGACCAACAGTTCATATTTATAGTAAAATGACCAACAGTACATATTTATAGCAAAATGATCAACAGTACATATTTATAGTTAAATGACCAACAGTACATATTTATAGCAAAATGACCAACAGTTCATATTTATAGCAAAATGACCAACAGTACATATTTATAGTAAAATGACCAACAGTACATATTTATAGTTAAATGACCAACAGTACATATTTATAGCAAAATGACCATAAGTTCATATTTATAGCAAAATGACCTACAGTTCATATTTATAGCAAAATGACCATAAGTTCATATTTATAGCAAAATGACCAACAGTTCATATTTATAGTAAAATGACCAACAGTACATATTTATAGTAAAATGACCAACAGTACATATTTATAGTAAAATGACCAACAGTACATATTTAAAATCAAAATTACTAACAACGTTTTATCGGTGGCTAAGGGCATACAGTTGCGTTCAATATATATTCAGCTGAAGCTTTATATTTCTGATCAAAATAGTTAGATTTCGGCATTAAATAACCCACCGAGGTTCATATGCCGCTGAACAAAGTCAACCAACCAGCAATACGTATTTGTCGTAAAATTACCAACAATACATATTTATAACAAAATGACGAAGAATACATTTTATCTATACTATTGCGTTCGAAATACCTTGTGTAACAGCAAAATTGTTCAAATCGTGTAACAGCATGGGATAATTGTCTATCCCATAAAATCTTCAATATCTAAACAACCACTAAACTAATTGAGTTTCTGTTTTCCAGGTTTTCATATAAGACGTTTAGCCATCTTGACACCGTTTTTCGTAAATATCACCGAAAAACCCTTTGAGTTATCCAGCTAGAAACAGAACCGGTTAAAATCGTTTTGTGTTAGCCTCACTATTTCTTCCCAAATGAGCAATGGTAGGAGGAAAAGATCATTCAGGTCTTCAGTAATGGTACCAACATTCATACTCTGGCTTCTATCTTCAAAGTCCATTCAAGAACCATCAAGTGAACGGTGAATAAGTTAAAAAAGTGAACCGTAGAGAGAAAAACTGGATCAGGTGGTCAAAACAGCAAGAGAGATCACCATTTAAAATTTAGAGGTAAATACATTCATATTATTCAAAGTAGAATCCAGTAGTCTTATAGAAGCCTCGGATAATTCCAGTAAGAATCTTTAATCATTTCTAAGATACAACGGTTCAAAGTCCCATCTAAGAGTTGAACAATAGACCCGGTCTATTTAGCTGAAGACATAAAGTTGTCTTAAAAAATATCTAGATTTCAGCATTAGATAGCCAATAGATGTTGATCTACCGCTAAACAAAATTATTCAACAAATTAACCAACAATTACATAGAAAGTAAAAACAAAATATTGGTTGTTCGAACACCCCACGGTACTAATGGAGGATTAACTTACACCCTTGTGCAAATTCATTGAAACAATACAAATAATTCAGTTATTATTTACGTTTTATTTCGTACTTTTCCAATGAAATATGTCCCAGTGCACATGTTAGTCCTTCCTATGTCCATTCCACGAAGTCGTCCCTTGCAGATTGACCAAAGATTCTCGATTGAATTTAAATCAGGAGAGTTTCCAGGTCAGTCTATTGTATTTTGATTTGCTCACTGGTTAGGCTAGCCAGTTTGTTCGTGCAGCATTACAAATTCTTACAATCTGCAAATATTTTGTGCCTTTAAATAACCCGCAAAAGGTTGATAAGCCGTAGAAAAAGAATCAATCAATTTATAATGAATATGACTTCTCTTTGGCAGTTCTTGCTATATTCCAAGTAATGAAGAACGTGTTAACTCCGGCCTTTGCACACGTTTCTAAGATAGTTATTATGATTACTGGGAATGACGATGAACTACATCCGGCAGCAAGGCCTCTGATCGGGATATTAGAGGTTTTGAGGAGCGTGAAACCCCATCTTAACAACTGTTGTTCCCAGGTTAGGCTAGCCAGTTTGTTCGTGCAGCATTACAAATTTTCGTACGCTTCCTGTCCAATTGCAGACATCGTAAGAAAACTAATCGATAGTCGAGACAATAGTGTCTGGGCGTGATGAAAATCTGGTACAATCACGGATGACGTATTATTTTTCATGGCCAAACAAATTTCATCACACACCCCGAAAATAGATTCATATTACTGCACGCCACTGCAAATGACGCAATCTGAGTCAAAAACAGAAATGGATATGTGCGGAAGATTACACCCAGTCACTCTAAAACGGGTGAAAGAAAGGAAACTAAAGCGCTTGTTACAATTAATTTGCCCAAGGATTTAATTTATGAAAACGTGTTTTGATATTATTTCCATGTTACCATCGTCTCACAAACAGCATAGTTTCAGAATGCTTTGAAGATGATAGCAACTAACAGTGGTCAGGTAATGTAGCAAACTTACCGAGAATTACACTTAGGATGTGGTTCCACGCTGCTCGACTTACCTGGAATTACACTGTTACACGTATATTTATATGATAATAATAGCTTGCCAATCGTATTCGAGGATACCCAGTACCTATTACAGACTCTCGCTCCGGCACATTTGTGTGCGTGTTCAACACCTACAGAGCCAACTATGCTCAGTAGACCATAGTTACAGTTTCTGGGAAAAAGGTGTGTTATCTAGCATGATTAACAATCTGAATAACGCCAGTACACTTAAATCCTCAGTCACGATGACTTGCGACAGCTATCGACGGCCCCCAAGTGTCGCGTCTAACCAATTTCACTCACAATCCTTGGTATGGTTTTTAGGCATTTTCCAAACGATCGTGCTCCCTCCAGTCTCCATGGTGAGATTCTAACCGGTGTCTCATGGTCAGAAAGCGAACGTTTTAACCACTCGGCCACAATATTATAATTTTAATATATATATATATATATATATATATATATATATATATATATATATATATATATATATATATATGTATATATGTATATATATATATATTTATATATATATATATGTATATGTATATATATATTTATATATA
>OZ038507.1:67332404-67367404 GCA_964036315.1 Acanthosepion esculentum
CATAACACTAAAGGTATTATCGATATATATTTATTTATTTTAATTTCATGACAAGAATAGTGTGACTTTGTTAAAGACATTGAAACAATGAATGCATAGTTATCCTCCGAATATCAGAAAATGGATTTTACACATGCGAAAGTATGTTTTATAGATTACGTCATAAAAACCTGCGAGGTAGGCTTAATTTATTTGGGAAGGATATTATAATAATAAGGAAAGAGTACTTAACTTGCCCATGGAGGTTGACAGAACAGTCATTAACACATATAGCAAAAATGCAAAGTTTACTCAGGCCTACATAGGACAGGAAGTTGTGGAAAGCCAGGTCTCTCCCTTTCTGAAGGAACACGGTACATAGAAGAAGAAATACTATTGTTTTTATTTATCTGTTTATCTGAGCGTCCACGTCGCAAGAAATTGTGGTCGAAATTTAATGCAAGTTTTTCGGCAATACCGGAGGAAAATTACTCAAAACCCACCCCACTCCAGAAGCAGAACTATTGCCAGGTTGGTGTGTGGGCGGCGCTCAGACTAGAGCTATTAATATATCCAACTTCCCCGGTAGAAGTGAACTCCTACAGAAGGAACGTATTGGATTATCTTTTATAGCGATTTTACTAAGCGTAGCGTCGACGAGGCACCCGGTGATGGTCGAAGTCACTATACAATCCTAACTGATGTTAACCATTACACCATGTCGAGGTGCATTTTTCAGCGCGCCCACAAATGTGATATAAGGTCGAGTTTCAAAGTCAGTTTAACGACAGCACCGTGGAAAAATAGCACAAGCCTACTCGGTACTTCCACCATTGAAAACGCCTCATTCGCCGGGTAATGACACAAGCCCTACCCCGAAGTAGAGGTACTGACTGACTGGGGTGATGGCCTCTAGGACTTAAGCTTAATATTATTTTGGAATTAGCCAGCCGAAGCCAGGGAAGTAGATTTACTAAACGCAGATTAATTGTGGCCGAAAGTATGGAAAACCCAGTGAGGATCGAACTCACTACTCAGTTGTCATTTTTTCTAGCGAGGCAAGCTTGCTAACTATTATGCCACGTCGGAGTGCCGGAGATTTACCATAACACCCCACTGAGTCAAGTCGTGACAAAAGGTCGGCTTTTAACGTGGGGACCCGAGTGTTTCCACTCAGGACTCTGGTCTAAGCTCGTCTAAGTTAGTCATCACACCACCGCTACGTAACAGATATCACGCAACACTGAGGGGGACACAAGGGAGGAGAGAACGCCTCCGGCACGGAATAGATACTAGATCCGCAGCGTCCATCCTGACATGAAAAAAAAAAAACTCTTCTCCTCGGCCAATCCATTCGGATGATTTTGTTGGTTGGTTGTTTTGTTTTATGGCATATCAAAACCTCAGTGGGTCATTTAATGCTAACAAAATTTTTAAATAGATTCATAGCAATAGTTTGGTTTGGTTTGTTTTGTTTTACGGCATATCAACCTCCATGGGTCATTAATGCCAACAACTTTTTTTTCTGGTAATATTTTTTTGTCAAAAATATATTTCTGGTGATATTTTTTTTCTCAAAATTGTATAGCTGGTAATATTTTTTATGTAAAAACGTATTGCTGGTAATAGTTTTTTTTTCTTCAAAAATTTATTTCTGGTAATAATTTTTTTCACATAGTATTTCTGGTATTAAAACCTATTTTTACATTTTCATAATGCTCTTTACCTCAGTTTTGGGGTTAATTATTTGCCCATAGCTGGGACCCTAACAGGTGCTACTACCCCGGGTCAGGGTGGACTTGGGAACACCAGCAATTAAGAGGTGGTTCCACGCTCCTCAAAGCCTCCTGATCAGAGGACTCGCTGTTGGACGTAGTTTATCGTCTTACCCTGGACGCGTACGCAGTTTATCGTCATACCCAGGACGGCCGTTCGGATGAATCCGAAAGGAAAGCCCTAAATGATTATCTAAGCGTAGCTTAGATGTGGCACAAAGCCGAAAATATGGGGCACCAAGTGAGAACGTACCCACTATTCAGTCGCAACTGTTTTAGCGAAACAAGCTTGCTAACCATTACACCACGCCACGGTGTTTACTCATTCCCCCACGAGAATGAGATGTGACACAAGGTCGTTTTAAAGTGGGGCCCCGAGCACGTGCACTCAGGCGGGACAAAAATTGCGCTGGCTAGCACCGATCCATCTCTCTTGAGCAATGGGAGGGCGCGGCCTCGAGCAGCTGTTCCTCAGGGCTGGGCACCTCTCAGTATAATTTTCTCAGTTGCCCCTCTGCCCTTTGACAGAGAAGCCCCTGAGCGCACTAGGTCAAGGACAGAGACGCAACTGAGAGATGATAAATAATGTATAAATTACTTCATAGTAATTTACACGTTAAGGTGCCCTCACCACGTCGAGGTGCCCTCCAGCCAAACAAAATTACATCAACTGTGCTTACAGCATATAAGGTAATATATGATTTGCATAACAGTTTGTAAAAACATATTCCAATAAATATTTTATCTGTGATTGTCATATATAAACAATGTTTTCGCAGGATATATTGTTGGGTTTTATTTTTAAATTCCTCATGTTGGCATTACCTAGTTAAAATTTTGTCGTAATCTAGAAAACCTACAGCGTTCGGATTAGGCATTGTTATCTTCTGACATTTCGCAAAACTACAAATAAGTCAAACGGAGCAGAAAAAAACCCCAACAATTTATTGAATTATCTAAATTCAAAATGATCTGTTTAATGAGACATTCTTAAAACAGTACGAAATTTTTTAAATAAATGAACAAATAGAAATTTTACTGAATTAATTAATTAACTATATAATAATTGTTCTTGTCTCTCCTTTCATTATTTAGTTACTTAGTTCGCACGAACTTTACCCCCCGCCGATACCTCGTAAATAACGGATTACTCAATTTTGATCGCGTGGAAAATGAGCAAAAGTCAGTAAGTTTCTGTGAGAAAATGAAAGAAAGAAAGAAAGAAAGAAAGAAAGAAAAAGAAAGAAAGAATAGAAATGGATTTAAGAGTTGTTTCAATGAAATGAAAAAAGTTGTCAATTACAAATATTTTCAATAATGACGAAGATATATTTGGGACATTTACTCCCATATTTTGTTGAAATTGTTAAACTCCAATATTTAACAGTGAAAAAGGGAAATTTATACGGATGTTTTATTGTTGTGGAACTTACCATGATCTTATTCAGTTACTAACGTAAGAAGTAAAATTTTTCCCGGTCTTTCTCGTCATTATCTGTCTATATTTCTGTGATGAGGTATTATGTACATTATTTATATTATTCGGAATATTCTCTTCATCTTTGTCTCCATGTTTATCACAATGCTTCGGCCTTTCAGTATCTGTCTATATTTCTGAGATGAAGTATTATGTATATTATTTACATTATTCGGAATATTGTCCTCATCTTTGTCTCCATGTTTATCACAATGTTTCGGCCTTTCAGAATCTGTCTATATTTCTGAGATGAGGTATTATGTACATTATTTACATTATTCAGAATATTGTCCTCATCTATGTCGCCATGTTTATTACAACGTTTCGGCCTTTCAGTATCTGTCTATATTTCTGAGATGAGGTATTATGTACACTATTTACATTATTCGGACTATTGTCGTCATCTTTGTCGCCATATTTATCACAACGTTTCGGCCTTTCAGTATCTGTCTATATTTCTGAGATGAGGTATTATGTACACTATTAACATTATTCAGACTATTGTCCTCAATTTTCTCGCAATATTTATTACAACGTTTCGGCTTTTTAGTGTCTGTCTATATTTCTGAGATGATGTATTAAGTATACTATTTACATTATTCGAACTATTGTCTTCACCTTTGTGGCCGTTTTTATTCAACGTTTCAGCTGTTGTATGCTCCGACCTTTTTCAGGTGGTTTGAAGGAAACATGGCACAGTGGATAAAGGCGTTAGTTAGATCAAGTGACAGGACCCAAAGAGTGTGAGTTCAATACCCGGTTAAGGCAATGGAGAACTTGTAGAGGTGAATTAACAGGAGACAACTGACAATTGACATACATTAAACATGGCACGTGGAACTAGAACAGTCTACCCCAGTGAGCGAAATAAAGGCTGCAGTTCGACATTCCAACAACCTGAAGAAGGTCGGAGCGTACAACGGCCTAAACGTTGTATAAATATGGCGAAAAAGATGAGGACAATAGTCTGAATAATCTAAATAGTGTAGAATTATAGATGTATACATCGGCAACACAATCATAGATCCAACTATAGATATAAAAAAAATTAATTATAAAATGCACAAACGCGCGTCATACGCTACACACACACACACACACACACACACACACACACACACACACACAAATATATATATATATATATATATATATATATATATATATATACGGTAGACTCTCCCGTCGTATGAGAGTCAAGCATCTCAATTCCTAGGAACCGAGAGCCCAGACTATATAACTTGATTATAGTGGTGAAGGCTTTCTGCAGAAACATCCACACTTTCTGAAGGGCCGAATACAGAGACCTGATGAACTACATGTCACATGGTCCCCAAACGACCCTCCGCAGGTTTTAAATTCTGTGTTTTCCTTCTCCTATTCTAGTTGCCATCCAAGGCTATAGAACCCAGTCTGTTCCGATATTTACTCATAACTGAAGGGAGAAGAGAATTCATACCTTTGCCAAGGGTATTAGTACGTAAGTAAATGTAATGGATTCCAGTGGAATTCGAATTCGGCTCTTCGATATATATATATATATATATATATATAGATAGATATATATATATATATATATATATATATATATATATATATATATATATATATATATATATATATATATATATATATATATATATATATATGAATAAAAACTAATGGAACACTTAGCCATCGCGTTTCCCTCTCTGAGGGAATTTACCAAAACGCTAAGTAAGCTATGGAGGACAAGAAGCGACATAATTCAATGTCTAATACATGAAAGTCTGAACAAAAAACTTATGAAATTTGTTATGTAAATTATTTTAGTTTGGGATTAATTTAAATGTTACATATTTTGAATAAAATAAGGTTAAGACGTTTCGGCCGTTGTACGCTCCAGCATTCTTCAGGTGGTTGTAATGTTGAACTGGTTCCTTTATTTCGCTCACTGGGGTAGACTGTTCTAGTTTCCACGTGCCATGTTTAATGGATGTAAGTTATCAGTTATCTAATGTTAATTCCCCTATCCAAATTCTCCATTGCCTTAACCGGGTATTGAACTCACAGTCTTTGGGTACTGTCTAACCAACGTCTCACGGATACATATCACAGTGGAAATAGAACAGTCTACCCCAGTGAGAGAAATACAGGGTTCAGTTCGACATTCCAATCACCTGAAGAAGGCCGGAGATTACAACAGCCGAAACATTGTAAAAAATATGGCGACAAAGATGAGGAAAATAGTCCGAATAATGTAAATAGTGTACATAATACCTCATCTCAGAAATATAGACAGATACTGAAAGGCCGAAACATTGTAAAAAATATGGCGACAAAGATGAGGAAAATAGTCTGAATAATGTAAATAGTGTACATAATACCTCATCTCAGAAATATAGACAGATACATAAGGTTAAGAATTTAACAGTTTTCATTCAATTGTTTAACATTTAGTGGTCATGTATCCTGCCTTGCGAAAGAGTTAATTCTTTCTGGAAGGGAGATATTGGAAAATATATAGGGGTGGGGGGCAGATGTATATTTTGATAAGATTCGATATCGGCAATAACAAGAATTTTCCTTTTAAGTAAGTTGCTTTCTCTTTTAAAAGATGTGACATTCTATAGATCAATGTCATTTGTATGCATAACTAATAACATATTAACTCTTGTATATAAACACTTGTTGCAAAATAAAATACCTGCATTTCAGATTTCATTAGAAGACGAAACGCGTTTTCATTTTGTGAACACACGTATATTATATATATATATATATATATATATATATATATATATATATATATATATATATATATATATATAAGAATGGGGCTATAGTGGTTCCAATGAGAGAAAAGTGTGTATATTAAAATGAAGAGAGGTACCGCAAACATTTTTGGTTGTAATGTGGATTTTGAAAAAAGAATATTTTGCTTTAATTTCCATAATTTTCCATAAAAAATAATATGCTTTATTCACCATATTTTCGACGGATTTGCACCAACATTTACAGGCACATCCTCCTAGTTAGTGGGAAGGCCAAGATCGACCTTGCATTTTCCAACTCCCATCGATAGTGGAAATAATCGATTTTTTTTCATGTTTCTCCGGCAGTTTTCATGTAGTTTGCGGCCATTTTCTACTGGCCAGAGTGAGAGCCTATAGCTGACTGACACAAATGTTAACTAGCATGCAAAAAAAATCGATAGCTGCATTCGGCACAAATAGGAAAAATTTAAATCTGCATGGCACTTTACTCCAATTGGATCATTTGCTTGCTTAAACTCAACGTTGATTCTCATTCCGCAGAACTGGGTTGGGTGTAAAAAGGTATTTGTTATTAACATTCTTTTTTCATTCGGTTTTTCCAGTTACGAGTCCTTTTTTAAAGCTTATCGTTTTGTGTTCATTTTGTTTAGTTCTTTTTTCGTAACAGATTTAATGTCTAGTATAGAGCTTAGAAAAAATTCGCAGTGTGAGATAGGCAAGAAGTAAGGCATGTAGCAACATCAGCACGGCAAAGGGCACTCCTTTCAAGGCAAGGAAGGGCAAAAATATTTTAAGTCAAGTGATAGCGATTGCTGTATGAGTCGTACGCTTTTTTAATCAAGCACGGGCAACGCCGGGCCATGCTGCTATATATATATATATATATATATATATATATATATATATATATATATATATATATATATATATATTGAACAATAAAAAGTGATAAAAAATTAAAATCTTCAGACCCACTGGGTTGTATATCAATATTCTTTCGTTTTTATTATTATTTCATTTAGATTCCTCGACTAGTTTCGGCCAACATGGCCATCATCAGGAGAAAAAAAAATCTGCTTGCTGGTAGCAGTGAACTACAGAAATGAATGTCTTGATGGAGAAAATGAACTTTTATCTGTAATTTTCATTTGTTTTTTAATTTTTTTAATTTTTTTAACATGAATTCTGGTCAGTCCGTGTGTTGGTCAAACAGTCTCTTTTAAGTTGTTATTTAAGATAAGAGCTGGATGGATTCATGCTGCTCTGAATTCCCTTGGTCATTTTGACAGTTTTATTGGTTCCTGGAAAGGGGATGAGTCTCTGTTAAGTGGATGTGTGTGTTATTTGGTTCTTCGGGAGTGAGTGCGTATATGTGTGTAAACGTGTATATTACTATGGGTGTGTGTTATCATTTGACTCATGAGGTAATGAGAGAGTATGATGTGTGTAAGTGTGTATATTCGTGTGGGTAGGTGTATAAGTGTGAGACCTCAACACCTCTGTAAGCATGTCTATCATGTGTGGGTGAGAAATATGGGTAGGTCCTGATTTGAAGGGCTACATATTAATAGTATCTATATAGTTAATAATAGTTTTTAAACGTTGTATCCAGTTATTTTCATCGAACTCTAAAATCTTTCTAATGTTATCTGCTCTGAAATTTTCTATTCTCTTTCTCTCTCTCTCTCTCTCTCTCTCTATATATATATATATATATATATATATATATATATATATATATATATATATATACACATTATAGTAAAAATGTCATAATTCGTTGAAAAATGCATCACTATCCTTCCTAGACTTAACCTCTTTTTCGAACGTAACTCATAATTGATACAATAATAGTTAATAAAAATGAACACGTTACCGCCCCTGTCTAAACGATTGGAACTCTCAGTATCCTTGTAAACAAAAATTATGAATGTAAGTGCTTTTAAAACCAGGCAAATTCAAAAATAAGTTATTACAAAATTCGCTTGAAGATGAAACAGAACTAATGCTTTAAATTTAATTATGTAAATAAAATTGAAGTTTTTAGCTTCTGTTTTTGAAACATGGTAATTCCTGTGTAGCGAAGGAATCATATTTGTAAATCAGTTAATTTATAATATATATATATATATATATATATATATATATATATATATATATATATATATATATATGTAACAGACGGAGATAGATAGATAGATAGATAGATAGATAGATAGATAGATAGATACTGTTTTGCGCAGCTATATGCGTGATTGAATAATAGTGTTGTTTTATTATTTGTTGTCTTCTGTAGGAGTTTTCTCTCTTTGTCTCTCCATTCAGACGTAGCCCTCCCCACGGACTTCTGTCAACGTGAGTAAAAAAAATGGAAACACCGCGTGCGCACACACACACGAGCTCACGCATACCCGCGTGCGCGCGCGTAAGCCGGAACGGCACGCATACACGCAAAAACACATCTATACACAGAGAGGATAATCAGATAAAATGTATCCAGGCTTGTTCCTCAGCTTGTTAGAAATAAAACATTTAATCGAATTGTGTTAAAGATTAATTAACTTTATCTTATTTTCAGAACATTATAAATTTGTTTTTCTTGGTTTTTATTTGAGCACCAAAAAAAAAAAAATGGTTTCAAATACAAATTTAAAACAGAATTTCCCATTTATTTAAAAGAAAAAAAAATGATGTAAACAACACGGGATGAAAGAAAATAAATTTAGAAACTTATTCTTTATTTAATACAAAGATATCTTTTCTTGACTGAGTGGACTTTATTTTATTTTTATAACTATTTGTTTTCGCCTTTCTTTACTTTAATGATTTTTTTACAATATAGGCTTGTTATAAAAGATGCGAGAAGAAACTAAACTGTTAAACGTAAAAAAATACTCATCATCCATTCTTCATATATATATATATATATATATATATATATATATATATATGTACATGCATATATATATATATGTGTATATATACATAAATATATATATATATATACATACATACATATATATATATATATATATATATATATACATACATATATATATATACATATATACATAAATATATATATATATATATATTTTGAACGAATGAATATATATATATAATTAACATTTCATGATTTACGCTAAAACAACTTTGTAATACATTTTTTTCTTAAATACATTTAATATTTTCTGTCAGTTTCTCTCCTATCTCCCTTTTTCTCTTTCTTTTTTCTTCTTTATTGTTGTTTCTTTTCTTCTTTTATTTCCTTCTCTCATTTCCTTTCTTTTTCATTCACTTCTACTTTCGCCGCCCATTTTATATACAGTGTAACCCGGATATAAGAGACCCGGATATAAGAGAAACCCGGATATAAGATAATTTTTATCTGGTCCAAAATTAGAGCCTGTGTTAATGTATATATAATAGACCAAACACGGATATAAGAGAAACCCGGTTATAAGAGACGTCTTCTCCGGTCCCGACAACTCTCTTATATCCGGGTTACACTGTAATATTTCTTTTTTGCACAATTGATTTTCTTTCTTCTTTATTTTTTTTCTTTCTTGTTCTTTCATTTTAAACATTCTATTTATATTAATTTGTTCATTCACTTATCTTTCTTTCTCCTGTTTCCCCTTTCGTTCTTTCTTTTATTCTTTCTTTCCTTCTTTCTTTCCTTTTTTTCATTTTTTGATTTCCGTTATTTCCATCTTTTTTTTTCTTTATTTGTATGCTTCATTTTTGTTTTCCGTTATTTCTTTCTTCTTCTTCCTTTCTTTCTTCTTTCTTTCTTTCTTTCTTTAGTTCACCCTTTCATTTGTTTTCCCTTCTATACTTAATTCGTTGTTTCCGTCTTTCTTTTTTTCTTTCTGTCTTTAAAATATTTCTTCATATCTCTGAGTTGACAAGGCCAACGAATGAGGCAACTCTTGATTTTTATTCTACGTAATATATATGCTTTGTTATAATAAATTAATTGAGCTCTTTTTGTGGATCAGTTTTAATATTTTATATTACTAGGGTTCACTTAGATTATATACCAACGGATTATTGCTATATATATATATATATATATATATATATATATATATATATATATATATATATATATATATGAAGAGATATAGTTTTAAGGTGTGCTATATTTATGGGATAAAGTTCTCAATATCAGAAATAGAGCGTATGCAAATATAAATATAAAGTGAACATTGAAGTCAGGCGGCCTGACGATTGCGTCCAGCATGAATCAGCCTGTCGCCTATGAGTGTTGACTTCAATGTTCACTTTATATATATATATATATATATATATATATATATATATATATATATATATAAATATATATATATATATATATATATATATATATATATATATATATATATACAAACAGTAGAATATTTGTTAAGATCGTATGCATTTAAAGTGCTCAATATCAAGTTGATTGCAGAGCTGATTAGTTTAGAAATATATATATGTATAAATATATATATATATATATATATATATATATATATATACATACATGCATATGTGTATATATATATACATACATATAAATATATACATACATATAAATATATATATACATATATATATATATATACATACATGCATATATATATATATATACATACATGCATATATATATATATATATATATATATATATATATATATATATATATATATATATATATATATATATATCAGATGTGTGCCTGTCTGTGTGTACGTATGCTATTTCTGCACGTCCAGAATGCTTGAACGATTTTGGTGAAATCATACACACATATTGCAAATTCAGAAAATTCACCATGGTCACATGGACAGAAACCAAATCTTCTAACCACCCAGTCACATGCCATGTACATATATATATATATATATATATATATATATATATATATATATATATTTATATATATATTTATATATATCATGTATTGATTTAAAAGTTAAGTAAATAACGTTACAACTACGCCTTTTTATCAAAATACATCTGGAAAATCAAAGAGGATAAAACCTAACTAAAATAAAACAGAAAATATCTAACTATATTCATCTATTTCTCTATCTCATTCTCTGTCACTCTCCCCTATCTGTATCTCGCATTCACTCACTCTCTCTGTCCATGTCTCTGTCTCTGTCGCTCTCGCTATATATATATATATATATATATATATATATATATATATATATATATATATATATATATCGTTATAGATAGATAGATAGATAGATAGATAGATAGATAGATATGAAAATAGAGGGTCTGTTTCATGCTTCTGTGCACACTTTACGCCACATGCCCTGATGATTTCTTTGAAGCGTATAACAGACTGTCGCCGCAAGGTGTTGACCACATTTTCCACTTTCATATTCCCACACGCTCTGTCTCCGACATTGAGCATTCTTACACACACGCACACACATACACACACACACACGCACGCACATATACGCACACACACACACACACACACACATGCACGCACATATACGCACACGCACATATACGCACACACACACACACACTTATATATATATATATATATATATATATATATATATACCCAAGTAGAGAATTGATATATACACGGAAAAAATTCCAATAACCAACAAATACTATTCTTAAAAGAGTGCTCAATACAGAGTAGAGCAAATATAATCATTTATTCGAAAATTATAACATAAATATATTATAAAATCACTAAAATAATAGCCACTTTGTTTCAACACTTCTGGTGGTGTCTTATTGTGTTGAATTCTACATTCAACGCCATCACTTGATAAGACACCAGAAGTGTTGAATATATATATATATATGTGTGTGTGTGTGTGTGTGTGTGTGTGTGTGTGTGTGTGTGTATGTATGTGTGTGTGTGTGTGTGTGTGTACGCGCATGTGTTTGGGGTGGGTGTTTATTTAAATAATAAATAAATATAATAAATGAATATATAACCTAAATAATATAATTAATAAATAAAATCTATGGAAAACAAATGGAAGTTTAAAGACATGTCTTCATCGTATAATTGTAAATATATCCGGAATCATTTTGCCAAATATCTGTTGGTCCATACTGACGCTGTTGACTTGCATAATATAATCAGACAGCGTTTGCGTTCAAACATTTGTCAGCATGCTGGCACCGAACGCTTATCGTTGTATACATGTCAGCGGATCGTCGTAATTCTAAGCTATGCTTTGTTGGTCTAAAATCTGCAATTTTTCTCGCAGCGGGCTCTTGACAAAGAAAAATCTCCGGAGACTTGAAACTCTGCAGGAATAGCAGAAACACGGGTGGGTGAGGGTACTAGGCGTTGGGGTGGGGAAAAGGAAATTGACATTCAAGCAAGCTCTTATACACACGCACACAAACAACATATATATATATATATATATATATATATATATACGTGCGCATTACGGAGAGAAACATATTTAGTAATAAACTAAACATTATATATATATTTATATATATGTGTGTGTGTGTGTGTAATATGCTGGAAAGATCTTCGTCTAAACAAGAACCGTTTCCAAGGTAAAACTTTTTCAGAACCCATTTGCAAATATATATATTATTGTCATCCATAGACAGACTGTTTCACAGCTCTTCACAGTGGCTAGACGTCCCGTTGCCTCTAGCTAGGTTCGAAACCCGACTGAATTGGCGTCAGTCGGAGATTCTACCACTAAGCCGTCGGCGCACGGTAGAGAGGACGGTGAATTCAAGCGTGTTTATTTTTTTTAGATAAACACACAGTGATCGACAGGACTCAATTCGCTTTTGCCGAAGAGTCTTACTATATCAGCCGTAATAGTCGCTGGTTACAAACCCACACTTCCTCTCCAGAGGGCTCAACCAAAATTATTAATTTTTCAGGAGCCTATATAATGTCATCCACAGACAGACTGTTTCGCTGTCTCACAGATCTTCAGTGTGGCTAGACGTCCGATTGCCTCTAGCTAGGTTCAAAACCCGAAATTCTACCACTAAGCCGTCGGCGCACGGCAGGGATGAAGGTGAATCTTAGCGTATTTATTTTTCGATCAACACACAGTGACTGACAGGACTCAATTCGCTTTAGTCGAAGAATGTAATACTATATTTATAGGCAAAAGTGCTCGGTACCATAGATAGACCGTATGTAAATTTAAAAGTCGAACTCAATTTGAACAGAATCTTCAGTCTTCAGGATGGCCTGAATCTTACTTTCAAACATGAAACAGACTTTAGCAGGGTTATATATATATATATATATATATATATATATATATATATATATATATATATATATATATATATATCATAAAACAGTTATTGGTAAGAGTTGAATTAGATAGAGCGTATGTAAATTTAAAAGTCGAACTCAATTTGAACAGAATCTTCAGTCTTCAGGATGGCCTGAATCTTACTTTCAAACATGAAACAGACTTTAGCAGGGTTATATATATATATATATATATATATATATATATATATATATATATATACATATATATATATATATATATATATATATATATATACATATATATATATATATATATATATATATATATATATATATATATATCATAAAACAGTTATTGGTAAGAGTTGAATTAGATAGAGCGTATGTAAATTTAAAAGCCGAACTCAATTTGAACAGAATCTTCAGTCTTCAGGATGGCCTGAATCTTACTTTCAAACATGAAACAGACTTTAGCAGGGTTATATATATATATATATATATATATATATATATATATATATATATATATACATATATATATATATATATATATATATATATATATATATATATATATATATATATATATATACATATATATATACATATATATATACATATATATATATATATATATATATATATATATATATATATATATATATATATCATAAAACAGTTATTGGTAAGAGTTGAATTACACCAGAAACACACACGGACACAGATAACATACATATATACGTGTGCATGAGTACGAAGAGAATCATATTTAAACACACGCCAAACATATGATTTTTTTTTTTATTTCTGGTAATATTTTTTTCTTCAAAAACGTATAGCTGGTTATAATTTTTTTTCAAAAATGTAATGCTGGTAATATTTTTTTCAAAGTATTCTTGCTATTAAAACCTATTTTTGCACTTAATTAGTGTTTTGACACCAGTTTGGGTGCTAACTATCCACCGATAGTTGGGACCCTAACAGGTGCTACCACCCCGAGTCAGGGTGAACCTGTAAACACCAGCAATTAAGAGGTGGTTCCACACTCCTCAAAACCTCCTGATCAGAGGCCTTGCTGTTGGACGTAGTTTATCGTCTTACCCAGGACATGGATGTAATTTATCATCTCCAGGACGATATATATATATATATATGTAGAGAGAGAGAGAGAAAGAGAGAGAAAGAGACAGAGACAGAGTAAGAGTAAAAGATATACATATATATATATATATATATATATATATATATATATATATATATATATATATATGAAAAAATATAGTTTTAAGGTGTGTTATATTTATGGGATAAAGTGCTCAATATCAGAGATAGAGCGATATCAGAGGCGACAGGCTATTTCATGCTAGACGAAATCGGGCTGCCTGACGATTGCGTCTAGCATGAAACATATAAATATGAAAGTGAACATTGAAGTCAACACACAGTCTGGTATCTAGTCTACGATAGGTGATAGGTTCTGATCTGGCATTTTGTCTACGATAGGTGATAGGTCCTGATCTGGCATCTAGTCTACAGTCACTTTCTCACAGACATGCTGTGGCTTTCCTCTGTCTCTTTCACGGCAACTGTTCCGACGAGTTTCTTTCGCTGATCCCCAGACTGCATGAATTTATGCGAGCTACTAGGTTGGCATCTCAGTCCCATCCTTTTCTTGTCTTGTCAAAACATATGTATAATAATTTCGATCATCTGTGAATAGTTTCTGAAAGTTTCATTAACATCCGACAATTATTTTTATTTTTACAAGATTTTCCAAATTAATGTGTGTCATACAAAAAAAAAAGAAAAAAAAAACGTACTAAAAATTGTATATGTTATTTTACTAGTTCCGGTGATACAAAGAGAAACAAGGTTTTTTTAATCAAAATTTAGAATGTTCTAAAAAGAATGAAATTTTATTTTTAAATAATTAAAAAAAAATTTGCTCTTTCCTCTTCATAATAACATAAACATTAAGACGATAAAATTTTGTTTTCGTCAAGTTTGGCGTCTTTTTCATCATGCTATGCTCTTTTTTAGCGATGTGAATGACTTATCATTATGTGGGAGGTACCTCGAGAAAGAATATGTTCGACGGAAATACGTCACACCCTGTGCTTATAATAACTGGATACGTGGTTACGATGAAAAAAAAAATAGCAAAAAAACGTAAGAACGTTAACAAAATCCACGATAGCTCCTGTTTAATTGTGTAATTTTTCATCGTCGCATTATCAGTGTAAAGAAAATATGAACACTTCTACACGTTAAATATCACTCTACAAACGGTGTCCATATATAGGGTGACCCCAAAAAACGGGAACTTTTTAACAATCCAATAAAACCAAGAGTGATGGAAGAAACATATTTAATTCATAGTAATTGAAACCTTAAAACATGCCATTTAAGAAACAATGATGGAATTTTCATTTTTTTAAAATTACGTCTTGTAGATGGCGTCCTCCTGTACGAATGCATTCTTGAAATCTGCTGTTGAGATTCCTCATTGACTGCTGCAACACCTCAGCTGGGATACTGTGAATTTCATTCTCGTTACTAAAATGGCGAAATGTTTACTTGATCAAGGTCACTGTCTCGCAGTGTTGCCATTGCTCATGTCTGGCAATACGCACTTCAAAAATTTGGGTTCACCCTATATTTACTATAGCGTATTTAATACGCACTTCAAAAATTTGGGTTCACCCTATATTTACTATTATGTGACCTTTTCCCCTGGGAACAGATTGTACGAAACAGACAGCAACTGAAGATAATAACAATGATTAGTTAAAAAAAAAAAAAAAACCGTGGCACATTTAAACTTCGGTTATCATTACAGAAGAAAGAGGTACAGCCAAGGACCATTTCAAAGAGAACGGTGAGGGGACACTTCAACGTGGTTTTAATAGTTAACAAGATTGTCTCGCTAAATCAATTACGAGTGAGTAGAGAGTTTGATCCTCACAGAGTGCCCCATATATCCGGCCTTGTGCTACACGTAAGTTTTTTATTTTTTTATTTTTATTTTTTTTACAGTAAGGTTCACGCATCTGTTGCCATATTCCCGACGCTTCGGTCGTTGTACGTTCCGGCCTTCTTCAGTTGGATAAGAGCGGAATTTAGTGAGTAGCGCCGCTATATCGAGTCTAGTCAGTTTCTTCTTCTATGATGCTTAACGATGCGGGTTCGATTCTCGGTAGTGGATGAGCACTGCTGATGGGTCCCAAATAGGATGAAACAGCCATCCAGTGCTTTTCTGCATTCTGTTGAGGATTCTTCTAGACTCGATGAATTACTGTAAATATTTATTCAAATCCTCCTAATATTTCTATCATTGTATATCCTGGCTTGATCAAAGTTCTGAATATGCTCCAAGAGCCACGTATTCTTTCTCGGGAAAGACGACGTCACTCTTGGGGTTCAATCTGTTGGGTCAGGTATACTTAGATGGTTATCATCACGGAATTTAGTGAGTAGCGGTGCTATATCAAGTCTAGTTAGTTTCCGTTTCGTCACCAAGTTTGATCCAGTGGTATGCCGCTTGCTTTGTATCGTAACGGTCCGTGTTCGATTCTCGATAGTGGATGCGCACTGCTGATGAGGCCCAAATAGGGCGAAACAGCTGTCCAGTGCTTTCTGCATTCTGTTGAGAATTCTCCTAGACTCGATGTATTACTATAAATATATATAATCAGGTCGGTAAACAAAGTTAAAAAAAACATCTAGGCGTCTGCTTAAATACGTGCAACCAGTAAAGACGCATGGCCTAGTGAAAAAAAATGTTCGTTGTTGAATAATCCAAAGACTTGCCTAAAAAAGTTATGAATTCACTTCCTGGCCACAGCAGAGGAAAGTAAATGTTCTGTATTTTTATGTTTATTTATTATCTCCTGAAAGCGCACATGTTTAATAAAATTTCTCGAGTATTCTGCCGGTAAATGAAAATGAATAAATACACTGTTTAATAAATAAATAAATAAACAGAGCTTCTACTCAAATATGAATATTCATTAAAAATAACGTTTAAACAATATATATATATATATATATATATATATATATATATATATATATATATATATATATATATATATATATATATATATAAAATGTTCGAGAAATTTCTTATTGCAATTCAGTTCTCACTGGCGTCCTGGATAAGACGATAAACTACATCCGCGTCCTGGGTAAGACGATAAACTACATCCAACAGCAAGGCCTCAGTTTTGAGGAGCGTGGAACCACCTCTTAATTGCTAGTGTTCCCAGGTTCACCCCAACCCGGGGTGGTAGCACCTGTTAGGGTCCCAGCTGTGGGCAAATAGTTGACCCCTAAACTGGGGTTAAAACACTATGAAAGCCTAAAAATGGGTTTTGACACCAGAGATACTTTACAAAAAAAAAATATCACCAGCAATAGCTTTTTGGAAGAAAAGAAAAACAAAAAAACATTTCCAGCTATATATTTTTTTAAAAAAAATATTACCAGTGAAGGAAAATTATTACCAGAAATAGATTTCTTGAAGGAAAAAATATTACCAGGAATAGATTTTTTGAAAAAAAAATATTACCAACAATGAATATTTATCGGCATTAAATAACCCACTGATGTTGATATGCCGTAAAACAAACCAAACAAAACCAAACAACTAAAGGATCGAATCATTTTTTTTCATGTAAAGATGTACATCCCTAAGAAAGGCGCCGTACTTGACTTAAAACCAAAAATAATATCATGTTAAATTATAAAAATATTACCACAATAAAAATCTTGTCGGCATTAAATAACCCATTGAGATGTTGATATGCCGTAAAACAAACAAACCAAACAACTAAAGGACGAATTAGTTTCTTGATGTAAAGTTGAACATCCTTAGGAAAGGCGCCGTACTTGACTTAAAACCAAAAATAATATTATGTTAAATTATAAAAATATTACCAGCAATAAAAATCTTGTTGGCATTAAATAACCCATTGAGGTGTTGATATGCCGTAAAGCAAATCAAACCAAACCAAACCAAAGCAAACCAATTCTCTCTGTTTGTAGGACGGGTATTTGGCTAATAAGAAAATATAACCTCAAATGAACAACAGTATATTGTAAATATGATTAATACCAGATATTTATGAGTCGAAATATTGTTGCCTTATCGGGTCTGATATATTCTTGACTTTGTTAACGAAGAATCAGCAACATTATCGGTCCTAACATGACATCTCGGCTTCAGTTACATTCCCACCGTTGTAGCGTAGCCTCTCTATGCGATTTCTATAATCAAATTCTCGGCAATTGTTCAGTTGAGTTTTCTTCGTTGCTACCTCGACTTCACAAGTTCAAATGCAGCACTAGATTGGCAGTTCGGTCCCATAATTTCAGTGTTACAATTGCTAGTTGTTTCTTCTGCGGCATTCATCGTCCGTGGATCTCTTTTCCAGCTCCCTGCCTCTCTGTCAACTAAGATCTTCAAAAAGTTAAATGCAATGTCAATCGTCATCAGCTGTTCCCTTGAATATTGTCTCCTTGAATATTGTCTCCTTGAAGATTGTCTCCTGGAATCCTGTTTTTATTTTATTGTCCCCCTTTTATGGCTTTTATTGACTTGCTCGAGGTGATATGATGAAACAAAATTAATGTCGGATCTGATATAAACTATACTAATATACATTTATATATATTAGCTTTCATAATTAGGACCTGGTTTTGTTCTACAGAAGGATCCTGAGAATATCGTGAACTGAACATGCGAGCAACGACGAAGTTTCGTAGAAAAGGGAAACAAAAAAAAGTACTTATACTTAGCATCATGAAGAGACAGGTGAGATTTCCAGGGTACATAATGAAGAAAGAGGGCTTGGAAATTTGACACTCACAGGACATATTGTTATTGCATAACATACCTAACGAATCTGTGTGAATGTTTGGAAGAACAGGGATTAGGAGAGACAGCAAAAAAGAGAAACTTTACTAAGAGCTACAAAAAAAAAACAAGGAAATCGCTCACGCCCTGAGGGGGCACGACACAAAAAAGAAGAAGAAGAAGAAGAAGAAGAAGAAGAAGAAGAAGAAGAAGAAGAAGAAGAAGAAGAAGAAGAAGAAGAAGAAGAAGAAGAAATATTTGTCTATATTTCTTAGATGAGGTATTATGTATACTATTTAGATTGTTCGGACTATCATCCTCATCTTTGTGCCTTCTTCAGGTGGTTGGAATGTCGAACTGAATCCTTTATTCCGCTCGCTGGGGTAGACTGTTCTAGTTGACAGGACCCAAAGAGTGTGAGTTTAATACCTTAAGGCGGTGGAGAACTCGGAGATGGGAATTAACAGGAGATAACTGATAACTGACATCCATTAGACATGGCACGTGGAACTAGAACAGTCTACCCCAGTGAGCGAAATAAAGGGTCCAGTTCGACATTCCAACCGCCTGAAGAAGGCCGGAGCGTACAACGGCCGAAGCGTTGTGATAAATATGGCAAAAAATGTGAGGCCGATAGTCCGAACAATGTATAAGAATAGTGTAAGAAGAAGACGGAAGAAGAAGGAAGAAGAATGATGATGATGATGATGATGATGATGATGACGACGACGATTTATGCGTTATTAATAACTGCATTTGTATTTGCTACACAAGAGTATCTCATCATTTGTCATTTGTTTAGATTTTAGGAGGTTGGTCCGACTGAGAACTTTTCAGCGCTCGACTCTTTTTTTTCTTCACGTTTCTCTCTCCTTTACTTTAACCCTCTGTTACCTTTGCCTTCGTTTTCTTTTTTTCCTCTCTTTTCCTCTTCCTTCCCCCTCTCTTCCCCTCTCTCTCTATCTCTTTCTCTATCATTCCTTTACTCTCGCCCTCTTCTTTTCCTTTCTACGCATCACCTTTTTTTTTTTTTACATCACTCCTCCTTTCCGTTCCTCTTTTCTTTCATTTCTCTTCCTTTCTCCCTTTTTTTTTTTTACTCTTTTTACCTCCTCTTCTTCTCTTCCTTTTCATCCCCTCTCTTTAACACACTATTCCTTTCCTTTAACTTTCTTTCTCTCCCTCTCTCCATGTCCTCCTTTCCTTTGCTCTCTCCTCTTTTTCAGTCACCTACTACCTTCTCTTCAAAATGTAGATTTGTCTCTCTCGAATTTTTTTCCTCTCTCTTTCTTCCGCATCTCTTGACATCTTACAGCTTTATTTACATTATCCCTCCCCACCCTTCGTCTCCTAGCCGTACCTTTTTCTTTCCTCTCTCTTCTTCACTCTACGTTTTTCTCTCCCTTCCGCCCCTTTATATTTCTTGCTATCTTTCTGCCATGGCCTTCTCTCTTCTTTTCCTATCTCATTATTTCCATTCTCTCTCTCTCTCTATCTCTCTCACTCTTTCTCTTCATTTTCTTTCTTTCTTTATCTCACATTTCTTTCTTTATCTTTTTTTTTTCTACCTTTCTTTCTTCAATTCTTCTCTCCGTACGTTCTCATCATATTTTGCTCCTTCTTTCTTTTCTCCCTTTTCATTTCCTTTAACTTCCTTTTCTCTTTACAACTCTCTTTCTTCTTCTTTCCCTCCACTTCTCCTCTCTTCACCCCTCGCTTTTATTTATTTCCGCTTCCGACTTCTTTTTCCCTTTCATTCCTCTGCCTTCTTTTCCATTTGTCTTCACTTTATTCTCTCTTATTCTTCCTTTCTTATCTTCGCCTTCCTATTCTTTCATATTATCGTTTTTACTTCCCTCTCTTTCTTTTGCTTCTCCCTTTTCTCTCTCTCTCTCTCTCTCTCTTCCTTCTTTCTTCTTGTTCTTACTATCGTTTCTATTATCATACCTTTCCTTTCCTTTCATTTCCCAGTCTTTTCTTTTATTTCCTTTTACCTTTCTTTTCTTCTCCCCCTTCTTTCTCTTGTTTCCTCTTCTGTCATTTTCTACTCCTTTTTCGCCCTCTCTCTTCCTCCTCCTCTTTTAAATACTTTCCTAGTCACACCACTCTTTCCGCTATCTCCCCCCCTCTCTCTCTCTCTCATCTTTCTTTTCTTCATTGTCCTGTTTTTCTACTCTTCCTGTTTTTCTTAGATTTTCTTTCTTCCACTCTTTGTATCCCAGTTTTTTATGCCCATTTTTGTTTTGTTTATTCAGTGTTTAATACCGAAAAGAGGTTTTGTTCGTAGGACCTAGAGAGAGAAAATATTTCCTTCACAAACAGATGTCCAACAGATGGTTCCAGATGTCTATGAGAATCTTTACTGAATGCTCTTTTAAGAATTAACATCGACGTCTGGGAGACGAACACACTTTACTGGACAAAACCGTTTAAAAGAAGCGCCATATGCAGAAAAATATTTCACAAATGTATTTTAAATACAGTAGAATCCCTGTCAACCGGACTAAGAAGGCCTTCCGGATATGAGGAATTGGTTACAATGTCCGGACATAAGGGGTTATATTTAGATAAAATAAAAAAAAAAACTGAAATCAGGTTTAACATTTTTACTCAATGTTTTATAATATACAAAATAAGCTAATAGTTAGTGAAATATAACGGAATTGATTTTAAGGAAAAAGAAATAAATTATGTAATGTTAATGAAAATTCATTAAATTAATTATGCCACGTATGCAAAACAAATAATGTAACGAGGATTTTTTAATCGCTGTTGCATGAGGATTCTTTCTCTTCTAACATCATTCTCAACTTTTTTCGCATTTCGTTTTGCTCTTGTTCTTGAAATTTATTAAACGAAATACACTTTTTTTTAAAAACTCTGCGTGCGTTATTGCAATCGTCATAGCAGAATGCTGGTTTTCTTTCCATAAAACTGACAATCTTTTCTATAGATTTTTCAATTTCAGTTCAGATTTCATCACAATCATTGATCTCGTCGCTATCTTGTTGCAGATATTTCTCGTTTTCATCTTTTCTTCTTATTCCCATCATCCTTTGCACCAATACAAACCATTAGGGTGAAATAAGCATAAGCAATTATCCAAAGTAAATGTCCTGAAAAACAGAAATTTAAAATCAGTTAAATATCACACAAATATTTCAAATATACACGTCAAAATCATGTCCGGATATGCGGGATTCCTTATATGAAGCACTCCGGATATGAGGGATTCTACTGTATGCTGCTCATTGCGTTTTATTTATTATGTACAAGTTGAGACTGCCCGCCAGTAGGTTCTGATGGCTCTCGATGGAGACCAAATTTTAATTTCTTCAAGCACACAAGCATCGCTTTATCATATTATTATTATTTTTATCATAATCAATATAATTCTGCTTTTTTCTTAGTTTTCTCATTACTTATAATGTACGGTATGCCCTGATACCTCATAAATTATAACCTATTCCGTTGTGATCACACAGGAAAGACGGAAAAGACATATCGGTGACGCTGTTGAGTTTCAATTCGAAAATTAAGGAAAAAAGACAATGAATTTAAAGGCGGCGATAACACTGTCATGTTTAACGTCTCCTTCAGTGAAATAGAAAAAAATGATCAATATCAAATCGATTCATTCGTATCCCCTTACTTCTTTAAATAATGACCAGCATTCATACTTAAGAATGTTATTGCAACATTTGATCGAGGTTATTAAGCTCAAATATTTAACGATACAATTGGGGAATTTCCAGGGGGCATTTATTAGTCGGGGAACTCACAAAAAGCCTATTATTTACATTATTCGGATTGTTATCCCATTATTTCATCCATTGGTAGCTTGTTCTAGTTCCACGTGCCATGCTTCTTCTGGGTGTCTTCTGCTGTGGTCTGGTACAGAACTCACAACACTTTGGGTCTAGTTACTGGATCTAACCAACGTCTTCATCCACTGGACGATGTATGACAAAAGAATTGTGAGTTCAGTACCAGGCCACAGCAGGGGTGAACCAAAATCTTCGAGAGTTAAGTTAAAGAGATAGAACTGATACATCTGGAAGTGGCATGGCACGTGAAACTAGAACAATCTACCTCGGTGGACGAAATAAAGGGTTCGGTTCTAAATTCCAATGATCTGAAGAAGGCCGGAGCGTGCAACGACCGAAACGTTGTGAAAATGGCAATGAAGACTAAAAGGATAACAGTCCGAATAATGTAAATAATGCAAATAATTATAATACCTCATCTCAGAGATATAGACAGATATAGAAGCCTGTTATTATTATTATTATTATTATGAATTTGTTATTATTATAATGGGCACGTGGCCGAGTCGTTAGAACGTTCGCTTTTTTGGCCATGAGACCCGGGTTCGAATCTCACCGTGGTCAATTTGTCAGGAAAGAGACTTCCTGGTGTTATCGGACTGGAGGGGATCGATCCCAGCGTGCGGCACATTTGGAAAGTGACTGAAAACCATACCACGGTTTGACCCAAGCCTTGTTAGTGAAATTGGGTAGACGGCATCCTCGGGGCTTCGTCGATAGCTAGCACGAAGTCACAAGTCATCGTGGCCGAGGGTTTGAGCGTTCTGGCCTTGATCAGATTGTTGGTCACTAGATAACATGCTCTTTCCCAGAAACTGTAAGTAAGGTCTGCTCAGCACAGTTGCAGTATAAACCACAGTTGGGCTCTGTGGGTGTTAAACAAAAACACATGTGCCTGAGCAAACGTCTGCAATAAGGATTGCCTAGCAGCCCTAGTAGACGGGTATCCTTGAATACGAGTGGAGTGGCCAGCTATAGCTATAGATAGAGATATAATAATTATTGATTTTGTTGTTATGATTTTACCGAATTAATAATAATAATTGTTTGAATGCTTCCCATTTTCTTCGTTTTCTTTATATAATTCTGCGTTGTTCTTAGTTTTCTTTTTTTTTTGAGTTTTTTCTTCGTCAATTATTTTCTTAATTATCTGCATTATCGTTTTTTTTTTTGTTTTTTGGGGATTTTTTTTTTCAGCTTCTTCGACTTCTTCGTCTTTTATTTTCTGGGGCTTTTCTTTGTGTTCTTCGTATTTTGGTCGTTTTTCATTCCTCTTTGTCGCCTGTTTCCTTCTTCTACGCCTTTTCTTTCTCTTCCCTCGATTTATTCACTTCTTCTTCTTCTTCTTCTTCTTCTTCTTCTTCTTCTTCTTCTTCTTCTTCTTCTTCTTCTTCTTCTTTACCGACATATCTTTTTTTGCATCTTTTTCTTCCCCCTCTTCTTCTTTTTCGTCAATAATTTTTTCGCCTTAATTTTCTCTTCTTCTTCTTCTTCTTCTTCTTCTTCTTCTTCTTCTTCTTCTTATTATTATTATTATTATTATTATTATTATTATTATTATTATTAATATCTGTTTATGTCTATTCGTACTGTGGTATTTGCAGTGGGCGAATGGTGTATATACATATCTAAAAACGTTTCAAGTAATACATATATGTGGGGTGTATATATATATATATATATATATATATATATATATATATAGATAGATAGATAGATATAGATAGATAGATAGATAGATAGATAGATAGATAGATAGATAGATAGATAGATAGATAGATAAATTACGCAACTTATATATACATGCATATATGTGTGGGCGCGCGCGCACACACACACACACACACACACACACACATATATATATATATATATATATATATATATATATATATATATATATATATATATATATACTACACAACTTATCGGTTGGAAACCTCCCGATAATTGAATTTTCCATAAAACTGCTTGAACGTCTGCCAAGCCACAGCGGTCCTCGAATTCAGATATGAGTGTCCAGCAGTTTGTCACTTACCGACCTATCTATTATTAATATTACTATTAATTGTTAAGTTAAAAAAATAAAACGTATTTCGGCTTATTAAATAAAAATAATCGAATTCTTTTTATAACTTTCCGACACTAACTTCACTGAACAACTTTTCTACCGTTTTGTGCAGCTACCTCCAAGCAACTTCATAATTCTCTCCTCTCCTTTGAATCGGTTTTTTAATCATTTCAACCCTAACAAGGCAATAAAGCAACTAAGATGCAAGGTGTATACTGAGTGTGAAAGAATATGAGAAAAAGAAAAACACTACAGTAGAATCCCGCATATCCGGACATGATTTTCATGTGTATATTTGAACAATTTGGGTGATATGTAACTGATTTGATATTTCTGTTTTTCAGGAAATTTACTTTGAATAATTGATTATGCTTATTTCACCCTAATGGTTTGTATTGGTGCAAAAGATGATGGGAATAAGCGGAAAAGATGACAACATCTGCAACAAGATAGCCACAAGATGCATGATTGTGATGAAACTTGTACTGAAATTGCAAAAGCTATTCAAAAGGTTATCAGTTTTATGGAAAGAAAGCCAGCATTCTGCTATGACGATTGCAATAACGCACGCAAAGTTAAAAAGTGCCTTTCGTTAAAAAAATTTCAAGAACAAAAGCAAAACGAAATGCAGAAAAAGTTGAGAATGACAAAGAAAGAATCATCATGCAACAGCGATTAAAAAATCCTCGTTACATTATTTGTTTTGCATACGTGACATAATTAATTTAATGAATTTTAATTAACATTAAATAATTTATTTCTTTTTCCTTAAAATCAATTCCGTTATATTTCGCTCACCATTAGCTTATTTTGTTTATTATAAAACATTGAAAATAAATGTTAAACCTGATTTCAGTTCTTTTATTTTAATCTAAATATAACCCCTCATATCCGGATATTGTAACTAGTTCCTCATATCCGGAAGACCTTCTTAATCCGGTTGTCGGGGATTCTACTGTATAAAGAAATATCAGCGATCAGCTTGTTCGTTTTAGTGTCCCTCATATCCGGAATCCCTTATATCCGTAATCCCTCATATCCGGACTTGATAACCAATTCCTCATATCTGGAAAGTCTTCTTATTCTGGTTGTCAGGGATTCTATTGTATTAAGGATTGAGAACAATAAAAGAACGAGAATTAAGACAGATGATAAACGATTGACATTGTATTTAAATGCTTGAAGATCAATGTTGACTTGTAAGAAGGAAACCTGAATATAGTTCCAAGAGAGAAAAGTGCTAGAGGAAACTATAAATATAGAATTTAAGGTTACATCTTGCCAGTTCAACTGTAAAATGATGAGACCTAACTGTCAATCTAGTACTGCGCTTATATTTGTAAAGTCTAGATGCGAATAAAGAAAGTTCATCAAAACGATTATCATAAAAGTATATATAGAAAAAGGCACAGGGAAGCTATGTTACGGCGGTGGGAATGTTTCTGAGGCCGAGTTGTCAGGTCAGGACCGATAACACTGCAGATTTGACATATACACCCTTGTGCAAATTAATAGAGAGAAAACGAATAATTCCGTTATTATTTACTTTGTTTTTCGTATTTCCCAATGAAACATGACCAGTGCGCATGTTGGCACTTCGTATTTCCATTCCACGAAATCGTTCCTTGCAGATTTGACCACAGATTCTCGATTGGATTTAAATCAGGAGAGTTTCCAAGCCAGTTGATAGTAATTTGATTTGCTCACTGGTAACAGCTTGCCAGTTCATTCGTGCAGCGTAACACATTTTCGTACGCTTCCTTGAAATAACATTCATCGCAGACAATAGCCGTAGGACAACTAATCGACTGTCGAGACAGTAGTGTTTGGGCGTGATAAAAATCTGATGCAATCACGGATGACTCAATATTTTTCAAGGTCAAATAAATTACCTCACGCACCCCGAAAATAGATTCATATTCTTGCACACCACTGCAAATGACCTAATCTGAGGAAAAATAGAAATCGATTACACCCTGTCACTCCATTGGGTCTAAAAGTGACCGTATGTTGAAAGAAAGGAAACTGAAGCGGTTGTTTCAATTAATTTGCACAAGGGTTTATATAATACCTTTGTAAATACCTTATGAGTATATTACAGAAACTATATACGAAAATAGATTCATATTACTGCACACCACTGCAAATGACCTAATCTGAGGCAAAAACAGAAATCGATGACACCCTGTCACTCCATTGGGTCTAAAAGTGACCGTATGTTGAAAGAAAGGAAACTAAAGCGGTTGTTACAATTAATTTGCATAAGGATGTATGTGTAAAATAGATTTTAGAGAGTGTATTTTACATATTCATTTAAAAGAAGTGTCTTTAGCAATGGTCGAAATAAATGACAAGCCGAAGGTGTATTATCTGGCGTATCCGACGGTTGAATGAATATTTTAATGACAGACGGCCACGGCTCTCCAGAAACCTTTACATTATTTTCTGTGAATTAACTTGACTTCTGTTGAAAGATGATGGTGTCTTTTTCCGTTGCCTTCTACACGGTTTTGAATATAGATTCATATTTCTCCTATACTGCCTGCTACTTTTACTTTCCGTGTCGTCTCTCTTGCTAGAGTTCTTAAGACACTACAATGCTGCAAGTATTTATAAGTATTGTCACATGATTTGTTACGTTTAAAAGAAAACTATTTGACATGTTCAAATACTCCCACGAAACCGTGTCAGTAACGCTTGCAAAAACCATTTGACACATTTTGCATATCAATCTAGTATTATATTTTATATTTCAGAAAATAACTCTATAAGATCTCTGAAGTCTAGCATAACTAGAACAATATCCATAATAGATGAAGATCAATATTTCAGACCTCGTATTGAACCAGTCATTGAGACAAATAGCAGAGTAATTAAGTAGATAAGTTATGAAGATCCTCATGATAATTCATGCAAATTTCTTCATGCAAATTTTTCTCAAATTGTTATGATGTTGGTTTGGGGTTTGTAGAGACAAACGACAAATAACACGTAACAATAAAAAGGGTTTTATTTGTTGGTAAAAGGTACAGAAATCGCCTGAGTAGTCTATAACTAGCTCAGCCAAGAACTTTCTCTCTTCTGTCTCTTGACGTGCCGCTATTTAAAGTCTTTAGACGCAGACAAGTTCATCTTCAAGAGGGGTGGTAGGTTTCCGACACAACACAAATAAAGCTCTTCTTATATGACTTATTCATCATTTTCTAAATTCATGCAAATTCCTTCAAAGAACTGTCCAAACACTGCCTGTATATTTATTCATTGATTCCCACAATGCTTCACACCACACTTGGTCAAGAACTTTTTTTAAATCTATAAAGATGTGTTAGATGTTTTGTCGGTGTTGCAAATATTTTTTCAGAGAACGCAGAGATTGAATATTTGTTTTTGTAAACTGTATAAAACTTTTCTTTTAATATTTTGATTGCATTTTACCTTTCTTAAAAAAATGCATAATGATGCATCTACGTCAAAGTTACACTCTTTTTTATTTATTAAAATTCATTGAACATAAATAAATTACAGTAGTTTAAGAAAAGTTATATGCATCGTCACATCAAAACAACATTTTATTTTATGTTTTTTTTAAGCGTATCACCCCAAGCAAGGCTGTAGGCCACTATCACGCAAGGGGTTATAGATGGGTTGGAGGAAGAGCAGATAGGAGTGGTAAAGGAGAGGATGTGGAGAAAGACAGTGGATCGATCAAGTCAAGGGGGTTACAGAAGATTTGGAGCGAGAGCAGATAGGAATGAAAGGTGAAAGGATGTGGAGAAGGGAAGTGGATAGATCAAGGCAACTGGAGATGTCGATTGACGTTACACTTAAATAGTTGAAGATTGTATTTGTCAGGGAAACAGTAATAGGGAAGGGAGTTCCACAGGCGAAATGTGCTAGACATGAAGCTATTGGAGTAGAAGAGACGTCTACATCTAACAGTTTCAACGGTGAAGGGGTGGGAACGGGATGCCAGCCTCGTAGGACGTTTAAATTCATGAGGCCTAGGGACAAGCGAAAACATGATTTGTTAAGATTACCAAGTGATTTAACATGTTAAGAATGCCCCCGTTCATAAACAATACAAGGCTGAACCTTATCAGCAACACTTCTGCAAAAACTATTTGACACACTTCTATATAAATTTCAGAAAGTCTTTCAGAAAATGCTTGTTTAAATTCAGAAATTGTTTTCGGTTTGAACCTGTAAGTATAATCTTTCAGTGCATAAAATACAATAAAATAAAAATAAATAAAATAAAATAAAATAAAAATAGAATAAAAGAAATGAATAAAATAAAATAAAAAAGATAAAATAAGATAGAAATCAATAAAATAAAATAAAATAGAAATAAAATAAAATAAATTAAAATAAAATAAATAGAATAAAATAAATAAATAAAATAAAATAAATCAAAATAAATAAAATGAATAATATGAAATAAAAATAAAATAAATTAAAAATAAGATAAAAGAAAAATAAAATAAAATAAAGAAAATAAAAATAAATTAAAGAAGGTAAAATAAAAATAAAATATAAATAACGAAAATATTATAAAATAAATAAAATAAAATAAAAAAAATAAAATAAAATAAAAAAATAAAATAAATGAAATAAAAATAAAAATAAAGAAAAGAAAATAAAGAAAATAAAATAAAAAATAAAAGTAAATAATATAAAAATAAAACACATAAAATTAAATAAACTAAATAAAATAAAATAAAAATGAAATAAAATAAATTAAATTAAATTAAAATAAAATAAAATAAAAATAAATAAAATAACATAAAAAATAAAATAAAGAAAATAAAAATAAAATAAAATAAAGAAAATGCAAGTAAATAAAATAAAACATAAAATAAAATAAAGAAAATGAAATAAAATAAAATTAATATAATTAAAATAAAAATAAAGAAAATAAAATGAAAATAGAATAAAATAAAGAAAATGAAAGAAAGTAAAAAGAAAATAAATAAAATAAAATAAAATAAAATAAAAATAAAAATAAAATAAAAGTAAACCATAAAATAAAGCAAACTAAATAAAATAAAATAAAAAATAAAATAAATTAAAATTAACATAATTAAAATAAAATAAAATAAATTAAATTAAATTAAAAATAACATAAAAATAAAATACAGGAAATAAAATAAAATAAAAATAAAATAAAATAAATAAAATAAAAATAAAATAAAAATAAATAAAATAAATAAATAAAATAAAACAAAAATAAATAAAATAAAATATTCTATAAAAATCATCAACAATATGTAGTTTAAAAATATTTATAAAACTTTAATTAAATAACAAAATGCTACTCCATCATCATTGTCATTGGTACCATGATGATAGGGTCATTTTGCAGATGTCTAGTTCCCTCCACATATCTTAGCTGAAACCCAGTACTATCTACCACATGGTCAGGTCACTGGCAACTCAACTGGTTCTGCCACCAGGTTTTCCGGGTGAGGAAAGAGGTTGTCCTCTATTCTGCAATCTTGCCTTGCTCATGGACATGTGGCCGTTGATTCCATTGGCTGTTGACTTCAGTCTAGGAAACCCTTCACACATTCATGATGTGTTATTATCACAGTGGCTGTGTACAGGTCCGAGGCCAAATTAACGTTCTTTTTATTTATTAATCAATTACAGTATTTTAATAAAATTTATAAGCATTGTGACATGATTTGGTATGATTAAGAAACTATTTTCATGTTAAAAAAAAACCCGGTTCATATTCAGTACAAAGCTGAATCCTATCAACATGTCTACATACCTTTTTACACACTTCTACATAAATTTCAGAAACTTTATCAGAAATTGCTTGTTTTTATTCAGAAAATGAATTCGGTTTGAGCCTGTAAATAAGACCTTCCAGTACAGCCGACAAGAAAAAGTCCGGTGGTGTCAAGTATGGTGATCGCGATGATCACGCAACTGCTCCACGTTGGTCAATCCACCTCAGTCCCCGCTCAAAAAAAGGCGTTACTTTTGCGTCGTCCTGCACTTTGCAGAACGCGGGTCGTCACATATCATCCGCAATTTGTTATTTCATGAATTCATTTATTGGATTTTTTGTCGGATTTTTTTAGAATAACAATTATCAGCATGAAATGTTTTGCTATCTAGAAAACCGTACTTGTTTTCAGTGTTATATTAACAACGTTTAGGCCGTTGCACATACCGGTATTCTTCAGGGGTCTGTCTTATATGCGTTTCTGTTCAAACCAATATAATCATCTTGTTTGTTTTACTCCGAAGATTTTGGTCGTTGTACGCACCGGTATTCTTCAGGGGTATATTTATTAAGTGCTTTTCTATTCATCCCACCATGTTCATCCTGTTTGTTATATTTGCAACGTTTCGGCCGTTGTGTATCCCCGTCTTCTTCAGCGGTCTGTCACATATGCTTTTCTATCGATGCCAGCATGCTCATCGTGTTTCTTTTACTCACAACGTTTTGATCGTTGTACACACCGGTCTTCATCAGTGGTCTGTCGCTATACTCGGTTGCCTTTTCCGAATTTCCAAATTAACACTTTATTAAATTCACCGGGAAAGATGGTTCTCATTCCGCTTTTCAGTCTTACGGTAGATATTTCGTATCAGTTAAAAATAACCAGTTTTATTCACCTTCTTTCACCAGACAACAGATTGGCAAGGGACCCGATATGTTTTAAGAAACGTTTTAATATACTAGCCTATTTGTCTTTTGATTTCGATTTTTCATTTTCTTTGTTTTTGCTTGACGAAACATTGCTTATTATTATTATTATGAAATTTCTGCGGTAAGTTCATTGTTTTGTGCTTTCTAACCTAGAAAGGGTTAGTGAATGAGGAATAACCAAAATACATATCAGACAGCATATTACCCCCACTTGCAATAGTGTCCAACGTATTTATGAGGATTGGAACATAGCCTTTAGTGTTCAGAAGTACAGTATATAACACATTCTTTCTTTCCATTTATGGCGTTCCTCTTTCTTCCCTTCCTTCTTTTAGAACTTTCTTTCTTTCTTTCTTACTTTTTCTTTCTTCCTTTCTTTCTTTCTTTCTTTCTTTCTTTGTTGATTTACCAGTTTTTGTTTCTATATTCATTTTTCTGTATATTTCTGTTCTTTTTCTTTCTTTCTTTCTTTCTTTCTTTACTCGTTTTTGTTTCCACATTATTTATTTTTCTATTTCGGTCTTTATTTCTTACTTTTTTTCTTTCTTTCTTTCCTTCTTTCTTTTATTCTTTCTTTCTTTCTTTACTCGTTTTTTGTTTCCACATTCTTTATTTTTCTATTTCGATCTTTCTTTCTTACTTTTTCTTTCTTTCTTTCTTTCTTTTTTTCTTTCTTTCTTTACTCGTTTTTGTTTTCACATTCTTTATTTATTTTTCTATTTCGATGTTTCTTTCTTTCTTTCTTTCTTACTTTTTCTTTCTTCCTTTCTTTCTTTCTTTCTTTCTTTCTTTGTTGATTTACCAGTTTTTGTTTCTATATTCATTTTTCTGTATATTTCTGTTCTTTTTCTTTCTTTCTTTCTTTCTTTCTTTACTCGTTTTTGTTTCCACATTATTTATTTTTCTATTTCGGTCTTTATTTCTTACTTTTTTTCTTTCTTTCTTTCCTTCTTTCTTTTATTCTTTCTTTCTTTCTTTACTCGTTTTTTGTTTCCACATTCTTTATTTTTCTATTTCGATCTTTCTTTCTTACTTTTTCTTTCTTTCTTTCTTTCTTTTTTTCTTTCTTTCTTTACTCGTTTTTGTTTTCACATTCTTTATTTATTTTTCTATTTCGATGTTTCTTTCTTTCTTTCTTTCTTACTTTTTCTTTCTTCCTTTCTTTCTTTCTTTCTTTCTTTCTTTGTTGATTTACCAGTTTTTGTTTCTATATTCATTTTTCTGTATATTTCTGTTCTTTTTCTTTCTTTCTTTCTTTCTTTCTTTACTCGTTTTTGTTTCCACATTATTTATTTTTCTATTTCGGTCTTTATTTCTTACTTTTTTTCTTTCTTTCTTTCCTTCTTTCTTTTATTCTTTCTTTCTTTCTTTACTCGTTTTTTGTTTCCACATTCTTTATTTTTCTATTTCGATCTTTCTTTCTTACTTTTTCTTTCTTTCTTTCTTTCTTTTTTTCTTTCTTTCTTTACTCGTTTTTGTTTTCACATTCTTTATTTATTTTTCTATTTCGATGTTTCTTTCTTTCTTTCTTTCTTACTTTTTCTTTCTTCCTTTCTTTCTTTCTTTCTTTCTTTCTTTGTTGATTTACCAGTTTTTGTTTCTATATTCATTTTTCTGTATATTTCTGTTCTTTTTCTTTCTTTCTTTCTTTCTTTCTTTCTTTACTCGTTTTTGTTTCCACATTATTTATTTTTCTATTTCGGTCTTTATTTCTTACTTTTTTTCTTTCTTTCTTTCCTTCTTTCTTTTATTCTTTCTTTCTTTCTTTACTCGTTTTTTGTTTCCACATTCTTTATTTTTCTATTTCGATCTTTCTTTCTTACTTTTTCTTTCTTTCTTTCTTTCTTTTTTTCTTTCTTTCTTTACTCGTTTTTGTTTTCACATTCTTTATTTATTTTTCTATTTCGATGTTTCTTTCTTTCTTTCTTTCTTACTTTTTCTTTCTTCCTTTCTTTCTTTCTTTCTTTCTTTCTTTGTTGATTTACCAGTTTTTGTTTCTATATTCATTTTTCTGTATATTTCTGTTCTTTTTCTTTCTTTCTTTCTTTCTTTCTTTCTTTCTTTACTCGTTTTTGTTTCCACATTATTTATTTTTCTATTTCGGTCTTTATTTCTTACTTTTTTTTTTCTTTCTTTCCTTCTTTCTTTTATTCTTTCTTTCTTTCTTTACTCGTTTTTTGTTTCCACATTCTTTATTTTTCTATTTCGATCTTTCTTTCTTACTTTTTCTTTCTTTCTTTCTTTCTTTTTTTCTTTCTTTCTTTACTCGTTTTTGTTTTCACATTCTTTATTTATTTTTCTATTTCGATGTTTCTTTCTTTCTTTCTTTCTTACTTTTTCTTTCTTCCTTTCTTTCTTTCTTTCTTTCTTTCTTTGTTGATTTACCAGTTTTTGTTTCTATATTCATTTTTCTGTATATTTCTGTTCTTTTTCTTTCTTTCTTTCTTTCTTTCTTTACTCGTTTTTGTTTCCACATTATTTATTTTTCTATTTCGGTCTTTATTTCTTACTTTTTTTTTTCTTTCTTTCCTTCTTTCTTTTATTCTTTCTTTCTTTCTTTACTCGTTTTTTGTTTCCACATTCTTTATTTTTCTATTTCGATCTTTCTTTCTTACTTTTTCTTTCTTTCTTTCTTTCTTTTTTTCTTTCTTTCTTTACTCGTTTTTGTTTTCACATTCTTTATTTATTTTTCTATTTCGATGTTTCTTTCTTTCTTTCTTTCTTACTTTTTCTTTCTTCCTTTCTTTCTTTCTTTCTTTCTTTCTTTGTTGATTTACCAGTTTTTGTTTCTATATTCATTTTTCTGTATATTTCTGTTCTTTTTCTTTCTTTCTTTCTTTCTTTCTTTACTCGTTTTTGTTTCCACATTATTTATTTTTCTATTTCGGTCTTTATTTCTTACTTTTTTTTTTTCTTTCTTTCCTTCTTTCTTTTATTCTTTCTTTCTTTCTTTACTCGTTTTTTGTTTCCACATTCTTTATTTTTCTATTTCGATCTTTCTTTCTTACTTTTTCTTTCTTTCTTTCTTTCTTTTTTTCTTTCTTTCTTTACTCGTTTTTGTTTTCACATTCTTTATTTATTTTTCTATTTCGATGTTTCTTTCTTTCTTTCTTTCTTACTTTTTCTTTCTTCCTTTCTTTCTTTCTTTCTTTCTTTCTTTGTTGATTTACCAGTTTTTGTTTCTATATTCATTTTTCTGTATATTTCTGTTCTTTTTCTTTCTTTCTTTCTTTCTTTCTTTACTCGTTTTTGTTTCCACATTATTTATTTTTCTATTTCGGTCTTTATTTCTTACTTTTTTTTTTCTTTCTTTCCTTCTTTCTTTTATTCTTTCTTTCTTTCTTTACTCGT
>OZ038507.1:67372404-67384904 GCA_964036315.1 Acanthosepion esculentum
CTCTTAAAACAATTTTTCAGGAAAATAGGTTTTGCAAGTCCAGTAGCTGTTATCTCTCTTTCCAGTATTGATGGAGGCTACATTTCTAACCTTTTCAGGAAAATAGGTTTCTCATGTCCAGTATTTTTTATCGCTTTTTCCAGTATTGATGGCGGCTACATTTCTCACCTTTTCAGGAAAATAGGTTTCTCATGTCCAGTAGCTGTTATCGCTCTTTCCAGTATTGATAGAGGTTTCTTTCTGAACCTTTTATTTGTAGTGTGAAATATCAGCATTTTGATTAGGTCATTATTTTCTCTTCGAGTTACCTGTGCTATCCATTTTAGTTGTTGCTGTTGTGGCCAAGCGTCTGTTGTTTGTCACAGTTCTTTGTTTGCTTGTGATTCTTTACCGCCTATGTTCGAAGAAGGATGGTCGTCACTAAACCTACAGACTTCATCTGAGATGGTAAATATAGTCTTTTATATTGGCGTCTGTAAGTATTTATTTTATTCGACAACGGTAAAGATAACAGTGTAATTAACCATTTCTATATAGTAAACATTCAGCATTCATTGAGCAAACTTTTAGCATTATTGTCGTTTGAAATTTATAACATCTTTTTCTTAAAACAATTATCGAGGAAATTCTCAAGTCGACAAACTGTTGTTTGCTAGCCTTTTGTTTATTGTAGCGTGGAAAATCAGCATCATGATTTTCTCTTGAAGTTATCTGAGTTATCCGTTTTAAGTTTTGCTGCTGTTCAAAGTCATCTCATGTCGTTTCTGTTATTTGGTACATTGCTTTGTTTGTGATTCTGTAGCGCCAGTTCACAATGATTTAAGAAGCTATGGTGTTTGCCAAATTCCCCATGTTATTCACGATGGCGGTAGTCTTTGAGTATAGAATCCAGAGGTTGGCAGTGAATATGTCGAAGACAGTAGGGAAGCGTAGTTCAGGTTAGCAGTGGATATCTCGTTTCAGTAGCAGAGTGTAGTTCTTTCTTCTGTTCTGGTCGTCTTTGGTTCTGACAGGTTCGCATTGGACATTCGTAGAGAGTAACCAAAATGGCCGCCGTTATATAAGACGGATTGAATATTTTACGCCTTCTGATTGGTTAACCTTTATTTGGGGGAACTATAAAGTCCAGTCATTGAGTTTGCGCACTAGTACATACACAAAAATTGTAACAGGTTTCACACGGTCAAATTCATTTTTACCATTGATTTTAGGAAGCGGTTTCTATACAGCTGACACGTTAGAGATTTCTGAACAGATTTGGCGCCATGCAGGACATCCATACGAAACTCGATCTGGCGAGGCTATTTAAGAATATGACCCGAATTTTTCTGGTTGATGTTTCGCACCAGGCTTCCTATATTGCATCCGAACTAATTTAATTTTGGACGAGCACGAAAGAAAACAGAGATATGGTTTTACAGAAAGATGCTGAGAATGCTATGATTAAAATATTTGAGCAATTAGAAAGTGTTAAATTAAATCGAAACAAAAAAGACACTTGTAATTAGAATCGTATAGATATACGGAAATTTCTGGGACACATTGCGGAAAGAAGGTTTGGAGAATTTGATACCCTCAATACATATTGAATGTAAGAGTGTCAGGGGGCACTTCAAGTAACCTATCTAACTGCCTTGTGTAAATGGATGTCAAAACAGGAAATGAGATAGATATTAAGGTGACAAACATTACTTAGCTCTACAAAGGAAGTTGTGGAGAGCCATGTTTGCCATGTCCTGAAAGTATACGTTACATAAACGAGGAAGGCATTATAAAGGAAACAAAAACATCTTAACAGTTGTATTTGACACAACTTGTTTTGATTTTCTTTTATTTGAATTTTTGTTTTTTAAACATCTGAAAATAAATAATGCACTGAAAATTCTATTTTTCTTTTTACACGTTTACTGTTAGATATGCAGGTAGAGAAATGGTTAACGGCGAGAAAAAAAACGTTCAAATTCCTTTCGGAAATGTATGAAGCGATCTCATCTCCCCACTCCACCTATGGGTTAAATAACAGAAAACTGTGGTTAGTAATCAGTCTAGGAGGACAACTATGGGTTCAAAACTGAAGCTTTACAATTATATAATATTAATTAGCGTATGTATCATGCGACTTTTAAAGACATAATTGTGAAGCTAATTTTAAGAGGGTCGCATCATACATGAGATATAAACTTAGCGTATGTACTGCTGGCACTGACTACGCCGTTGACCAAAATCTATATCCATTTGCTGTAGTCAGAAAGTACAGCTGTATTTAAAATAAATATGATGTTGATAAAACTGATGTTTTACTTAACTGTATTCAAAAATAAGGCATGTAATATTCACATATTAGTATCGTGTTACAGTAGAATACTTCATATCCGGAATCCTTCATATCCGGAATACCTCATATCCGGAGTGCCTCATATCCGGAATGCCGCATATCCGGACATGATTTTGATGTGTATATTTGAACTATTTGGATGATATGCAACTGATTTGAAATTTCTGTTTTTCGGGAAATTTACTTTAGATAATTGCATATGCTTACTTCACCGTAATGGCTTGTATGGGCAAAATAGCAAACTCCCAAACAAAAACACGACACTATGAAAATAAAATATAATTAAAATATAAATAAAATAAAATATAAATAAAAAATATGGATAAAATATAAAATAAAAATAGATTTTTATATTAAAAAAAAAATATCAATATTAAATAGTCCATAGAGTTTGATATGCCGCTAAACAAAATCGCCCAAACAACCAACGAACATGAAAGAACTCATTCATAACATTAATCCATATAATGTCCGACAATTTCTTAAAGAAATCAAACTATATTCCAAGATATAACTACAACAAAACTACAACGTAAAACACGTACATCACCGCCTCTAGTAATTATGTCCACACGAATATATCTATGCACTAAAGCTGAACATCATCTACTATGTATTCAATTGTGAAAGCAGAATAACATATATTTTTTATTACTTCATATCTCCCACGAAAATTAAACTTCGGCATTAAATGACACATTTCCTCTCATTTCCTTGAACGTCTCTTGGAGCTCAACGCCCCACCCTGCTCAGATTTCTAATAGAACACTCATATATCCGATCTATTGTCAAAGATACTGATCAGCCAATTGAATTGTTCCAGTAAGCATCTGATTCCACCCTACTATACAGATATAGCTCGGGTTACGTCATTTTATTCGACTTTACGTCTGTCCGCCACAAATATTTGTAATTTGCATTGAGTAGACTGAATTTCAGTTAATCAGATTTTTTCCCTCATTTTCTCTGAGATCTTTAGACCCACTGGCCCTTGACCGCCCCCCTCCAACACACGCACACAAAAAGAAAGCTGTCCTGGGTATGACGATAAACTACATCCGCGTTCAGGGTAAGACGATAAACTACATCCAACAGCAAGGCCTCTGATCAGGAGGTTTTGAGGAGCGTTAAACCACCTCTTAATTGCTGGTGTTCCCAGGTCCACTCTGATCCGGGGTGATAGCCCCTGTTAGGGTCCCAGCTATGGGCAAGTAGTTAACCGCGAAACTGAGGTAAAAAGCATTATAAAAGTGTAAAAATAGATTTTAATGCTAGAAATACTTTGTAAAAAAAATATTAGCAGAAATAATTTTTTGAAGGAAAAAAACTATTACCAGTAATATATTTTTGAAAAAAAATATTACTAGCAACACGTTTTTGAAAATAATATTACCAGCTATACATTTTTGAGGAAAAACATATTACCAGGAAAAAAAGTTGTCGGCATTAACCCATTGAGGTTGATAGTCCGTAAAACAAAACAAACCAAACCAAACAAAAAGAAAGAAATTCTTGAATTTAAAAACTGAAGCTTTTTGTTTTTAACAGTGATCCGTACTTCCTTGTTCCTTATAACGTCAATCCTCATTTGGAAATTTATACTTGACCTTGCATTTTACAGCATGAAAAATGCAAACATAGAGGTTAATTCATCTTTCAGGGCAAGTGAAACGAACATCGTAGATCGACGAATGAACGCGGAATATTATGTATATAGATAGCGCATGTAAAGCGAATAATGACATAATCAAGATGTTGACATTCCACACTACTTCGAACAAAAGGTTAGGAAGGAAACACCCATCAATACTAGACAGAGCGATAATAGTTACTGGACTTGAGGAAAATATGTTCCTGAAAAATTAGATTAATACTGGTATACCAAAGGGTTACGTCGTTTCGAGTTAAGTCGTACTAAATTATACGTCGTTTGTCAAAACAATATATGGAAAAAAATGAAAATCAATTTTAAGTCATTTTATTCGACTTTACGTCTGTCCGCCACAAATATAGAAGTCGGCATATCACTAGAAAAGCATTAAAAGCACACAAAATCATGTTACTGTACAATAAATAGGAATACAATGTATATAAAATCATATTAAAATACGTACATTTACAGTAAATGTTAATACAAGGTAACCAAAAAAGTTTTGTCGGTTTTTAAAGTAAAAAAAGAAAACGCTTCACAGTATGTGTAACATATATTTAGTCTTCGAAGTAATCGCCATCGGCATTCAGCACCTTCTGCCAACGTGTCTCCAGCTGTTCAATTCCCTTGCGGTAGAACTCGGGGGGGGGGGGGTGACGCAAAGAAGTCCGTGAGGGCCATGCGCAAGTCTTCTTCATTGGTGAAGGATTTCCCACGAAGATGATTATCCAGGGAGTGGAAGAGGTGGTAATCGGATGGCACAAGATCAGGTGAATAAGGTGGATGGCACAAAGTCTCCCACCCAAGTTGCTGTATGGTATTCCTGACCACTCGCACGACATGTGACCTGGCGTTGTCATGGAGGAAAAGCACACCTTTGCGATTCACCAGTACTGGCTCCTTCTGGCGCAAAGCCTGTTGCACACGTTTCAATTGCTGCGAGTATAGGTCTCCAGTGACTGTTTGGCCCGTTGGTAGCAGTTCATAATGAACCACTTGACGACCTGTCCACCAGACACAAATCATGCGTGGGTGCATAGGCGGTCTTGTGGTGTGAGCGACAGCATCCTGAGGAGACAACCAATGTCTGGAACCCACTTTTCATCACTGGTAAGCACTTGATTGAATAAGGATGCGGTACGGTTCGCTAGAAAGCAGCGATACTGCCACTCATTGTCCCTTGTGGACCTCCAACAACGTTTGCGGAACCCACTTGCTCAGTTTGTACGTCTTTCCTAGACGGTGCAGGTGAAGTCTAACTGTTTCATCGGAAACGTTGAACTGTCTTGCAAGTTCCCCACACGTTAGACTACTGTCCTTTTCAATAGCCGCCTTCAGGACTCCGTCATTCAAGACCTGTGATCGTCCACTGCGAGGCTCATCATGGAGAGACAAATCTCCAGACTTGAATTTTCAAAACTAACTCCTTGCGGTACGTTCATCCACAGCACTATCCCCAAACGCTTGACATATACGGCGACATGATACAGCTGCAGATAAGCCCACTTTGAAGTCGTAAAGCAAACAGCCCCGAACGAGATCTCTAGATACTTCCATCCTCCTCACAGCTGTCCGGCTTATAACTGATGGCCGGCATGTTGCACGTGTTTTTTATAACGTCTGATGTTCCTACTTCTGGCTGTCCGAATTTGAAAACAATTGCTACACGCATTTCGTATATATTTCAACTTCATTCAATGACTAATCAAAAAACGGACAGAACTTTTTTGGTTACCTTGTATAATCATCATAAATCCTAGAGAACGAAATATGAAAAGATCTGTGACTCTGTGTTGTCGTCTTATTTAGCGGTCTTTAAGAGCTCAATGTTGGCGTTTTCCACGATAGTTCCAATATTTACCGTTTGGCGGCGTTGTCAGCACCACTCGTGATTCCCGCGAAATTGAAATCAAGTTTAGTTTAGGCAAACGCACGGTATACGTCTGCTTATGACCTACTCACTCATTCTCATTCATTTGTGACTTCATATTTTGCTCCAATGGCTCCTAAGAAAATTCCTAGTGAAACTGTTAAGCCTCATGCTATAACGCTGGATGATAAACTTACTTTGATAAAACTCCATGAAAAATGTGAAAAGTTTATTTTTTTTACATAACAGTATTAATAATAAAAAAAAAATTAATACTAGTATCTGTCTAGAAGGCTGGAGCGTAGAACGGTCGAAACATTGTGATAAATATAGCAACCAAGATGAGGATGATAGTCCAAGCAATGTAAATAGTTGTAATTTTAGGAATGGTTTAGAAAAATGTATTTTCAAGAACTCTATATAATCAATAGCATTGGTACTGGGTGTTATTTATAATTTTAGGAAGTTTGAAAAAGAATAAGATTAATTTCTTACTCTCTGTGTTTTTTCCAAATGTCTCTTGCTATTTTCACTTCTATTAGGGCGAAGTCAAATCCATACATTTCTTATGTGAAAATCAAGTTTGCTTTCAAGATCAGGCTGTTGCGAGCAAACTGAAATGGCCAAATTTGTATAAAGTGATTATGAAGAGAAATAATTAGCATGAAAAACAATCCACATTAAAGGTGAATTGTATCATTTTGTCGGTTCTTTTTATTACCTACCATCAAAGATCAATAATAAATTATTAAACTCTAAACCTTTTTTTTTCCTACTCACTAAGTCAGAACTATTTCATTGGATTCCTTCTGAAGTTTTAAACTCTATACTTCAGACATTTTATTTATTATTTATTTTTATTTTTTTTACTCGACAGTTTATCTCTTTATTCCTTGAACATAACCACATAAACTGCACGCTCATACAAGACCGTACATTAACCCTCTACCTTGAGTGACTCTTGGGCCTTGTTCTGGGTAAAAATTAGTACCGGTTATAACAGAAAAATTGTCCAAATCGTATAACAGCAAAATTGTACGTTTTTTTATATTAAGATTTGAATCGTTGTATCTTAGAAATGATTAAAGATATCTTACTGGAATTCTCCGAGGTTTTTATAACACTATTGGATTCTAATTTGAACAATAAGAATGTATTTAGTTCTAAGTGCAAATGATGATCACTCTTGCTGTTGTGACCTCCTGATCCAGTTTTCCTCTCTACAGTTCCCGCATTTTTAAACTTATTCACCGCTCTCTTGATGGTTCTTGATTGGACTTTGAAGATGAAAGCCAGAGAATGAATGTTAGTACCATTACTGAAATTTTGAATCATCTTTTTTTTTTCTCCACCATTGCTCAGTTGAGAAGTTATAGTAGGACTGACCCAAAACGATTTTAAGATGTTCCCTTTCTAGCTGAATAACTCAAAGGTATTTTTCGGTGATTATTACGACAAATGGTGTCAAGATGGCTAAACGTCCTATCTGAAAACAGTAAAAAAGAAAGTCAATTATTTTAGTGGATTTTAGATATTATACATTTTATGGGATGGACAATTATCCCATATTGTTACGCGATTAAAAATTTGGCTGTTACACCCTGTATACTAAGAAAATCATTTTTTAAAAAATTATGACAGATTTCCTATTCTTATTAGTTTTGATGACGATAAAGTTACAGATGTCACAATACAAATAAAAGCGATCATTCTGAATAAACTACAGGTCCGTAATGCTATATAATGAGAAAACTATTAGGTTATTCAGAAAATAATATCCGATTTTAGAATAAACCTTTTGCATCCTCATATATTATCATAATATGTGCAGACAAATATATTACACATTTCTAAGGATTATAATGTCCTCTTTGTTAAATTTATATCAGTCTCTTTCAGAATTTAACTTATAATAGTATATATCCCTCATCTTGAACATGAAAAAAGAAGAGATGCGTTTATTTTTTTCCTGGGTTCAAGTCAGGTCATAATCCTTTTTCAAACTGCTGCCTACATTCACAGAGAATGGGGTCAGTGGTCCACTTTTAATCGGACATTGCGCCGCTGGATTGTGAAGTTCCGCAGTGGGGATACGAGTCTTGAAGTTCAAGGCGGTAGAGGACGACCATTTGGGATTTGCAAAACACTAGTGGAACAAAACCTACGTCAAAGCGTAAGAGAAATATCTCAGATAATAGGTATCAGCATTTTTACAGCATTTCAAGAACACTGGAAAGGTGACGAAATTGATTAACGGGTTCCAGATGAAAATCAAAGAATTCGACGTTTTGAAGTGTGCTCCATGTTGCATCTGCGATATTCGAAGAATCCATTTTTGATCGAATAGTGACTTGGGATGAGAAATGGATTCTTTTTCATAAGCGTGCACGATGGGCCCAATGGCTAGATCATGACAAAGCAACCAAAAATAATTCCAAAACTGAAATTTTATCAACAGAAGATTATGGTCACTTTCTGGTCGTCTGCTTTTGACATTATCCGTTACGGCCGTTTCTGAAATCTAGCCAGATCATCACTGGCGACATTTACTGGAGGAAATGCACATTCAGTTAAGCAAAATGCAATGCATCGAGGTCTAATATTTAATATTTATAGCAGACGATGTTAAATCCAAGATACACTTCAAAGATACTTTTAGAGAATTTAAGGGCGGGTTTATGACACCAAAACAAGTTAAAATGTGCTTAAAAAAATATATATCCAAAAAGTCATCGTTGTTTCTCTGCTGACTAACTCCTAACAAATGTTTAAAATGTCTCCCCCTTGCTTCTACACACGCGTGACCCCCGTCACATCATTGACTGGCGGATCCTTTCAAATATTCCCACACGATGTCGAATGGTTTCGCAGGCCCCCATGACACGCTGATGAAGCTTCTCTACATTATTAATGTCTGCTGCATAAACCAGTTGTTTTAGTTGGCCCCAGGGATAAAAATCCAAAGGATTGAAGTCGGGGGAACGTGCAGACCATGGTACCGGTCCGCCCCTACCTATCCATCTTTCATGATAGATATCAGCCTGTGCACCGCAAACAGTGTAACTAAAATCTGCTGGAGCCCCATCGTGCGTGAACTACACGCGTCTTCGTATTTGCAGAGGTACATCCTTTAGCGGGTCTGGAAGTGAATTCGGAATAAAGTCCATGTAGACTGCTCCTGGATGATGTGCTGGGAGAACATATGGGCCTACCAGACAGTCACCGACAATTCCAGTCCACATATCAATCGTATACTGATGTTGGTGTTTAGCCTGTATTATACAATGGGGATTCCGATCCGTCCCCACTAATTCTGCTCCCTGACAACGCTCAGTCACATTGCTAGTTTTACACTGCAGGAGATCTCCCAAAGACTGACTACGACATTTTGGTGCATCTTGACAATTTTTTTTTAAAGACAAAAGCCATTCCGTTTCAAAGATGATTCAGAAACCACATTCAAAGATTTTATCGATCTCCAGACCATTAGAGCTTTATCAGAAACGCATAACTAACCCTGTAAATAGATTATGATGGTTCTTATTTCGATTGATTTAAACATTGTTTAAATTAATTAATTACGATTAAAAGTTGGTTCGAAAAATGAACATTATTTTCCGAGCAGCTTAATAGTCCTGCATATAAAACGTTTCCATGCACAGTTAATTTTTGGAAAATATTTGGTAAAATTAGTCAATTCCTTCTTTCTGTTTTGTTAATTTTAGTAAATAAGGGATGCCAAATGTAGGTCTTCAAGTCTGGGAGAAAACTAAGATATTTCTTATCACTTTCAAAACAACCACATTAAAAATAATGAGTGCGGGTAATATCTAATCTCCTATAATATGGCAACAGAGATGTGGTCTTTGAGGATTACCCCCGCTTGATCTGCCAAGACGCTTGTTAGGTGGCGCTGATTAAGGACTATCAAAGGACGAGCATAAATTTCCTCTTTCTCTTTCGTCTTTTCAACCTAGACATGGATAGATGTCCCGGCTTTCTGATTTGACTGATTTATACACTTTAAAGGCATTAATTCAGGAACTGATACTAAAATCGGATATTACTTTTCGAACAACGCTGAAACATACAAAGGTTAAATAGACCAAAATCGAAATTTATTGAAAATAATTCTAAAACAAACATGTAAATAATCACTTCTAATTTATTTTACTGTCCAGTCTCTTTTTTCTTCCTTTCCGTTAATTTTTTTTCCTGTCCTCGGTACTCTTCCTTTCTTCAGATTAATTTCTTCCTCTCTTCCTACACTTTTCTTTATTCATATACAGGGATGAACAAAATAATTGGAACAGGTTCAAATTCCACTACTATATTTCAAAGACCTATTATATTAAGAACTTTAACTAAAACTTCGTAATTGCAGGTTATATCTATTGTAAATCTGTTTATTTTTCTAATTTACTGTCTTTGGCTTATTTATTTTTAGAATTTAGTAAAATTTAAGATAAATGCGTGACCTCTCCGAGTTCAAAAAAGAGCAAACTGTTGGAGCTGGCATGGCAGGAGCCTTGATCACTAAGGTTGCTGAACTGTTTGGTTTTTCAAGAGCTACCATATCAAGAACTATGACGCAATTCGAGAAACAGGGTAAAGCCTCTAGCAACCATAGCAATTTGGGCCGGACTTGCAAACTTACTGACAAGGACTGATGTGCATTGAAACACAATGTGGCAAAAAATCATCAGACTACTGCGGCCAAAGTGACTGCTGAGTTGAATAATCATCTGAATAGTCCAGTTTCTACTAAAACTGTTCGTCGTGAGCTCCATAAGGCTGCATAAGGAAACCTCTTGTTCCCACTCGCAACATTCAGAAGAGGTTGAAGTGGTGCAGAGATCACAATGCCTGACCTGTAGACTAATTGAAGTCCAGTTTTTCTCTTTTCCCAACTTCAGGGCGAGTTTATGTGTGGAGGCAGAGAAGCTTAAAACCCTGACTGCCTTCTTCCAACATTGAAGCATGGAGGTGGATCATTGAGAGTTTGGGCCGCCATATCATGGAAATGTCTTGGTCCAATAGTTGCCCTGCATGGTAGAATCAACAGCAAACATTACCTGAACGTTTTGGGAGATCATGTTCATCCAATGGCCCAGACTTTATTCCCTGATGGTGACTGCATCTTCCAAGACGATAATGCTTCAATACATACTGCTCAAGTGGTTAAGAATTGGTATGAAGAGCATGAAAGGGAGCTAGAACACATGGAAAGGCCTCCCCAATCTCAAGATATCAATATTATTGAACATTTATGGTGCATTTTGGAGCGACAAGTTAAGAACCGCTATCCTCCACAGTCGTGTCTTAAAGAGCTGGAGCAGGTGTTAATGGAAGAATGGCTGAAAATTCCTCTGGATGAAGTCAGGAAGCTGTATGATTCAATTCCTAGACGTATTAAAGCTGTATGTGAGGCTAAACGAGGACCAACTCCATATTAAATAAATAAATTTTCTTTGAATTTAACAAGTCTTTCAATTATTTTGTCCAATTATTTTCACCCAAAATTCCTCGTCCTGGGTAAGACGATAAACTACATCCGATAGCAACGCGCCTGATCAGGATATTTTGAGGAGAGTGGAACCACCTCTTAATTGCTGGGGTTCCCCGGTTCATCTTGACCTGGGGTGGTAGCACCTGGTAGGGTCCCAGCTATGGGCAAATAGTTAACACACAAACTGAGGTCAAAACACTATGAAAGTGGAAAAATAGGTTTTTATATCTGCAATACATTTTTGTAAAAATATTACCAGCCATGAATTTTTGAAGGAAAAAATTATTACCAGCCATACATTTTTGAAAAAATAAATATTACCAGCAATACATTTTTGAAAAAAAATATTATGAGCGATAAAATTTTTGTCAGTATTAAATAACCCATTGAGATTAATATGCCACAAAACAAACCAAACAAAACCAAAATTCCTATCCGCCATTTTAGATTCTCGGTGCCTTTTTCGGTATAAAAACGATCGCCCATTACCCTTTCATTTTACACCAATGATTACACGCTCCTTAGTGAGATTTCAACGATAACGGTTTACAGTTTTGACTGGTGTTACAATTCAAATGAAAGCGATCATTTTGAATGAACTAAACGCTCCTAATGCTATATAATGACAAAACCAGAAAGAGCGTATAGAAAATAATGCCATCAGAATAATCGTTTCTATTTTCTTTACCTCTTTGCTATCTCCTTTTTCTTTATGTCCGTTATTTTTTCGGCACGCATTATTTTTCCGACATTACTGCTTCCCAATCAATTTCTTCCTCTCTTCCTACACTTTTCTATAAATCTATCCGAATTACATATCAGCCATATTTGTTATTGTTTTTTTTTTATGTAAACCTCTCCACCATCTTCCTCACATTTTGCTTCAAACGTTCCACGTTCGTTATTAATCTTTACAATGATAACCGTTCACTGTCATGACAGGTGTCACAATCCAAATAAAAGCGATCATTTGGAATAAACTAAACGCTCCTAATGCTATATAATGACAAAATCTGAAAGTGTGTATCTGAAATATATATATATATAGTGGTTGTGTAGATAAAAAAAATGAGTTAGATAGAGAGAAATATATATATAGAAAATAATGGCATAAGAATAATTGTTTCTATTTTCT
>OZ038507.1:67389904-67392404 GCA_964036315.1 Acanthosepion esculentum
CTGATACCTGGATCTCAGTCTTCCTCGAGCCATAGTTTGTGGTGCCACGGATCCTGTCGCAGCAACGCGACAATAAACAGCAGCAAAGGTTGGAAGACCCGACTGCCTTCAGTCTGGAAACGCATTCTGATACAGCCGTGCAGCCTCTCGTACATTTCTATTCGTGCGGCGCTATGTAAAAATCATATCTGCCTGCTCACGATATGAATATCCTGCCATTGTTAAACGTAACACTTCTCGGTTAACAGAATACTACACATGCCATGAGAGTTTACGAATAGTAAGTAAGAAATAAACCGGAAATACTGCTGTAAACGGATAACATTAAGGAAATAATGTCGAAAAAGAAAGGTAATCAAGAAAAACAGAAACAAATCGAGAAAGAAAGAAGGAAATTGGTTAAAGGAAATCGAAAAGATTAAAAGAAAAAAAGAGGAGAGAAATGATTAGAAAAAAAGATGAAAATAAATAAAAAGAAGGAAAGAATATTTTAAGAAGAAATGACTTTAGAAAAAAGATTAGAAAGAAAGAAAGAAAGAAACGAGTAGGAAGAAAGAAAAGGAAATAAATGTAAGAAGAAAGAAAAAAGAAACAGAGAGGGAAAAGAGAAAAGGAATACGAGAAAGAAAGAAAGAAAGAAAGAAAGAAAGAAAAAGGAATAGATGTAAGATGAAAGAAAGAAAAAAAGTAAAGGGATATATGTAAGAAGAATGATAGAAAGAAAAGAGAATAAACGAAATCAAAAAGAAAGAAAAAAAGAAAGAAAGAATGAATGAAAGAAAGAAAAAAAGAAAGAAAGAAAAAAAGAAAGAAAGAAAAAAGAAAGAATAATAGTTTAAGAAGAAAAATCTTCAGAAAAATTATTAAAAGAAAGAAATCGGCAGATAAAAAGAAAGGTATTTAGAAAACTAAATAATGAAATAAAGGAAGGAAGAGGAGAGAAAGAAAGAAAGAAAGACAGACAGAAAGAAAGAATGAAAGATAATAGGTTGAGTAGAAAAATGTTTAGAAAATTGTCTGAAAGAAAACTTAAAAACAAAAAGGAAGGAAGGAAGGAAGGAAGGAAGGAAGGAAGGAAAATAGATGTGGAAAGAAAGAGACAAAATTAAAATTCTTTGAAAGAGAGGAAGGACTGATTAAGATTATATAAAAAGGCAATATAAAAGAAAGAAAGAAAGAAAGAAAGAAAGAAAGAAAGAAAGAAGGAGAAAAATCTTTAGAAAAAGTCATCAAAAAGAAAAAAACTCGAGTAAATTAAATAAATAAAGAGAGAAAGAAAGAAAGACGGAAAAAAGAAAGAAAAAAGAAATAAAGAAAAAGAATAAAAAAGAAAATAAAGAAAAAAGAAAGAAAAGAAAGAAAGAAAGAAAAATGTTTAGAAAATTGTCTAAAAGAAAAATCCAAAACAAAAAAGAGAGAAAGGAAGGAAGGAAGGAAGGAAGGAACCGGAAGTCGAAATTGTAACTAACAAATACAAATGATTGAAAATAATTAAAAAGAAAAGATGTAACGTTTAATAACAGCCAATAAGTAGATATAAATAAATATATAAATTACTAAATTTACCAAAAAAAAACAAAGACCAATAAAAAGAAAAAAAAAGGCGCAAAGGAATAATACATTTGATAAGCGGCCCTTATGCAAGCGGACCTTTATTCTCGAAGAATACACTGACAAGCCATGAGATGTGCCTTGGTGCATATGCGACTTTGCAGTTGGATGCCAGGAAGGAGGGAGCTAAGATGTCTGCCAGGCGAGAACATGTCGTCTGCCGACGTTAATTAAACGAGATAAGGAAAACAAAAAAAAGGCGGTTCGACCGGGATGAGCCTGATGAAGTTGCACGCAGCTTCCGTGAAACCTATTTTTATTCTTCCTCTTCTTTTGTTCTTGTTATATTATCTGTTTGTCTTAGTTGATCAAATAAACGGCATTTTCTTAGGTTATATTCTTTCTACTTTTTAAGGGGTGGGGTTGATAATTAGTAATTTCTTTATTTACTAGACGGGTAACCCAGCGTCATTCAGGTTCAAATAATTTAACCTTTGCAACTTAATTTCATTAAGATGGTTGATAAAGAAAACAAAAAAGAAACAAAGAAAACACGAACGCAATTAAAAAGTGAAAAAAAAAGTCGCTGATATCAGCGGAAAATGTTATCAGCGAACCAAGTTCAAATTCCAGCCGAATCATTTGCGTTGACTTTCACACTAATGCCTTTGCGAAAGGCAGGCATTTCAACTCTATTCCCACCAGCTATGCCCTAAACAGCAAAGCAGACCAGTCCCTCTGGCCTTCAGTGGAAGTCCAGTAAAAAGATAACGCTGAAATAAAAGCCGTGGAGAAAGAAAACCACTCCTCTATCTTTCCTACGAAGTTATGACAATTCACAGATAATGAAGAAAAGGAAGCTGTGGAGAGCTATTATATAATATTCTGAAGGGAGAAAAGTCTGTTCTGAATTAAAAAAAAACGTCGAGAATGCAAAGGGTAATCAACC
>OZ038507.1:67399904-67419904 GCA_964036315.1 Acanthosepion esculentum
TATGCTGGACACACCGTATTTGAAATAGATGCCTCATTTTTATCCGATAAACAGTTTGTATTATGTCTATTGGCTCATTCGAGAAATCCTATTAAAAGAAAGTTTTCTCTATATACCGTATATACTCATGTATAATGTGACCCTGAATTTATTTTTGAAAAACCTGTTTTTTTTTCACAAAGCTCGTGTATAATGTGTCCCAGCTTCTGAGCACTACTAGTAGGCCTACCGTAGTCAAATATTGCAATCCTGGGCATCATCCTGGACATATTTTAAAACCACTTACCGTAAAATACCACATACGAAGATTTAGATACCATACTTTGTTTCTTGTTCATGGCTTACCAGTTAGGTTACGGTCGCCGAAAATGCATGAATTTTAACCCTTCCAGAAAATAATTACCTGTTTATAGTGAAACCGGTCATCTAAAATGCATAATATGAAACGGCGACAATTTACCCATCGCACACTGTATATACTCCTGTATAAGTCTATTTCATGTATAATGCGACCTGTGAATTTATTTTTGTAAAACCTGATTGTTTCCATATTACTCGTCTATAATGCGACCTCAGCCTCTGAACAATACTAGTAGGCCTACCGTAGTCAAATATTGCAATTTTCGGTCACCGAAAATGCATAAATTTTAACTCTTCCAGAAAACAATTACCTGTTTATAGTGACCTAAAACGCATAATATGAAACGGCGACAATTTACTCATCGCACACTGTATATATTCCTGTATAAGTCTATTTCATGTATAATGCGACCTGTGAATTTATTTACCGGCGGTTGCGGGTGGTTGCGGGTGGCTGCGGGCAATTTTTTTATTCCAAGCCCGGCTCTCCACAATTTCCCTGTCCTGCATAGATTTTTATAAATTTTGTCTTTTTTCTTATCTATCCTAAAGCCTGTTCTGCAATCCATTTACTCATGTCCACTAAGTTATCCGCTGTTTTCCTCTGTCGCTTTTACCTTCGATCTTTCCTGTGAGTATCAGATTTACCAAGCCGTCTTTCCTCATTATATACCCTAGAAATGTCAACTGTCTCTTCCCTGTGTTAAGTATAAGTTTCCTTTGACTCATCGTAAAATATCTGAGACGAAGATTTACATACCGTACTTTTGTTTTTGTTCATGTCTAACCACGGTAGCTCATTTACCCTGGGAGTGGCTCCTACGTAGCCAACGTTTCTACCCTTTTGTTCCTACTTAAAGACCAAAATTTCATTCACTGTGTTTGTTTGTTTGTTTGTTTTTTTTTTTACCGTGATAGTCAACTTTTACAAGGCCCAGGAGCCACTCGAGGTAGAACGTTAGGTTAGTAGGACATTTAGTTGTATTGATATGAGTTTGTGACCCAGGGTTTCACGCCCTTGCGATCGTCAGTATAAACTAAGCATATATATATATATATATATATATATATATATATATATATATATATATGTAGTATTGAATGTTAAAGACAACATAGTCTTGCATATTTTCTTTTGAATTTTCTCATATTCTCTAATGAGACTTTTTATTTGAAAATGATTTCGAAATATGTATTTTCCATACGATGACCTAGCGCTTTCGAACATCATTGTTCATCTTCAGGGTCAATATTTTTAGTCAAAATTTTTTAAACAAATATTTGCCAATTATCTTGTAGCGTAATCATGTTGCTACTTTTTTACAAACTAAAAACGTTAAAATCCTTTTAATCTCAAATGACACGATGATGTTATCATGTGTAGGGCGAAGATTTTTATCATGTGACAGCGTTTTAACGTTTATTTAGTTTGTAAAAAGACTATCTTGTCTTTAACATTCAATACTACATGCTTAAAAGAAAATTTGCTGCCAAATTACACACATTTCCCAACTCCCATCTATAGTGGAAATAATCGATTTTTTCATGCTTCTACGGCAGTTTTCATGTAGTTTACGGCCATTTTCTACTGGCCAGAGTGAGAGCCTATAGCTGGCTGTCACGAATAGGCAGGAAGATTCTATTGGCCAGCGTGAGAGCCAACAGTTGCATAATCGAATTGCTGCATTCGTCACAAGTGGGAAAAATTTAAATCAGCATGGCACTTTACTCCAATTGGCTAATTCGCTTGCTTAAACTCAACGTTGATTCTGATTCCGCAGAACTGGGTTGTGTGTGAAAAAGTATTTTTTGTTAACATTCATTTTCATTCGGTTTTTCCAGTTACGAGTCCTTTTTTAAAGCTGATCGTTTTGTGTTCATTTTGTTTAGTTCTTTTTTAATGTTTAGTATAGAGCTTAGAAAAAATTCGCAGTGTGAGATAGGCAAGAAGTAAGACATGTAGCAACATCAGCACGGCAAAGGGCACTCCTTTAAAGGCAAGGAAGGGCAAAAATATTTTAAGTCAAGTGATAGCGATTGCTGTATGAGTCGTACGATTTTTTAAACCAAGCACGGACAACGACGGGCCATGCTGCTGGTATATATATATATATATATATATATATATATATATATATATATATATACATTATATATATATATACAGTAAGAATCATCCTTTACAAGGCCTGGAGACTACTCGAGGTAGAGGGTTACGTTAGGAGGTTATTTGTGTGTATAGCTGAGGGAGATAACGATTAACCCTAGCCTTGAATGGGTTAAGATTGTAGTGATCAGGGAAACATCCTGTTGGGAGACGATTACACAGGGAAGTTGTTGGCGGGAAGAAGCTGCTCGATTGGAACTTACTTCTCACCGATTGTATTTTATTGCTATTTACCTTGAGCTGCTTGATAAGATCCAAAGAAGAATCAGCAATATTAACGGTCCTGATCTGGCGTATCAGCAACAGTCACTTTCCCACCGCCCTAAGATTGCCTCTCTGTGTTTTTTCGATAAATACTTTCATGGTAATTGTTCGGACGAGCTTTTCTTAGAATTGTTGTTTTATTTCCCCCACCCCCAACAGACAATGAATTGTAAATATGGGGACTAGTTAGTATTTTCATAGAGACAATGAGGTATTATGGTGGATGTAGTAAGAAAGGTACGTATGAATGCGTTGTTTTGGTGTAAGGAATATTGTTCGTGCGATTGGGTCAGTGTTTGCGGCTAGCTAAGTTATAGTTACGACAGAAGAAGACCGTCCTTTCCCCACTTCCCCCTTCGACCTTGTGCCACATTTCTGTGTATTAAACAGAATAAATATTGCTCTTCGCTATGGTACGTATACTTTTTTAATTTAACCGCAGTACTAGACTGGCTTCGAGATCTCATCAATTTACACTTGAGTTGGCTAGATTTTTCTATCTTTATATACAGTGAGAGTCACCCATTAAAGGCCCGAGGGCCACTCGAGGTAGAGGTTTACATTAGTAGGCCATTTGTGTGTATAGCTGAGGGAGATAACGATTAACCCTAGTCTTGAATAGGTTAAGATTGTAGTGATCTGGGAAACATCCTGTTGGGTGTTGATTCCACACTTAAAATCAACAAATAAATATTTTAAATTTGCATTCATCTTTGTTTTCGCAAGTGTTTACATCACTAATTTTTGAGTGGCTCTCTGCTGCTGCTGTTGTTGCCCGTGGTATCGGGTGTTGACTAACCTAAAGTGATGCACATTATTATTTACCTGTGTTTAGAGCGACCACCTATTTCTTTTTGCGTAAAAAAACTGCTCCTTAAAACTGGAACAATACTCGAGTATATACGGTAGATAGAATCGGAACACAAGTTCGGAGTTCCTTCAACTGAAATTCAAAGACAATGTAGATATATTCAACCATACATATACCATTTTGCTTTCCCAGTCTTTGAGAAAGCTTCATGCTTCCAACCTCCTTAGCATCATTTTGGGTGATGAACTGATCGGAACAAAATTTCGTAGAGTTTTTAAGTAAATCTCAAAGGCAATATTTAGATATTTGTCTATAAATTTATTCATCGCCCATGTGTGCCATGTTGTTCCACTACCTTTTTCCCCAACTTCATTACTCCATCCTCCCAGAATATGGCCATCTTTCTGGGTGATGCAATATTACGCTCAACATTGTTGTAAACAATCCATTTTTCATCGTCCGTGATCGTTCTTTTCAAAAATGGATGTGTTTCTTTTTTTGCAATTCAGCAAAGGGTCGCAGGCAGACATGCGGTTTCAATATTTTCTTTTATTTTTAATTTACATCGCCACGCAAATTAAACTTTTTTACGTTACACCGCCAGACACCAAAATTAAACTCTTTTTTACGTTACAACGCCAGGCACCCAAATTAAACTTTCTTTTTGTTTTACTTTATATCGTCAAACTCCTAAATTTGACTTTTTTTAGGTTACATTGCCAGGCACCCAAATTAAACTTTTTTTTTTTTACATTACATCGCCAGGCACACAAATTAAACTTTCTTTTTACTTTACATCGACAGACACTCAAGTTAAACGTTTTTACGTTACATCACCAGGCACACCAGCATCTTAGCGCTTTATGTCTCCTTTTTTTATATATATATATAATTCACAGCGTTTATACGAAGTAAGTAAAATATCACCGCATTGTCCTGTGTCGTGTGACCTCAATGTGTTTTTCAAATCAGCGGTTCAATTTGATGATCATATATCCGATCCTTAACTACATCGTACTCTTCCAAGCATTCTTGTAATGATGGGTACAATCTACATCCGCATCATGTCGCATTTTACACAAAGGTTGTTAGTAATTCCACCAGTGGTATCTGTCATCTTCTAATTAACATTATTATTCTTATGCATTAGTAATATTTAGCCTTTCTCCAGCCCCGGCCCCCAAAAGTCGTACCCTGGAGAATAGCACGTGAAAATCCCAGTAAAAGAAACCACACAGTCATTAATCGTACCGACTCCTGTTTCCAAACGCGGAACGTTCCAACGCCTCAATACAAAGTAGCAGCTGTAAGGTCAATGAAGATGAATCAGGGAAGATGATAGTGAGACTGAAAACAGAACTGGGCAGAGTAAGGGTCCTAAGATGGTTACACGGCAGAGGCTTCAATAATCACCAAAATGCTTGATTGGAACTTGCGGCCGTGTCGTACAAACTAATGATCAAGATAATTCGGGAGACGCGTAATTGAACAACCCCAGCTTGACTCGGCATGGGTGATTTTCTGGGAACTTAAATTGGCAATGGGAATCAAAAGGCAGTAGAGGAGTGTGATACGGGGGAAAGACGTTGGGCAGTGTTAAGGTGAAGGAGCGAGAGAATGGGTTAGTTTGTGATCGATCGTTGATTTGTAGCTACATTTGTATGAGTGAGAAAATGGTTGTAAGAAAGACAAAAAGAAAGAAAGAAAAAAGAAAGAAAGAAAAAAGAAAAGGGAATATATGTAAGAAAAAAGAAAGAAAGAAAGAAAGAAAGAAAAGGGAATTGATGTAAGAAAAAGGAAGGAAGGAAGAAAGAAAGAAAGAAAGAAAGAAAGGGAATACATGTAAGAAGAAAGAAAGAAAGAAAGAAAGAAAGAAGGAAAGAAAGGAGGAAAGAAAGGAGGAAAGAAAGAAAAGTGAATAGATGTAAGAAGAGAGAAGGAAAGAAAGAAAGAAAGAAAGAAAAAAGGAAATAGATGTAACAAAAAAGAAAGAAAGAAAGAAAGAAAAGAAGTAAGAAGAAAGAAAGAATGAAAGAAAGAAAGGAGGAAAGAAAGAAAGAAAAGGAAATAGATGTAAGAAGAAAGAAAGAAAGAAGGAAACGAAAGAAGGAAACGAAAGAAGGAAGAAAAGGAAATAGATGTAAGAAGTAAGGAAGAAAGAAAGGAGAAAAGAAGGAAAGAAAGCAAAGTGAATAGATGTAAGAAAAAAGAAAGAAAGAAAGGGAATAGATGTAAGAAGAAAGAAAGAAAGAAAGAAAGAAAGAACAAAAGAAATAAAGAAACAAAGAAAAGGAAATAGATGTAACAAAAAAGAAAGAAAGAAAAGCAGTAAGAAGAAAGAAAGAAAGAAAGGAGGAAATAAAAAAAGAAAAGGGAATAGATGTAAGAAGAAAGAATGAAAGAAAGAAAGAAAGAAAAGAGAATAGATGTAAGAAGAAAGAAAGAAAGAAAAGAGAATAGATGTAAGAAGAAAGAAAGAAAGAAAGAAAGAAAGAAAGAAAGAAAGAAAGAAAAAAGAAAAGTGAATAGATGTAAGAAGAAAGAAAGAAAGGAAGGAAGAAAAGGGAATAGATGTAAGAAGAAAGAAAGAAAGAAAGAAAGAAAGAAAGAAAGAAAAGGAATAGATGTAAGAAGAAACGAAGAAAGAAAGGAAAGGGAATAAATGTAAGGGGAAAGAAAGAATGACAGACAGACAGACAGAGAGAAAGAAAGAAAGAAAGAAAGAAAAGGGAATAATGAAAGAAGAAAGAAAGAAAGAAAGAAAGAAAGAAAGAAAGAAAGAAAGAAAAGAGAATAGATGAAATCGACAAGAATGAAACACACAAACAAAATCGGAAAAATAAAGAAACAAGGAAAGAAAACAAAATAAATGTAAGAAGAAAGAAAAAGAATCAAAGAAAGTGAGGAAGAAAGAAAGAAATGAAATAGAGGAAACGAGGAAATAAAGAAGGAAAGAAAGAAATAAAGAAGGAGAGAGTACATATGTCAGAAGAAAGAAAGAAAGAAAGAAAGAAAGAAGGAAAGAAGGAGTTATAGATTAAATCGGAAAGAAAGATATGAATGAAGACAAAATGCTGAATAAATGAAAAAAGACGAAATAAAGAAAAAATGAACGAATGAAGAAATGTGTAAAGTAAACAAAAATTAAAAGAAAGAAAATTAAAGGAATAAAAAAAAATGTGAACAAAAGAAAAAAAGAATAAACGAATAAATGCAATGCGTGCAAGAAAGAATGAAAGAAAGAAAATGACAGAAAGGAAAAACTAGTATGTTTAAGAAAAAGAAAGAAAAGAAAAGAAAAAAAAGAACAAACATGCAAATAAAAAGAAAAGATGAAATGAAGAAAGGAAAAGAATGACTAAAACGTGACACAGTGAATGAAAGAATTAAAAGAAACAGGTAAAAAAGAAAGAAAAAATCGATTAGAGAAAAGAAAGCAGAAAGTAATACGTAAATGAAAGAAATACACAAATGAAAATTATCCAGTGAAAATGAAATTAAGTTAAAAAAAGAGAAAGAAAGAAAGAAAGAAAGAAAGAGAAAAAGGAACTGACGAATGTTTAACTATAAATTCAAGTATAAACTCAACTAATATTTACTGACAGAATCAAGTATAAAACCTGACGCATGCTTAGCGATAATGTTAATAATAATAATAATAATAATAATAATAATAATAATCATAATAATAATAATAATAATAATAATCATAATAATCATAATAATAATCTTAATAATAATCATAATAATAATCATAATAATAATCATAATAATAATAATAATAATCATAATAATAATAATAATAATCATAATACTAATCATGATAATAATAATAATAATAATAATCATAATAATAATAATCTTAATAATAATCATAATAATAAAAATAATCTTAATAATAATCATAATAATAATAATCATAATAATAATAATAATCTTAATAATAATCATAATAATAATAATAATAAGAAGAAGACCACAAACAAAATAAGTGCCTCCTTATTGATATGAGTGCAATGTATCTTTGAAGATATTCGAAAAGCTGTCAAAATACAAGGACCTTGAAATAGAAATCTAAAAAATGTGGCACATGGGAACATCAACAATCCCTGTTGTAGTTGGAGCCCTTGGACTGGTTGGAAAAGATTCCAGTAGACTAATTGAAGGGATCCCTGGAAGTCCATGCCTCAAAGAGATACAAAAAATTGTTCTGACAAGTACAGCCCACACTTTACGAAGGGCTTTATCTATGTAATTATTATTATTATTATTATTATTATTATTATTATTATTATTATTATTTTTGCAGTGCAAAGTGTCATGATGCCATTTCTAACTTTAGGTCCCTGGGCGGGACCCGGGAAGAAATGTGTAAACGCCAGATACCAAAGCAAATAAAAATAATAATAATAATAATAAACGCTACCAACAACAACAAAAAAAAAAAAACAAAGTGAATACCATTTACCCTAAAGGAGGAAAAAAGAAATCAAAACAACTTGACCAAATGAAATTAAAACAAAAAACTGGGATGACAAGTCGTTGCATGGCAAATGCATAAAAAAGAACGAAAGCAGCAGATGTGGACGAAGAGAAAACACATCAGTGGCTGACGAGGAGCACCGGGTTGAAAGCTGAGACAGAAGGCCCGATTATTGCAGCTCAGGACCAAAGCCTCGCAACCAGATCCTATCAGTGTCACATAATCAAGGATGGAACTAACCCGAAATGCAGGATCTGCGGAAAATTGGATGAAACTGTCGACCATATTTTCTCAGGATGTCCGGAACTATCAAAAAATAAATATATTCAGAGACATAACAGGGTAGCGACATATGTGTACTGGAAGATATGCAAGAAGCACAAAATCGAAAACACTGTGAGACGGTATGACCATCAACCAGGCGCAGTTACCCAAAATAACGATGTAACTAACCTCTGGGACATGCCAATTCAAACTGACAGAGAAATAAAAGCCAACAGACCTGATATTATCATAAAAGACAAGAAATTCAGGAAGTGTATGCTTATTGATAAAGCAGTACCATCTGAGTGAAACACCTCCATGAAAATTATCGAGAAATTGTCCAAATACAAGGACTTGGAGATCGAGATTAACAGGATGTGGGGAATGAAGACAGACTGTACCAATTGTAATCGGAGCTCTGGACCTTGTGAGAAAAAGAATGGACAATTTTATTAACAGTGTCCAAGGTAACATCAACACCAATAAAATCGCCCTACTAGCAACATCCCACGTACTAAGAAAACTGCTATCAATTAAATGACAAATCTCATATAGAGCCCAAGGACCATAGTTTGGACCCGGTTCTACAGGATACAAAGCAGAAAACATAATACACAAGCAATAATAATAATAATAATAATAATAATAATAATAATAAGGGTAGATATGTCGTATAATCCACCGGTAGTAGGTCAGGGCCGAAGCAAAAAGTGTCGAAAGAGAAAATGACGAATGGACAAAATGTCGAACAGACAAAGTGTCAAACGAACAAAATGTCGAATGGACAAAATGACGGATGGATAAAGTGGGGAACGGACAAAATGACGGATGGGCAAAGTGTCGAACGGACAAAATGACGGATGGAAAACGTGTCGAACGTACAGAGTATCAAACGAGCAAAATGTCGAATGGACAAAATGTCGGATGGACAAAGTGTCGAACGGAAAAAATGACGAATGAAAAAAGTGTCGAATGGACAAAATGACGGATGGACAAAATGTCGAACGGAGAAAATGACGAATGGACAAAGTGTCGAACGGACAAAATGACGGATGGACAAAGTGTAAAACGGAAAAAATGAAGAATGGAAAAGGTGTCGAACGGAAAAAATGACGAATGAAAAAAGTGTCGAACGGACAAAATGACGGATGGACAAAGTGTCGAACGGAAAAAATGACGAATGAAAAAAGTGTCGAACGGACAAAATGACGGATGGACAAAGTGTCGAACGGAAAAAATGACGAATGAAAAAAGTGTCGAACGGACAAAATGACGGATGGACAAAGTGTCGAACGGAAAAAATGACGAATGAAAAAAGTGTCGAACGGACAAAATGATGGATGGACAAAGTGTAAAACGGAAAAAATGAAGAATGGAAAAGGTGTCGAACGGACAAAATGACGAATGAAAAAAGTGTCGAATGGACAAAATGACGGATGGACAAAGTGTCGAACGGACAAAATTGCGAATAACAAAAAAAGTCGAACTGACTAAATAGCGAACGGAATTTGCCTGGAGCAAGTCAGCACTGAAATGATTTTAGAGAAAATGCAACAAGGCAGAGATGGCGAAATAAAATACAAAAATATATACGGTTTCCAATCTGACCGAACAATAATTGGAATTATTGATGTCTTTATGTGCCACTTTTTTGAGGTTTCCACTTCAATATTTTTGTATTTTGATACTTTTTTGAAAATCTTTAAAGATACATTGCAGTCAGCTTATTATTATTATTATTATTATTATTATTATTATTATTATTATTATTATTATTATTATTATTCTTTGATTTCTGGTGTAAACACATTTCTTTCCTGGCCCTGCCCAAAGATCTAATATCAGAAATGGCATCATGACATTTTCCACCGAGCAATTAAAAAAAGAAATATATATATATATATATTTTATATAGTAAAGCTCTTCGTAAGGCTTGGGCTGTACCCGTAAGAAAAAACATTTTGTATCTCTAAGGCATGGGCTACCAGGAATCCCTTTAATGAGTCTATTGGAATATTTTCCAATCAATCCGAGGGCTCCAACTACAAAAGAGATTGTTGATGTTCTCATATGCCACATTTTGAGATTTCGATTTCAAAGTACTTGTACTTTGATAGCTTTTTGAAGATCTTCCTTGTTCCAGTTAACAACAGATTGTAGGTCATTTTTTAGATCAGCTTCCAATTTGATCCTATCGAACCGATCAGACTAACAACTGTGACAGTAGGGAAAGCATAGATACTGAGATGAGAATGATGCCATCCGAAGGTCATTGATGATAGGAACAAAGTAGGGCCAATCATAGGCCGTGTGTGTAGAGGTTTTAACTATTACTTTTCTCGCTGACAACTATTCTCACACATCTTTCAATGGATGAGTTTAAAAACATGAACGTGAAGCGGTTTTGTCTCTCTTGCTTTTATATTCTCTTCCAGCATCCTCTGCTTTTATTCTTTTCCGACATCAGCGTCTTATTTATGTACTATTTCGTAATTTGCCTTGCTTTCTATTGGTTTTGTTTACCTTACGTTTTATATACTTAAAAACCGTTAATTAATCTTTTGGCTTTTTTTGGCTTCTAAAACACATAGTCATAATGTATATAATGTTTATACTCGAAGCCTCACCACAAAGCGGGATGTGATACAAGGCCGATTTTTAAAGTGAGGCTTTTCGAACGCCTACCGCCAGACAAAAAAAAAAAGCAGAGATTCCGACAAAAAGTCCTGTTCGACTTCAGTATTTACCCCGAAGCCTCCCCACAAGGAGACATCAGCGTCTTGTTCTATTTTGTAATTTGCCTTGCTTTTTATTGTTTTTGTTTACCTTACGTTTTATATACTTAAAAAACCGTTATTTCTTTTTATCTTCTGAAACACATAGCCGTAATGTATATAATGTTTATACTCGAAGCCTCACCACAAAGCGGGATGTGGTACAAGGCCGATTTTTAAAGTGGGGCTTTCCGAACGCGTACGCTCAGGCAAAAATTCCGGGTCGGGTTTGTCTAACTCCCAAGACGAAACCCTGTCCTTTGACGTAGCCTCGTCTGGGATAACTCCCTGGCCGAAGGAAGAGAGGCCGACAAGAAGTCCTGTTCGACTTCGGTATTTACCCGAAGCTCTCCCCACAAGAAGACATCGTCGTCTTATTTATTCACTATTTCGTAATTTGTCTTGCTTTCTATTTTTGTCTACCTAAAGTTTTATATACTTAAAAACCGTTAATTTTTTAGATTCTGAAACACATAGTCGTAATGTATATAATGTGTATATATTGCCAGGGAGGGAAGGAGCTTGGGGGTCACTAGAAAACTGAATGCAATGCGGTCGGGAGCTCCGCCAGGTCGTAGGTTCGCCCAAGGAGGTAAGGATTCGGGAAAGGACAAGACTAAACACGAACTGACGCCCGGTGGATAGGCGGTCAAAGGGATAACAAGTCGGAAGCGCGATGCAAGCTGTCATAACCTGCTTGTCAAGCCCTGGTTTGCCGCTGCGGATGGTGTCAGCAGAAATGTGTTTGCCGTGGAGTGGCGACCCATGCACCAACTCAAAGAATACGGAACCAAGACTTTCATGCCCAAAGACTTTTCGTCTTCTCATGTCTAAAGAACCAATTGGAGAAGAGCAGTCCACGAATAAAACAATATCATTCAAAAACCCTGGAAGACAAATGGAGGAGACAAATAGATTCCAAAGAAAAGACAAAGACAGAGTTCTTCATCTCCTGTACTCTCCTATCCTATCTTACGGTGGCTGAGGACGTCTTTTCAGATCCGATTTTGGTTGACTGAGAAGGAAATGTCAATGAGCACCCCCAATGTTAGGCAAGGAGTTCCGTCAACGATGATGTATACACACATTGTGACTGGAAGTTCGGTTCTGCTTATAGCTTAATTTCTGAAACTCTGAGATGGGAAAAGTGTGTGAGAGTGCTGGAATACTACGTTGAAAAAAAAAGTAAGCTTCTATCTCTATTAGAAGTCCTTATCCCGAAAAATTCACCTTATTTATTGAATGACCCTTTTATATATATATATATATATATATATATATATATATATATATATATATATATATATATATTTATATATATATATATATATATCATAATTAAGTAATTCATCGAGACTAGAAGAATCCTCAACAGAATGCAGAAAGCACTGGACGGCCGCTTCGTCCTATGTTTGGAACTCATCAGCAGTGCACATCCACTACCGAGAATTGAAACCCGAACAGCTACGATAGGAGGCTAACGCCATACCATCATCCTATCGTAACTGTTCGTGTTTCAATTCTCGGTAGTGGATGTGCACTGCTGATGAGTCCCAAACATAGGACGAAGCGGCCGTCCAGTTCTTTCTGCATTCTGTTGAGGATTCTTCTAGACTCGATGAATTACTTAATTATGATTATCTCAAATCCTCCTAATTATAATTATAATTATATATATATATATATATATATATATATATATATATATATATATATATATATATATATATATATATATATATATATATATATATATATATATATATATATATATATATATATATATATATAACATTTCGTGCAGTGTCCGCGTCTTTCTTTCCAGAATTTGTAGCTTTCCCGTTCTTTTTGGTTTGGTTCTACATCCAGTGCCCATTCATGACGTTGGCGATCATAGCTCTCCGCAATTTCCTGTTCTTTGTAGCCCTGAATAAAATGTCTTTCTGTCAGCTCTCCTAAACCATTTTAGGCCATCAATTTATACAAGCTTACTAAGAAGTTTATGCGTTGTTTACTTCGTCTGTATTGCCATTCAATATCTCCTTTGAGTATCAAACTTTCGAAGCTCTCTTTTCTCATTAAGTGCCCCATAAATTTTAACTTTCATTCTGCTGTTAAATTTAAGTGTCATTTTTGCTTTCATTTTATCAAAAACGACAATAGCGCTCACAGTCCATTGAATTCTCAGTATCGTGAAGGCAGAAGATGGTGATTGACGTTACATTTTTGAAGATTGTAGAGGAAGTCTTCTGACAGGGGACGGTAAGTGCGACGCTGAGATCCGAAGAAGTATTGGGATGGCCAAAGACGCATTTCGAAAGCTAGTCAGACTATTACGAGACAGGAGGATTTCTTTTGGAACAAAGAAAAGAGTAGTAAAGTCTTACGTGACATCTGTTCTCCTTTATGTCAGCGAATATTGGACTGTCTCCTCAAAGATGAAGAAGCGACTCGATGTAACGGAGTTATGGTTCTACAGTAGGATACTAAGGATACTATGGACCGAAAATGTGAGCAACGATGAGGTTTTGGAGAGGATGCAAACAAAGAGGAAACATATACTTAACATCAGGAAGAGGCAGCTGAAATTTCTGGGACACGTAAGGAGGGCTGTAAATCACATTCGGATAGATAAGTAGATTTAAATAGACCTCAGACAGACAGACAGATAGATAGATAGATAGATAGATAGATAGATAGATAGATAGATGTGAACTAGATATAAATAGGTAGAAATGTTTAAATAGACTGAGATAGATAGATAGATAGATAGATAGATAGATAGATAGATAGATAGATAGATAGATAGATAGATGTGAACTAGAGATAAATAGGTAGAAATGTTTAAATATACTGAGATAGATAGATAGATAGATAGATAGATAGATAGATAGATAGATAGATGTTAGTGTAATCAGAACTGGATAGATAGGTTTTAACAGAAATGGATAGATAGATAGATAGATAGATAGATAGATAGATAGATAGATAGACGAAGAACCTGCGATAGATAGATGTATAGAAGCTGAGAAAGAATGATATGAACCGACGAAGAAAGAAAAATAAACGTTTTTTAGCTTATTTTATTCACGTCTCACACAAACTCACCCAGAAGGCAAAACCATGACACTTAATCATGATTACAGACATTTACTCAATTTTCATTTCATTCTGTTTCTTTTTTATTACTCCTTTCTCAATCTCTTTCGAATTGACTTTCCATTTTCACCCTTTTCTTTAATCTATATCTCTTTTGTTATTTTTCTCTTTCTATTTTATGTTGTCTTTCATTTTCTTTCCTTTCATTCAGTTCCTTTTCCCGTACTTTCTTTCATATTCTCCTCTTTCATTTTCTTCTTACTAAGTTTACATCTTTCTTTTTCTTTTTCTAATTTTATTCCTCAATATTTCTTATCCCGTGTATTCTTTCATTTCCTCTTTTTTCTTCCTTTGTTCTTCGCTTTGCTTTTTCGTTGTTTAAACCCGTTTTTGCTCTTTTTATTCATTCGTGTTCGTCCATTTTTATTCCTTCTGGATTCCTTATTTTTCTTCCCATTTTACCGGTCTTTTTTTTTTCCTTCTTTTTGTCGTCTTTTTTTTCTATTTTCTGTTATTCTTTCCTTCTTAACTTTCTTTCCTTCTTACTTTACTGATTTTTCCTTCTCGTTTTCCTTCAAAATTCATTCGTTTTTTCTTCTGCTGATCTCTTTATATTTATTTTCTTCTTCCTTTTTTCTTTGTTCTTTATTTTCTTTCTTTACTATTTTCTCCTTTCTTTCTTTCATTGTTTCTTTCTTTTTCCTAATTTCCTGTTTTTTTCCTATTTTAAATCTAATCTTTCTTACTTCCGTTTTACTTTTCTTCGTTTCTCTTCTTTTTTTAATTCTTTCTTGTTTTTATTCTTTACATATATTTTTCTTGCTTTTTTTTCTTCTTTTTCGGTTTATTTCTTCTTCTGTTTGATATATATTTTACTTTCTTCAGACCACAGACTTTTTATTTATTTTGTAACCATTCCTATTATTTCAAATTTGTCTTTCTTTTCTCTTTCTTCTGCATAACTCTTTTTTATCCGTTACTCTTTCATTCAATGAGTTATCTTCCTTCCTTCCTTTTTCGCCACACTTCTTCTCAAAACACCTGCAGTCTGCTATGTTTTCGTCCACCTTTTTTTTTATTCATTCTTTTTTTGGATTCTTTCATTTAATCTTTTTAATATACATTTCATTCTTTTTCTTGTTTCTTTCATTTATTTTTCTTATCTTTCATGCATTCTTTTTTCTTATTCTTTCGTTCAACATTTTTTTATTTCCTTCATTCTTTTTTCTCGTTCCTTTCATTCATTCCTTGTCTTAAATCTTTCATTCGTTATTTTTATTATTTCTGTCTGATTATTTTCTTAGCCTTTTATTCATTCTTTCTCTCATTCTTTTCTCTTTTCCGTCATTCTTTTCTTATTCTTTCATTCATCATTTTCTTTATTCTTTTTATTCATTCTTTTGTCTTTCATGCATTTGTTCACTTATTTTTCTCATTCGTTCTTTCAATTAATCATGATTATAGATATTTACTCAATTTTCATTTCATTTTTTTTCCATTTTTTTTACTTCTTCCTCGTTCTCTTTCTAAAGTACATTCAATTTCAACCCTTTTCTTTCTTTTTTCTTTCAATCATTTACTTATTTCATTATTTTTCTTATCTTTTCGTTCATTATTTTCTTATTCACATATTTCATTATTCTTTTTATTTTTTTTATTCAATCTTTTTCTTATTCCTTTCGTTCATTCTTTTTCATATTTGTTTCATTGATTTTTTTTCTTTCCTTCATTGTCTTATTCCTTTCATTCAGTTTTTATTTTGATAGCTGTTTTTCTCTTTTATTTTAATTTATCTCTCTCGTTCTTCAGCATAACACTATTTTTATTAATAGTATATTTTGTATTTTTTTATCGCACTTATTAGTGTTTCTTTCTTTTCATTTTTTATCTTTCTCTTTCTCTTCCTTTCCGTCTTTCCATACGTTTTTATCGTCTGCTAACTTTTAACTACTTTCTGCTTTTCTAACTTTCTTTTCTTTTCTTCTTCGTATCTCCCTTAAAATTACCTTTCATTTATCATCCGTTGAATAGCAGACATCGAGTTCTCAGCCGTTGTCTTTTTTTATCTCTTTCTCGATTTCTTCTTCATTTTTTCTCCTTCTTCTTACATTTCTTTCTTATTTCCATTTTTATTTTCTTTCAGATGATCTGCTTTTTCAATTATGAAGTCATTTCGCCATCAATGACGTCTGACTGTTTCCACTTGCGGCCAGCGCGTTCTCGACTCGGAGGGGAAATCACGAATCTAATTAAAACCGCGCCAAGATGGCCGACAAGTGCGGACAAAGTACAAAGGAAACTCGCGAACAATCGGGAATCGTGTGAGCCGATCGACACGCCATTTTGACTTGCTACAACTTTCTATTTGGCCATATATTTCTTTTTGTGTGTGTGTATGTGAGTGGCGGGTTACTGTCATAACGTGAAAAGAACACGACGCACACACACACTCGCGCGGAACACATAAGGCATTTTTATATTCTCGACTTTCTTTGAAACGCTGAAAAAGATTATATTTAATATAATACTTATTAGGTTGAGTTATAAATAATTTCCGTTTTTTTTTTTGGTGGGGGGGGAACAATTGTAATGACGAATGTATCATCCAAACTAACCGTTCCTTAAATACATCAAAACAGGTAATGAAAGGTGGGGTACGTACAACAATGTTCAACGTAAAAGGTATCACATCGGCAAGAATAAATCTCTACAAACGACGCAAAAACAGAAAGAATTATTTTTCTACGGTTATCAACCTTTTTCAGGTTATTTAAAGGCATAAAATATTTTTTAGATTGTAAGAATTTGTGCCGGGGGGGGGATATAATAATGTTTTTAGGGATACAAGTCTTATTAACAAGTGGCTAATTGACTTCGCTGTTGCGAGAGATGATGCGACCTGGGAACTTCTCATTCAAATTCTGTTTGAACGTCCATTTTCGTAATAGGCTCCGATAACTTTAACACGTTGTTTGATTGTTAATCTTTCTATATTTGAAATTGCCAAAGACTTAAGTTAAATCTGAAATAAAAAGAAAAAAATCATTAGACGCTTAAACTTCATTCACATTTAAAATCAGTCCAAGTTATTTTTTATTCAGGGTTTTTTTTTTGTTGCGGTGACTTCTTGGCAGTTTCCATGAAACGCTTTGACAGATGTAAAATTTCGTGAAAACTTTTTTGACGAATTCTTGAATATGGTTTCCATGAAACTAAAGTTTTGCCTTATTATAAACAGAACATTTACTTATATATTTGTGTATATATAAATAACGTATAATATATATATATATATATATATATATATATATATATATGTGTGTGTGTGTGTGTGTGTGTGTGTGTGTGTGTGTGTGTGTGTTTTGAACAATAAAAAATAATAAAAAATTAAAATTTTCAGATACACTGGGTTGTATATTAATATTATTTGTTTTATTATTTCAATGACGTTCCTCGACAAGTTTCGGTCAGGATGGCCATCATCAGGAGAAGAAAAAAGCCCTACTTATTAATAGCAGTGAACTACAGGAGTGAATGACTGTCTCTTAAGAAAGTGAACTTTAGCTGTAGTTTTCATTTGTTTTTTTTATCGTTAATTTTGGTCAGTCCTTGTGTTGGTCAAACGGCCTCTTTGAAGTTGTTTTTAAGATAGGGAGTGGGAGATTCCTGATTTTTAAGAATTCTATCCCTGGTAATACATACATACATATATATATATATATATATATATATATATATATATATATATATATATATAATTGTTTATTTAAAAATTATAACATAAATATGTTATAAAATCACTACAAAAATAGCCATTTTGTTTCAACACCTCCGGTGTCTTATCAAGTGTTGATGTTGAATGTAGAATAAAGGGTTTTAAAAGTTTCAAATTAATTAACGATCCTTCGTAAGGGGAAACGCTGTTACATAAGCAGGAATGACCAATCAAAATACAAGTCCACGGGAATTCAAAAAACTTAGCAAAGAAGTAAGGTTATAATAGTTATTAAATGCTTTAAAGTTGGGGTTTTACTAAAATAGAATTTATTATAACCAATAAGTATTAAATTATATGATAAAATTTGATATTAAAATTAAAGGATGTCAGTTATCTCCTCTTAATTTCCCTCTGAAAGTTCTCCACTGCCTTAACCGGGTATTGAACTCTCACTCTTTGGGTCCTGTCACTGGATCTAACCAACGCCTTTATCCACTGTGCCATATGTTCTTGACAGGAGATAACTGATAACTGACATAACAGTCTACCCCAGTGAGCGAAATAAAGGGTTCAGTTCTATATCCCAACCACCTGAAGAAGGCCGGGGCGTACAACATGATAAACATGGCGGCAAAGATGAGGACAATAGTCCGAATAATGTAAATAATGTTCTTTTCTTTATACTTTTACTATACACTTGCTTCCCTCTTTTCTCATATTCTCTTCGCCATTTCTTCTTTTTTCCTTCTTCTTCCCTCTCCATACCCACCTCCGTTCTATTACACTCAGTGTTATGCATTTGACCACCGTACGTTTCTTTATTTACTTTTGAAAAATAATAATGTAGCATTATTTGTTTTCTTTTCTTTTTTTTTAATAAAGCGTTGGGTGGTCACTTGATAGAAATCCCCTGATGAAACCGTGAGGTCGAAACCAAGGTCGCGTATTCAACTAATTTCCTAATTTTTAAAGTTATATATATATATATATATATATATATATATATATATATATATATATATATAGTGTGTCACCCAAAATTGACATCCTTCAAAACGTAAATATCTGATTAACTGCATGTCCTAGGCAAACGAAATTAAATAGGCATCGTGTTGAACAATAAAATATTTAATTATCAAAATTCGAGCAAGGTATTCAATCGGATGTAGATTTTATGACCGATTTTACAAAGCTTCGCAAAAATCAATATGCTTACCCACTGTGACACGACAAACGACTCATCCGTAGTCCATCTCCTGTCAAACATTACGTATACATTCATTGATGAGTCGAGTGTCTCTCATGATGAAGGGGACACTGAATATGAGAGAAGATAAGAAAGAATCTTTATTGAGAAAGAGGACAATAAAAGAACAGGGGCTAAGAAGAACCAAGATATATATTGACATTGCATTTGAATTTTTGAAGATCAAAATTGACTGGAAAGCAAGAAGCCAGAGGAGAGATCCACAAGTGAGAAGTGCGTGAGAAGAAACTGTTATCATAGATCTTAAGGTTATATCTAGCCAATTCACTGATGGGACCTAGCCGCCAATCTAGTACTGCGCTTAAATTCATAAAATATAGAATACAAAATGGAAAGAAATATTTATTTTGAAAATACAAAAATGTGGTACAAGGCCAAGAGAAGGGATAGAAGAAGAATGATTTTTAATCTGTCTAATCTTAAACTTAGCTAGCCGCAATTACTGACCCAAACATACCTCAGTATAACTAACTAGTTCCCATATTTACAATTTATCTGTGCAGGGGGAAGGTTGATAAAAAATTATAACATTTAAAAATGAAACCCCAATGAATATTTACAACGATTACAATTATAATTGAAAGGAAAGCTCATCAGAACAATTACTATGAGAATATTAATAGAAAAAGGTACAGAGGAAACTACGTTAAGGCAGTGTGAGGGTAACTAATCAACATTATCTAAATCATGTATTGGTCATACTACCACTTCCCTTACATATAGACTAACATGTCAGAGATCGGATTTATGCATCCCCATTTAAATCGTCATTTCCACAGCAAATTTACACAAT
>OZ038507.1:67427404-67444904 GCA_964036315.1 Acanthosepion esculentum
AAGAAGAAGAAGAAGAAGAAGAAGAAGAAGAAGAAGAAGAAGAAGAAGAAGAAGAAGACAATGGAATAATTAAAAGTAAAAAGTAGAGGAAGAAAAAGAAAGAGCATAAAAAGGTGAAATAATAATGAGAAGAAATAAGTAAAAGAAAAAGACGTGAAAGAATGATGAGAAGTGGGGGTGAACTCAGAACGTATAGTAAAATACCAAACAGGCAATCAATCTATAAGAACGTAACCAAGAAGAAGCATGGAAAGAAAGCCGCGATTGCCTAGAGCAGCAGATTAAGAGCGTATCTGGGATAGCCTGAAAAAAAAAAAAGAAGAAAATCTTTTCAAAAGATAACGAAAACATATAAGCCATCAAAGATCAAGGAAAAGAAAGAAAAAAAACAGAAGACGAAAAGTGAAAGAAATATTGTCATCCCTGACGCTCTCTCGTACCGCCATTAAATTATTATGGCTGAAAAGGACGAAACTTGTTTTCCGCTAAGTCAACAAAATAAATGATTTTTTCCTTCACGCTTTTGGGGGCCACCTCTACCGCCATTATCTTTTTTTTCTGGCGTATATTTACTGGCGTTGGCTGAAAGCACGGTTCAAAATTTAGGGCATTCAGTATATTTCTGCACTTCTATAAACGGAGATAGTCTTTTTATATTAAGCGGGAAAATGCCAAAGGGCAGCTTGCAAGTTATATTGCTAAAATGTGGTCTTATTATAGGTTTCTGTTTATTATCCATGCGTCTAACTCTTCGCAGCGCATGCATGCTTGGTGTCAAAGGCGATCATGTGACAGTAAGTTTCCTTTATTCTTTTGCGCCTATCGCTCCAAGAGTATCGGCTGATTGTTGTTGGCAAACGAGTGATAAAATGATTCGTTAGTTCTCCAGCGTTCTCGGCATCATTGGTAACCGTAGTCCGTTGTTGTCGACCGAAGAATAGCAAGTCTGCTCAGATCTCCAGCCTTTTATTTACCTAAGGATGCTGCCAATTGTAATGAGTGACCACCGCTCTCTCAAGTTTTCTAGCGTTTTAGGCGCAATTGGTAACCATAGCCCGTTGTTGTCGACCGAAGAAGAGCAAGCCTGCTCAGATCTCCAGCCTTTTATTTACCTAAGAATGCTGCCAATTGTAATGAGTGACCACCGCTCTCTCAAGTTTTCTAGCGTTTTATGCGCAATTGGTAACCGGAGTCCATTGTTGCCGACCGAAGAAGAGCAAGTCTGCTCAGATCTCCAGCCTTTTATTTACCTAAGAATGCTGCCAATTGTAATGAGTGACCACCGCTCTCTCAAGTTTTCTAGCGTTTTATGCGCAATTGGTAACCGGAGTCCATTGTTGCCGACCGAAGAAGAGCAAGTCTGCTCAGATCTCCAGCCTTTTATTTACCTAAGTATGCTGCCAATTGTAATGAGTGACCACCGCTCTCTCAAGTTTTCTAGCGTTTTAGGCGCAATTGGTAACCGGAGTCCATTGTTGCCGACCGAAGAAGAGCAAGTCTGCTCAGATCTCCAGCCTTTTATTTACCTAAGTATGCTGCCAATTGTAATGAGTGACCACCGCTCTCTCAAGTTTTCTAGCGTTTTATGCGCAATTGGTAACCGGAGTCCATTGTTGCCGACCGAAGAAGAGCAAGTCTGCTCAGATCTCCAGCCTTTTATTTACCTAAGTATGCTGCCAATTGTAATGAGTGACCACCGCTCTCTCAAGTTTTCTAGCGTTTTAGGCGCAATTGGTAACCGTAGTCCATTGTTGCCGACCGAAGAAGAGCAAGTCTGCTCAGATCTCCAGCCTTTTATTTACCTAAGTATGCTGCCAATTGTAATGAGTGACCACCGCTCTCTCAAGTTTTCTAGCGTTTTAGGCGCAATTGGTAACCGTAGTCCATTGTTGCCGACCGAAGAAGAGCAAGTCTGCTCAGATCTCCAGCCTTTTATTTACCTAAGTATGCTGCCAATTGTAATGAGTGACCACCGCTCTCTCAAGTTTTCTAGCGTTTTAGGCGCAATTGGTAACCGTAGTCCATTGTTGCCGACCGAAGAAGAGCAAGTCTGCTCAGATCTCCAGCCTTTTATTTACCTAAGTATGCTGCCAATTGTAATGAGTGACCACCGCTCTCTCAAGTTTTCTAGCGTTTTAGGCGCAATTGGTAACCGTAGTCCATTGTTGCCGACCGAAGAAGAGCAAGTCTGCTCAGATCTCCAGCCTTTTATTTACCTAAGTATGCTGCCAATTGTAATGAGTGACCACCGCTCTCTCAAGTTTTCTAGCGTTTTAGGCGCAATTGGTAACCGTAGTCCATTGTTGCCGACCGAAGAAGAGCAAGTCTGCTCAGATCTCCAGCCTTTTATTTACCTAAGTATGCTGCCAATTGTAATGAGTGACCACCGCTCTCTCAAGTTTTCTAGCGTTTTAGGCGCAATTGGTAACCGGAGTCCATTGTTGCCGACCGAAGAAGAGCAAGTCTGCTCAGATCTCCAGCCTTTTATTTACCTAAGTATGCTGCCAATTGTAATGAGTGACCACCGCTCTCTCAAGTTTTCTAGCGTTTTAGGCGCAATTGGTAACCGGAGTCCATTGTTGCCGACCGAAGAAGAGCAAGTCTGCTCAGATCTCCAGCCTTTTATTTACCTAAGTATGCTGCCAATTGTAATGAGTGACCACCGCTCTCTCAAGTTTTCTAGCGTTTTAGGCGCAATTGGTAACCGGAGTCCATTGTTGCCGACCGAAGAAGAGCAAGTCTGCTCAGATCTCCAGCCTTTTATTTACCTAAGTATGCTGCCAATTGTAATGAGTGACCACCGCTCTCTCAAGTTTTCTAGCGTTTTATGCGCAATTGGTAACCGGAGTCCATTGTTGCCGACCGAAGAAGAGCAAGTCTGCTCAGATCTCCAGCCTTTTATTTACCTAAGTATGCTGCCAATTGTAATGAGTGACCACCGCTCTCTCAAGTTTTCTAGCGTTTTAGGCGCAATTGGTAACCGGAGTCCATTGTTGTCGACTGAGCGACAGCAACATCTCCAACATTTTTTTCCCTAAGTATACTGCAAAACATATCAAACGATGAATATTAATAGGTAATCGGTAGAACCATATGGGGGGTGGCTATTAATAGGTCATCGGTAGAAACATATGGGGGTGGCTATTAATAGGTCATCGGTAGAAACATATGGAGGTTATTAGTAGGTCATCGGTAGAAACATATGGGGGTGGTTATTGATACGTCATCGGTAGAAACATATGGTGGCAAAGGTTTGCTTTTTATATCCGCCATATAAGTCGCTCCCTTAGTTTTGTAAATATTTTTTAGGCTTGAAAATTAGATTTGTACGCCTCAGTTAACGGTATAAAATAAGTAAGCTAAGTGTAGAAAAAAATATGCACGAAGTTAAGGGCATACTAAATATAAACCAATGGAAAAATGCAAAAGAAACAATTAATTGGTTTAACATCACCAACAAAAAACTACTCTTTAATACAACTAGACATAAAAGAGTTCTAACTATCCACCTATGAAAACAGTTTAAAACAATGCACTAGACCTGCCAAAACAATACTTAAACATTTCAAACGAAGTTCTAAACATTATCAAACACTGCAGAAAATCAATACTATATATTCTTCTAAATAATCAAAAACATTTCCTCAATCGCAAAATAACTATCAAAAATCATCAACAATATCACAGTAAAAATCAGTTACAGTTGCATGGATAACATGGAGAAAATCATAAACAAACAATAATACTAAAAAAAGACAATAATAACCACAACGTCTTTAATGAGCAAAACAACAACAGCAACAAATCCAATTGTCGAAATAAAAACAATTTTTCCCACTTGATAACAAACGCTTAATCAACAACATAATATATAAAGCCACCGTAACAAAGAACACAAACGCAGAAGAAAGAATTCACATAGGAGCTACAGAAAAAAAACCTTCAAATAAAAATTCAACAATCACCAAACCTCATTTAAAAGAGAAAAAATGCAGAAACAACACAACATTATCAAAATACATATGGCGCCAGAAAAAAAGTAATATCACTACGAAAATTAAATAGGAAATTATAAATAAAAGCAACCCCCACAGCATCAATAGCAGAAACTGTAGATTGCGCCTGGAAGAAAAATGGCAATTATTATATTTAAAAAGCAAAACAACTTATTGAGCATAAAGAATGAAATAACGGGGAAACGCAGAAATCTAAACAAATACCTACTTTGCTATCTGAATAACAACATAAAAAAATGAATAAAATACAACACAAAACCCCAATGCCATCACAAACACAAACCACTATACTTAGCACTTAACCCATACCAATCTCAAACACAACCCAAGCAGAAAAGAATATCCACAATAAAAACAAACAATAAAATTTCCTACAACCACACAAATACCAGAATTTACCACAACCGCACAAATACCACAATTTACAACGACTACGCAAATACCACAATTTACTACAACCACACAAATACCACAATTTACCACAAACACACTAATACCACAATTTACCACAATCACACAAATACCACAATTTACCACAACTACACAAATACCACAATTTACCACAACCACACAAATACTACAATTCAGCACAACCACGCAAATACCACAATTTACCACAACACAAATACCAGAACGACACTAATAACACAATTTACCACAACCACACAAATATCACAATTTACCACAACCACACAAATACATACACAAAAAAGAGAGATCTCATGTAGGGCCACGAACGCAGAGACACCAGAACCTCAGAACATCGAATCGATACTGTCAAATACAATCCAAAAGGATAAAAAAAATACACAATATTATCAGTAAATAACAATCAACCAAATTTACCACAACTACATTCTTTATAAAACACAAAAAAACAGGAACGTATACAGGTGCGCGAAGATACACCCACCCACAAAAACATATGCACAATCAAAAATACCCAATTAGACGCGCATACAGAAACACACACATATACACAGCGAGTGAGCGCATATTTGTATGTACATATACTTACAAGCATGCAGAAGTACAAATATACACATAAACATACACCTGCGCAAAAACACATAGACACACAAAACAACATATAAAACAAACACATATAAACACACCTGCGCAAAAACACATACACCCACAAAACAACATATAAAACAAACACATATACACACACCTGCGCAAAAACACATAGACACACAAAACAACATATAAAACAAACACATATAAACACACCTGCGCAAAAACACATACAGACACAAAACAACATATAAAACAAACACATATACACACACCTGCGCAAAAACACATACACCCACAAAACAACATATAAAACAAACACATATACACACACCTGAGCAAAAACACATACACACACAAAACAACATATAAAACAAACACATATACACACACCTGAGCAAAAACACATACACACACAAAACAACATATAAAACAAACACATATACACACACCTGCGCAAAAAAACATACACCCACAAAACAACATATAAAACAAACACATATACACACACCTGCGCAAAAACACATACACCCACAAAACAACATATAAAACAAACACATATACACACACCTGCGCAAAAACACATACACCCACAAAACAACATATAAAACAAGCACATATACACACACCTGCGCAAAAACACATACACCCACAAAACAACATATAAAACAAGCACATATAAACACACCTGCGCAAAAACACATACACCCACAAAACAACATATAAAACAAACACATATACACACACCTGCGCAAAAACACATACACCCACAAAACAACATATAAAACAAACACATATACACACACCTGCGCAAAAACACATACACCCACAAAACAACATATAAAACAAACACATATACACACACCTGCGCAAAAACACATACACCCACAAAACAACATATGAAACAAACACATATACACACACCTGCGCAAAAACACATACACCCACAAAACAACATATAAAACAAACACATATACACACACCTGCGCAAAAACACATACACCCACAAAACAACATATAAAACAAACACATATACACACACCTGCGCAAAAACACATACACCCACAAAACAACATATAAAACAAACACATATACACACACCTGCGCAAAAACACATACACCCACAAAACAACATATAAAACAAACACATATACACACACCTGCGCAAAAACACATACACCCACAAAACAACATATGAAACAAACACATATACACACACCTGCGCAAAAACACATACACCCACAAAACAACATATAAAACAAACACATATACACACACCTGCGCAAAAACACATACACCCACAAAACAACATATAAAACAAACACATATACACACACCTGCGCAAAAACACATACACCCACAAAACAACATATAAAACAAACACATATACACACACCTGCGCAAAAACACATACACCCACAAAACAACATATAAAACAAACACATATACACACACCTGCGCAAAAACACATACACCCACAAAACAACATATAAAACAAACACATATACACACACCTGCGCAAAAACACATACACCCACAAAACAACATATAAAACAAACACATATACACACACCTGCGCAAAAACACATACACCCACAAAACAACATATAAAACAAACACATATACACACACCTGCGCAAAAACACATACACAAACAAAACAACATATAAAACAAACACATATACACACACCTGCGCAAAAACACATACACCCGCAAAACAACATATAAAACAAACACATATACACCCACCTGCGCAAAAACACATGCACCCACAAAACAACATATAAAACAAACACATATACACACACCTGCGCAAAAACACATGCACCCACAAAACAACATATAAAACAAACACATATACACACACCTGCGCAAAAACACATACACCCACAAAACAACATATAAAACAAACACATATACACACACCTGCGCAAAAACACATACACCCACAAAACAACATATAAAACAAACTCATATACACACACCTGCGCAAAAACACATACACCCACAAAACAACATATAAAACAAACACATGTAAACACACCTGCGCAAAAACACATACACCCACAAAACAACATATAAAACAAACACATATACACACACCTGCGCAAAAACACATGCACCCACAAAACAACATATAAAACAAACACATATACACACACCTGCGCAAAAACACATACACCCACAAAACAACATATAAAACAAACACATATACACACACCTGCGCAAAAACACATACACCCACAAAACAACATATAAAACAAACACATATACACACACCTGCGCAAAAACACATACACCCACAAAACAACATATAAAACAAACACATATACACACATCTGCGCAAAAACACATACACCCACAAAACAACATATAAAACAAACACATATAAACACACCTGCGCAAAAACACATACACACACAAAACAACATATAAAACAAACACATATAAACACACCTGCGCAAAAACACATACACCCACAAAACAACATATAAAACAAACACATATAAACACACCTGCGCAAAAACACATACACAAACAAAACAACATATAAAACAAACACATATAAACACACCTGCGCAAAAACACATACACCCACAAAACAACATATAAAACAAACACATATACACACACCTGCGCAAAAACACATACACCCACAAAACAACATATAAAACAAACACATATACACACACCTGTGCAAAAACACATACACACACAAAACAACATATAAAACAAACACATATACACACACCTGCGCAAAAACACATATACACACACAAAAATCCAATCATAACCAAAAATAAATTCTCAAAACAATAATAAACCCAAATCCAACGGTGACATACACAATTAACACAAACACAAACACACAATTCTTTGAGCATAGACAAATACAGAAACACACACGTGCTAGTGAATGTTTACATACATGATCATACATATACACATGGGTATACATAAGCACATATATAAACATGTATCTGCGTAACACAACAAAAATAAAGATGTCACCAGAGAAGGTGAGAAAAGAATGAAAGAATAAATAAAAATAAAAAAGAGAGAAAAAAAACGGAAAAATTAGAGAAAATTAATGTAACAATCAATGAAACTACCACATTCACACCAAAAGAAAAATACAAGAAAACCGAGAAATATTAGCAGTCTAACTTTGTTCTGACGAGGAATTGCAACTATGCAACTAAGAAACTTTAAAGTAAACATGAGTTAAATGAAAATATTTTTTTATTATTAATTCGATTTATGTTCTATCCTTATCTTAGATATTGGGCACTCTACCACAAAACGCGCTTGCTTTAAATTACCACTGTATATATATATATATCTATATATATATATATATGTGTGTGTGTGTGTGTGTGTGTGTGTGTGTGTGTGTGTGTAATTTCTATATATATTATTTATATATTATATATGCGTGGTATTTATTGGAAAGCGCTCAATATAGTGATAGAGCTAACATATTAGTTGTAATGATGTGAGTTTGTGACCCTGGGTTTCACGCCATTGCGATAGTCAGACAAACTCAATCTCTCTCTCTCTCTCTCTCTCTCTCTCACTCTTTATATATATATATATATATATATATATATATATATATATATATATATATATATATATATATATGTATGTATGTACAAATACAGGTTTGGTACACATGGACTAAAATTCCAATAACCAAAAACATAATTCTTAAAAGAGTGATCAATACCGAGTAGAGCTAATAATATTTATTCAAATTTATAAATTATATCTGTCTATACTTCTGAGATGAGGTATTATGTACATAATTTACATTATTCGGACTATTGTCCTCATCTTTGTCGCCATATTTATTACAACTTTTCGGCCTTTCAGTATCTGTCTATATTTCTGAGATGAGGTATTATGTACATTATTTACATTATTCGGACTATTGTCCTCATCTTTGTCGACATATTTATTACAACGTTTCGGCCTTTCTGTATCTGTCTATATTCTGAGATGAGGTATTATGTACATTATTTACATTATTCGGACTATTGTCCTCATCTTTGTCGCCATATTTATTACAACTTTTCGGCCTTTCAGTATCTGTCTATATTTCTGAGATGAGGTATTATGTACATTATTTGCATTATTCGGACTATTGTCCTGATCTTTGTCGACATATTTATTACGTTTCGGCCTTTCAGTATCTGTCTATATTTCTCAGATGAGGTATTATGTACATTATTTACATTATTCGGACTATTGTCCTCATCTTTGTCGACATATTTATGACAACGTTTCGGCCTTTCAGTATCTGTCTATATTTCTGAGATGAGGTATTATGCACACTATTTACATTATTCGGACTATTGTCCTCATCTTTGTCGCCATATTTATTACAACGTTTCGGCTGTTGTACGCTCTGGCCTTCTTCTTGAGGACACATGGCACAGTGGATAAAGGCGTTGGTTAGATTCTTGAGGACACATGGCACAGTGGATAAAGGCGTTGGTTAGATCCAGTGACAGGACCCAAAGAGGGTGAATTCAATACCCGGTTGAAGCAGTGGAGAACTTTCAGAGGGAAAAATTAACAGGAGATAACTGATAATTGACATCCATTAAAACAGGGCACGTGGAACTAGAACAGTCTTCCCCAGTGAGCGAAATAAAGGTTTCAGTTCGATATTCCAACCACCCGAAGAAGGCCGGATCGTACAACGGCAGAAACGTTGTAATAAATATGGCGACAAAGATGAGGACAATAGTCCGAATAATGTAAAAAATTTTATAAATTATACATCTAATAAGTTCATTACAAATGCTGGAATTGAATTGAAAATAAACGATTTTATGAGTTCAAAAAGCCAACCAAACCTACTCAAAATTTATTACATAACCTAAGATGACCAATCAGAATACAAGTATTTGGTAATTAAAATAACATCACAACATAATCTAGCACAAGTACAAGCTATTAGTGCATTACAGTTTAGATTACATTAAATTAGATAATTTAATCATAGTTAATTGTTATAATTATTATTATAATTTAATTTTAAATCAGATAATTTAATCTAATCTGTCCCGAAAATATTTTCATCATTACTTAAAAATGTTGTTTTTCTTCGATTTCAAATATTCTAATTACTTTAAATAGTGGGTGTAACAGCAAAATTGTCTAAATCATGTAAAAGCATGTGATAAATGTCCATGCCACAAATTATGTAATATTTAAAAAACCACTAAACTAATTGAGTTTCTTTTTCCAAGTTTTCAGATAATGCCTTTCCCCATCTTGCCATCATTTTGTTGTAAGAATTTTTGAAAAAACCCTTGGAGTCATTCAGCTAGAAGGAGAACGAGTCAAAATCATTTTGTGTCATCCCCACTATGTCTTCCCAACTGAGCAATGGCGAGAGGAAAATGATCATTCAGGCCTTCAGTAATGGTACCGACATTCATACTCTGACTTCCATCTTCAAAGTCTATTTAAGAAGCATCAAGAGAACGGTGAATAAGTTTAAAAAAGAGGGCTCAGTAGAGAGGAAAACTAGATCAGGAGGTCACAACAAGAAGAGGGATCATCATTTCAATACATTTAAATACATTCTTATTTTTCAAAGTAGAATCCAATAGTGTAATAAAAACCTCGGAGAATTCCAGTAAGATATTTTAAATCATTTTTATCATACAACGGTTCAAAGTTTAATCTAACAATTGGACATTTTTTTTGCTGTTACACCCGTTATACTGTATATATATACGCATACAAATATATATATATATATATATATATATAGTTTTAAGGTGTGCTGTATTTATGGGATAAAGTGCTCAATATCAGAGATAGAGCGTAGTAAATATAAATATAAAAGTGAACATTGAAATCAACACTGAGGGGCGACTGGATTTTTCATGCTGGACGCAATCGTCAGGCCGCGAATGCTAGATTTTTCCTCAGTTATTTATATATGTGGGTCAATGGTGCATTATGGGTAATCTATTGTGACTGTTATTTTTGCAGGAGTGGCTTGTTTGTATATTTATTTATTTGGGTTCATTTATTTTACTTGTTTTTCCTTTTCATTTTGTATTATTTATTCTTTTCGTTTTTTATTAACTTAGTAAAATTATTGCGGGGGATTTGCTTAGGTCGCTTATTTAATAGTTTGTTTTGGTCTGGGAAGATAATTAAAGCTATTTAGTCCAATGTTTAGATTACTTGCCGTAGTCTATTCTGTTATTTTGGTCGGTGGACAGTTTTTAATTTATTTATTTGGATTGATTATTTTTGTTTTTTGCTTATTTCTGCTTATTTTTATTAGTTATAACGGTTATTTTAGCGGGAGCGATTTGTTAATTCGTTCATTTATTTTCATTAATTTTATTAATTTTTTTTATTTATTTACTTATTTCGTATATTTTTATTTATTCTATTTGGTTTTCGATTTTTGAATAAGTTAGTGATGTTTTTTATCGATATATAGCAGTTAGAGCTATTTTTACATCCAATTTTTGGATTGGTTGTTGTAGTCTATTCTGACGGTTATTTTGGTGGGATTGGTTTGTTTATTTGTTTATTATTATATACTTTATTTACGTATTTGGGTTGATTGTTTATACTTGTTTGTTTTTTTATTTTTAATTTTTATTTATTCTATGTCGTCTATTCTAACGGGAGTGATTTGTTAATTTGTTTATTATTTGGGTCAATTTATTTTACTTGTTTTTTATATTATTTTGTTTATTTGTATTTATTCATTTGAGTTTTCGATTTTTTACTACGTTACTTAAAAATAACACTTTCTCCCCCCGCCCCGTTGGTGTATAGACTTGTTAAAAAAATTGTGGCATTTCGTTTGATTAAGAGTGTAAGGTAAATGTAGACTTAAACATCTATATGATGGTAAGAATAATAAAAAATTTTGTTAGAAACGTTACTATAAGTGGTAAATATGGTTTAGTTAGAGTAAGTATCGTTATGGGATTAGTATTTAAAATATATAAAACATTGGATTAAACTATGCAGGAAAGAGACCAGCTTACCGAGTTAGGAATCCAGGGAAGTAACTCGAATCCAAACTGGATGAAATAAAACGACAACCGTATATAGGAGGAGATCGTGAAAAGCCTTTATTTCATTGGCTGGCGTTGAGTGACGTATATCAATAAGAACGGTTGGACTCCTATCTATATCTGAATTTTTCTTTGCAATGTCGAGGTGCGTCGGACGACGCCATCAAGGAAGTGGCCTGACTCGTCCGGAGTCAGGTCGGGGTTGCTGCTTGAGCTGATAAGATGCAAAACCTGAAATCGGCGATGAGGACAGCGCATCTCTGAAGACCACCGTTGATGCATCTAAAATGTATTATGTATGAGATAGAAAAAGAAGTGTATTAAACGTAAGAATACAGACTTGGAATGAAGATTAGTAGTCCAGGAATGCGGGTTAGTAGAAAGTATATGTACAAGTCTCTGTAAGTGAAGCCGTAATTATCTCTCGCTGGACTCTCGTATAACTCTCTGTGAACACTCTGTGTACTGTCTCCGTATCTCTCCCCATGACTCAACGTATCTCAACCACTGCAGGTATTCTCTCTGTCAGTATAAGTATACTTTGGACGAGTCTATCTTGTGTAAAAAGAGTCTGCCCCACAACAGTAACAGACAATGTTTTTAATAAAAATTTATTGTTGGTAGGTAGTCTTTATATAAAACTCTGTTTTTATTCTTTTTTATTGTCTTGATTTTTGATTTGGGACTCAATATTTCCCCATAGCTAGGACGATAACAGCGGCTACTACGCCGGCACAGGGTGGACCTGCGTACAACAGAAATCAAAAGGTCTTCATGCCGGGTGTTGTTTATCGTCCAACCCAGGACTAATGTTTCTTAAGCCCAATATTACTGTACTTTTTATTATTGATAGAAGGTTCCTTCCTAACCTTTTTGTTTAAAATAGTGTAGTAATCTTATACTCACAGATCGAATAGAGGGAAAGAGAGACAAGGGAAACTTCTAGTATAGGATAGATTTGGGTTAGTTACGCGTGAAGGTTAATTAAAGAGTTAGTATCGTTATGGGATTAGTATTTAAACTATATAAAACATTGGATTAAACTATGTAAGAAAAAGAACAGATTATCGAGTTTATAATCCAGAAGAAGTAACTCGAATCCAAACCGGATAAAATAAAACGACAACAGTATATAGAAGGAGAACGTGAAAAGCCTTTATTTCATTAGCACGACGCTATCAAGGACGTCCTGGGTATGACGATAAACTGCATCCGCGTCCTGGGTATGACGATAAACTACATCCGCGTCCTGGGTATGACGATAAACTACGTCCAACCAAAAGGCCGTCGATCCGATCAATCGGCTGGTCATGTCATGCCCCATCACATCTAACCCATCCCAAAACAACTACAACTTACAATTAACTTTCCCTCCCAAACCCTACACTAAATATACTAACACCTTACCCCTAAAATGTGATGGGAAACAATGATGTTGCTAGCTATACGTTTTTGAAACAATGATGTTGCCAGGGATACATTTTTTTGAAACAATGATGTTGCCAGCTATACCTTTTTGAAACAGTTGCCAGCTATACGTTTTTGACACAATGATGTTGCCAGGGATACCTTTTTTTTTAAAATGATGTTGCCAGGGATACTTTTTTTTTTAAACAGTGATGTTTCCAGCTATACGTTTTTGAAACAATGATGTTGCCAGCTATACGTTTTTGAAACAATGATGTTGCCAACTATACGTTTTTGAAACAACGATGTTGCCAGGGATACATTTTTTGGGAACAATGATGTTGCCAGCTATACGTTTTTGAAACAATGATGTTGCCAGCTATAAGTTTTTTTGAAACAATGATGTTGCCAGCTATACATTTTTGAAACAATGATGTTGCAAACTATACGTTTTTGATATATCTAGTAAATACTGGAGTCCACTAAATCTCTGTATTTGGCTCTTCAAAAAGTGTGGTTGGTTCTGCACAAAGCCTTCACCACTATAATCAAATCACATGTGCGCGTATCTGGCTGTCGGTTCCTAGGAACTTAGTTGCTTGACCCTCATACATCGATAAACGATAGAAGAGTCCAGCATATATATGTGTGTGCGTGCGTGCGTGCGTGTGTGTGTGTGTGTGTGTGTGTGTGTGTGTGTGTGTGTGTGTGTGTGTGTGTGTGTGTATCTGTGTGTTTATGTATATAATATATATGTATCAGTTATGTGCCATGCGTGATATACGCTTAGGCGAGCATGTATCTTTCGATACCTGACTGACGAGGCAGATTTTTTCCCGCAGTACGTTTCATTTCTTCCTGCGGTAGACCAGTTGCTATCCAAGTCTATAGAACCCGGTCTGTCCTGCTATTTACCCATAGCTGGAAGGATAAGAAGAGGGTCCATACCTTTCCCAAGGGTATTAGCACGTAAGTGAATGTAACGGATTCGACTGGAATTCGAACTCGTCTCTCCGATTCCTCAATCCATGCCTCCCTACATGTATACACCACTTAAAATAAGCACATATAGACGGTGATTGAAAAGTAATTGATTTGTTAACTATATATATTTTTTTTACAAGAAATGGATATGTGAGGAAAGCGTTTAGCATTGGGTTTTATTTAAAAGTCGATGTGACACCCGTACTGGTCGCGGCACCATTTGTGACACCCGACCTCTTTTCAGTCACGACGCCAAATGTGACGTCGGTTCTTTGTGACGGGCTAACCCTGGGACATCGGTTGAAGTCTTGTTGGGTTCTAGTACCAACTTGTCGTACTCGGCTCGCTTCCAACGCCTGGTCACCGAAGCAAATGCTTTGATCTCGATTCAACCTACCCACGTTGTGATTTGATCTTAGGTTGACGAGATCAATCAGACGTCGGGCCGTAGTGCCAGCCGAATCCGGGTCAAGGTGATACTGCACAATAATTGTAGACAAAAAAAAACAAAAGCACAAACAACAACTTCAAGGTGAGCGACTGGTTAGGAATAGTGATTAATTTTATGTCGGTTTGTTGAGTTACAGGAGTGCGTCTCTCTCTTTCTCTCCCAGACCGAAGAAAAAAAAATGTGGATTGTAACACTTTTTGCTAGTTCTGGATGTCTGGATTGTTATTCAATAAAGTCGTCTCTGGTGGAGAATATAAGTCAGACTTCTATAATTTGTTCTTGGTTAGAAGTCTAAGTCGGAAACTTGTTTTGGTGGGAAATCTAAAGTCGTACTTCAACAAATTTGTTCTTGGTTAGAAGTCTAAGTCGGAAACTTGTTTTGGTGGGAAATCTAAAGTCGGACTTCAACAAATTTGTTCTTGGTTAGAAGTCTAAGTCGGAAGGCATGGAATCGTGCGGTCACCTGTGCAAGGCGTTATCTTCTGTGTCTTGTGCTCGACTGGATCTCTCTGCGAACTGCACTGCACTGCTCTCTCCTTACTGTACTGTAATGTACTGTCCCTCTCACTCACTAAAACACCCGAAGACGTTTGCTTATATGGACGCCGATCAAAACCTGGCGTGGGGTCGGACGTGGTGTGGCCACTAGGTTGATTTCAAATCCCCAATAAGGATTTTATTTGTTTTCGGTCAGAAACACTTATCATTTTCCATTTTTGGAAATTTTCTTCCACTCCCACCCTCTTCTGCTCTCATATGGGTATCTCACCATACTTTAGAGGGCGTCAACGGTTTTCCCACTTCCTCGTAGTAACATCTCATACCTATACCAGACGACCCATTAAATCATTTCCCGATAACACAAGTCTTGGCCATCATGACACAGCCAATGCTTTATCTGCCCAAAAACTCTGAGATTCTTCACTAATTTTTACGACAATGACCATCAGAATTTTTGTGGGTGGCCTTTTTTTCTTTTATCATCTAAGTTGTTAAGTCTTGTCCCTCTGCTTCTTTCTTTTCTTTCTCTTTTTCCTTCCTTTGTCCTCGCAGAGAATTTGGCATATCTCAGCATCAAACTTCAGCGAGAAAGTAAAAATGATTATCTTGATTCGCACTTGAAAATAACAAAACAAAAAAAATCTTTTTCACCGATCCCCCGTTCTGGGAAAATAACAAAACAAAAAGAACATCGCTCAGTATGTCTTTCGTTATATCTATCGGTTTAAGTTATCGCTCAGTATGTCTTTCGTTATATCTATCGGTTTAAGTAATCCCCGTAATTAACTTATGTGGTTAATTAATTGGTTAATTAACCTGCCGTTTCTAAATAGTGTTACATCGATACGTGCGCCAGATTTCGCTACCAGCGTCTCGAGCGGCCCAGGTATCGCGTCAAGTGATTTCACCAGGAACTCTTCTGGAATGGAAGACATAACTTCCTGTATTCGCCCTTCAAGTTCTTCCAAAGTCTTGCACGTTAAACCGACCCCAAAAGAAAAAGTCACATGATGTAAAGTAAGGACTCCTGGCTGGCCACTCATACGTAAAATAGGAAGTCACTTTTCAATCCCTCCGTATATCTATGCGTACGTTTATGTATAAAATAAAAATTAAGCACATGAGTCTAAGTATCTGTTTATTCATTAAATATATACAGGGTGTTCATAAAGTTCGTGTGAACTTTAAAAAATTTATAACTTTATTTGTATTGGCGATAGATATAATATGTAAAAAATGTTATAAAGTTTAATGTACCTAGTTTTAAGTATAGCTAAAATAACTAATGTGATTTCAGGCATTACTGTAAATCAGTTGGCAAATGTTTTCCGTGAACTGCAAAATCGTATTAAAGTTTAATGTACCTAGTTTTAAGTATAGCTAAAATAACTAATGTGATTTCAGGCATTACTGTAAATCAGTTGGCAAATGTTTTCCGTGAACTGCAAAATCGTATTAAAGTTTAATGTACCTAGTTTTAAGTATAGCTAAAATAACTAATGTGATTTCAGGCATTACTGTAAATCAGTTGGCAAATGTTTTCCGTGAACTGCAAAATCGTATTAAAGTTTAATGTACCTAGTTTTAAGTATAGCTAAAATAACTAATGTGATTTCAGGCATTACTGTAAATCAGTTGGCAAATGTTTTCCGTGAACTGCAAAATCGTATTAAAGTTTAATGTACCTAGTTTTAAGTATAGCTAAAATAACTAATGTGATTTCAGGCATTACTGTAAATCAGTTGGCAAATGTTTTCCGTGAACTGCAAAATCGTATTAAAGTTTAATGTACCTAGTTTTAAGTATAGTTAAAATAACTAATGTGATTTCAGGCATTACTGTAAATCAGTTGGCAAATGTTTTCCGTGAACTGCAAAATCGTATTACCCTTTGTAATGCTAATGATGGAGGACATGTGGAAACTTAAATAAAATTTCAATAAAACCTTAAAACATATAGATTTACTTCTTTCTAATCCTTTTTACAAATTATTTCTGTCGCAAATACAAATAAAGTTATGATTTTTTTAAGGTGCACAGGAACTTTATGGACACCC
>OZ038507.1:67449904-67457404 GCA_964036315.1 Acanthosepion esculentum
ATCTCTGATATTGAGCACTTTATCCCATAAACATAGCACACTTTAAAATTATATTTCTGCATATATATTTTTTTATTATTTTCCCAAGTACTTTCAATCTCATCTGAAACCAATTTTTGGTGTTTGGCATCTGAGACCAATTTTGGTATTTTTCTTAATGAATATTCTAAGTATACCAAAATTTAATCCGGGAACATGAATGGATAACAACGAAAACTAATCGACATGATATGTCTAAATTATTTAACCAAAACTCTTTGAAGGAAAACATGCTGCCTATATATATATATATATATATATATATATATATATAGGGTGACCCAAAAAACGGGAATTTTTGAAGTGCGTATTGCCAGACATGAGCAAGTGGCAACACTGCGAGACAGTGACCTTGAGCAAGTAAACATTTCGCCATTTTAGTAACGAGAATGAAATTCACAGTATCCCAGCTGAGATGTTGCAACAGTCAATGAGGAATCTCAACAGCAGATTTCAAGAATCTATTCGTACAGGAGGACGCCGTCTACAGGACGTAATTTTAAAAAAAAATGAAAATTCCATCATTGTTTCTTAAATGGCATGTTTTAAGGTTTCAATTACTATGAATTAGATATTTTTCTTTCATCACTCTTGGTTTTATTGGATTGTTAAAAAGTTCCCGTTTTTTGGGGTCACCCTATATTAAGGCAATTCACACCAACCAAGGCGGCAGTGCCACTAGCACGCAAGGGGTGAGAGAGGATTGAGAATAGCAGTAAAGAGGCGTGTTTGGGAAAGGGATAAAAGCTCAGGGTGTCAGATGTCGAATATTGAATTTGAAGATTATAGTCATCGGGGAAGCAACTAAAGGGAAGGGAGTTCCACAGACAGGAAGTACTAGAGAAGGAGCTGTTTGAGAAGAAGAGTCGGTTAGATTTAACCATCTTTACAGTGAAAGAGATGGACCGAGATCCCAGCCTGGTAGCACGTTTAGATTCATGTAGTCCGGGAACCAGCGAAAGTAGCTCGTCGGAACAGTTGCCATCCTGACATATTCTTTTTTTTAACTTCATAAATGTAAATATAATATAAATATAATATATAATAAATATAATATAAATAATATAATATATATATATATAATAAATATATAATTAAAATGATATATTTTATTAACAAAAGTTTATTTCAGTACAAAAATTTGAGGAGACAATCCGTTTCATTTTAAACAGTATTTAACATTATTTAATTTGTCTATCGGCCTTCAAGTTAGAAAATATATTTAGATATTTCGTTTAGTATTCAAAACACAGTCAAAATACTGTGATCTCTTTCAAACAAGTGATATTCCGTAGAGGTCTGTAAGTTTTGTTTTATATATATATATATATATATATATATATATATATATATTATGAAATGGACAAAGTACGACAATTATTATAAGACATATTTTATGTTTAGACGTTCTTTTTATAGATACAAATATTGAAATATGAAAATTTCTCGGACATTCAGGCCGGTAAATGTTATTTAATACTGTTTATTATAAATAGAGCATTTACTTAAATATTTGTATCTATAAAAAGAACGTATAAACGTAAAAATGTCTTAAAAATAATTGTCGGACTTTGTCCATTTCATAATGTAGAAAGAACTCTCTTCACTCCCTCTCTCTCTCTCTCTCTCTCTCTCTCTCTCTCTCTTCTCTCTGTTTCTCTATCCTTCACTTTTCTCGACTTTGGCATCTATACTACCTGTAGAAATTTCATAATTTTCATTTGTTTACATTTGGATACGCATCGAGCAGATATGAATGTACGTGAGAAAATCATGGAGAATTGTAGTTTAAAAACAGTAAAATCCACCTTGCTAACCGAAACGCTCCTCTGTGGTTCAATCGGTAAAAGGACGTCAGGCTATATGACGGTTGCATATAGGATACAGGTTCGATTCCTGGCGGAGGACGCATATGTTCTATGAAACTTTTTCGGACATTCAGGCCGGTAAATGTCATTAATACTGTTTGTTATAAAACAGAACATTTACTTAAATATTTGTATCTATAAAAAGAACGTATGAACATAAAACATATATATATATATATATATATATATATATATATATATATATAAAAGAATGTCTTCTATTATCGTTAAGTCAGTTTTACAATTAGATATTTTTAAGATAACAGCATTATCGATAAGGATTTTTCTTATGGGGGCAGGGAGTTGGGTGTCAGTGTTTAAGCATTTATTTATCAAAATAAGTATTATCATTATTTTCAGGTTGACAACCCGGTAGAGGGAAATTAAACCGATCAATAGCATTGTTAGTCTGGAGCCGAGATTCATTAAACGTGGTTTTTATTGTTAATTAACAGGTTGGGAGTACTGACTGGCGAAATTTTAAGGCGGTCTTTAATAACTACCGTGATTATATATATATATATATATATATATATATATATATATATATATATATATATATATATATGTGTAAATCTGTTTTTCTTCTACCCATTGTATTGACCGAGCTACATGATTCGCAAAAATTCGTTCCTTCTATCTTTCTTTTTCTTGATAATTCTGAGTATCTCTTTTCATTTGTTTCTTTCTTTCTTTCACTTGATATATCTCTATAGACCAACTTCTTTCATTCTTTCCTTCTTTCATTCTTTCTTTCTTTTTTCTTTCTCTCTATCACTCTTTCTTTCGTTCTTTCATTCTTTCGTTCTTTCATTCCTTCTTTCTTTCATTGTTTCATTCTTGCTTTTGTTCTTTCATCTTTTAATTTTTTTCTTTCTTACTTTTTCTTTCTTTCTTTTTTCATGAGTTTTTTCATTTTCTCTATCTTTCTTTCTTCTTTCTTTCTTTGTTTGTTTGTTTCTTTCTCTCTTTCTTTCTGTCTATTCCTGTCTGATTGTTTTTTCGAAATCTAATGATCATGTCCTTTCTCCATTTTTTAATAATTTTTTTTTAAAAGCACGATAACAACATTTTTCTTAGATTCGACCTCTCTTCACTCCCTCCCCCCTCTCTCTCTCTCTCTCTCTCTCTCTCTCTTCTTTCTGCTTTTATATCCTTCCCTTTTCTCTACTTTGGCATCTATATTACCTGTAATATATATATATATATATATATATATATATATATATATATATATAGTCTTTGGTAAATTCAACCATGGAAAGATAAAAAATCAAACAGCGTGTTAACGTTATCGAAGCCTATCACGAAAATGGACGTTCAAACAGAAATGCATTTCGCGCACTTCGAGATTTTTTGGGTCTACATAATCGACCAACCGAGAGTGCAATTGGTTAACGATGTAAATTTGTTGTGAAGAGGTCATGTTCCTGCGCACGATGACGAATAAAGGTATCTGGATTTTCGGCCGCATTCTCGTCCACTGCAGCAATGTTTTCAGTTGAACAGCGAAAACGAGCCCACAGTGGTGTTTTCACATCTGCCACCGACCCAGTTTGTTTGAATTCACGAACAATTTTTCCAATTGCACTCTTGAAACTTTACAAGTGTCCCAGGCAAATAAAAATATGTCATATATATCTGCAGAGGAAAGCAGAGTGTAAGCGAAAACAAAGCTGAGGGGTATTACATATAATATGGAGATACTGCTGTGTCTGGAGAAGCCATGTTTAGGACTCCAAATTCAAACGGGTCGGATTCATCTACTAAGTCCCAGGCAAGAACATATTTCACGAACGGGAAACATCGAGTCTTGGGTTTTTCTCAAATTGAGAACTGGTGTTTCTTTCTATATCAGAGAAAGGTGTATTCCCAAAGGACAACAGCAACAGGGATTTATAAGCTGTAGCATTTGGCAGCTGGCTGCTCCGTGCGGAATCCCGGACAGAAGTAACAAACACGTTTCTTTACACCAATTAGGCTAATCACTGAATGGACACTTTCATCACTGTACGAAGTCACGTCGCTAAGTGATTGTCACGTGATCCAGGTGACTTCTCTCCATCAAAGGGAGATAATCACTTTCTGTATCCCAACAACTCCATCAGAGGACGAAACGGGTTGGCTAATATGTTTCCTTTTGCCTTTAGTTATATTATCTATTTAGTTAATAGCCGTAATTTTATCCACCTTCCTTTACAAAAATCCTACCTGTCAAAACTCGTGTTTACAAAAGTGAATGCCCTCACAGATACAAAATAGTTGTTGTAAAAAAAAGATGACATATTGAGCCAAAGTAATCCCTTCTTCCAACATATTATTTTAATATAGAAATAAAAAAATAAAATAAAAATAGATAAAAATAAAAATAAATTAAAAAGACGATTTATCGAGTCAAAGTAATCTCTTCTTCGGATGTATTATTTTAATATAAAAATAAAAAATGAAATAAAAATAAATAAAAAAATTAAATTAATAAATAAATAATTGGCAATTTTTTTTTACACGTGACATCACCCTAGACAATTTCAAACGTCCAGTTTCCCCACCCCAACACAAATAAAACAGGTTGCAGTCACTGGAATTCTAACTACCACACAGACACCATACCACATGAGTTCTTGATAATGACAGCGAAAGTCGAAATATTTAATTAAAAAAAAAAAAAAAAAAAAAATATGAACTTCTGACATTTTATCTACAACTTTGAGCCCAACATTCAACATTTTATCTGAAAATTGAAAAATACCATAAAAATTAACTATCCAGGCCATGTATTTCTTTTTAATATTTTTTCTGGATGGATATATATATATATATATATGTGGAGATAAATGTCTTTCTCACCCTTTCTCGGACCAGTCTTAACTATTTTATTACCTTTCACGCAGAATTTTTTCACCGCCAGTTCAAGAAAGACATTTGCGTCACTAACACACAATAAAGAGAATGTCTAATATCGAGAATATTTAACATCGAAAAACATAAGAAAAATTAATTCCTTTTAATAATATGTTAAAATATCCACTCTTTGCCTGATGAAGGTCGCGAGACCAGAAACCTGTGTAGCAAAATTATGGAAAAATAAAGCATAATATATTTTTTTTAAAAATTCATATTACAACCAAAAACGTTTGCGGTTCCACTCCTCTTTTTATTATACACACTTTTCTCTCGTTAGAACTACTATAACCTCTCCCCATTATATATATATATATATATATATATATATATATATATATATATATATATATATATATATATATAGTGTGTGTGTGTGTGTGTATGTGTGCGTCGTTGTTTGGCGAGACAAAAGTTTATAGAAGCAATAAATAAGTAGCGGCTAGTAAGCTTGTCTATGCATATCAATTAAGGCTGAGTGGAGAGTTCGATCCACACAAGGTGCTCCATGTGTCACATTTAAGCATCGCTTAGTAAATCATTAGTAAATAATAGTATACTATTATTAAATCTTAGTAAATAATCGCTTAGTACATCACTATGGCACTTCGACATAATATAATGTTTAGTAAGCTTGTCTCACTAAATCAATTAGGACTGAGTATTGTGTTCGATACTCTCTGAGTGCTCCATATATGCGGCTTGTTCCAATTCTAAGCGACCATATATATATATATATATATATATATATATATATATATATATATATATATATATATATATATATATATATAAGGTTAATGGAGTTAAATCAGACTAGTAATATTAAAAATGCTCAATACATGTGTGAAAAAATAAAATAAAAGTAAAAATAACATGCAGAGATTTTAACTTTAAAATTCAGGAGGTCAGTTTAATCCGCTACACTGGTTTGAACCTTACAGTTGAAAAAAAGGTAGCGGATTCCATTGACTTGAATTTTAAAGGATATATATATATATATATATATATATATATATATATATATACATATATATATATATATACTATTTACATTATTCCGATTATTGTCCTCATCTTTGTTCCCGTATTTATCACAACATTTCGGCCGTTGTACCTTCCGTCCTTCTTCAGTTTTGTTGGAATGTCGAGCTGAACCCTTTTCTTTTTCGCTCGCTGGGGTAGACTGTTCTAGTTCCACGTGCCATGTCTATTGAATGCCAGTTATCAGTTATCTCTTGTTAATTCCCCTCTCTAAGTTCTCCACTACCTTAACCGGGTATTGAACTCACACACTTTGGGTCCTGTCACTGGATCTAACCAACGCCTTTAACCACTGTGCCATGTGCCCTTAAGTAATTCTGTGTATGAATTCATGGGACTTATATACTTAATGTCATCATTAACCATTTTTACCAGAGCTCATATTGCAATTTAACGTTGTTATTATTGCTTTTCTCTGGCCGTCCTTATTACTGGTTCCCATATTCTATTCATTTCTATGCTTGGTCGGCTCAGGAGATTTTTGTGGCCTAGCATATGTGCTGATTCCTTAAGTTTACGAATTTTCCAATGATGTTCTTTGTCTATGATTTCAACCTGATCTCCCTTTTCCCTCCACATGTGGTCAGCAACACGTGATTTTTCCACTTCCCCTCGTGTTACAGCTTTTTGGGGTTCTTGAAGACTTACCTTAAGGGGGCTGCCTGTCTCCCCTTTATATTTCTTTCCGTAGCTGCACGGGATGGCGTACACACAGTCTTTAGTCATGTTCTCCTCTATGGGGAGGACTCACTCGGGAGAGGTATCTGCGAAGTGTCGTCCAGCTTTTGAAGGTTGTCTTGATGTTATATGGACCGCAGAGCCTTTGTATTTTCCCCGATAACCTCTTCACATAAGACAGGCAGACTGTTTTCTGCGTGTTGTCCTTCTCTTATACCCGCCTATCCCAGTTTATTGGGGCTGCTGCAATGTAACCAGGGTAGTTGCTACGTTGTAGGGTACTGCTTATATTGACCAATTCTTTATCTAATGTTTCTGGGTCGCCACTTATGACTTTTGCTCGGTGTTGTGAGCTACGGACGATCCTTTTCTTTACGCTGTATGGATGGTGGGAGTTGAAATTGAGGTACTCTCCGGTGAATGTCAGTTTGAACCCATGCTCTGTTAGAGATAGAACATCCAGGAATGGGAGTGTGCTCTTACTCTCTTTCTCCATCGTGAACTGTATCGAAGGTATTATTGAGTACACATGGTCCAGTAGAACCTGGAATTATTCCTGATGTGGCCAGAGTATGAAGGTGTCATCTACGTATCTTAACCATAGATTATAATGCCATTTCCTCAAAATGCCATTGCTGGTGATAATGGCGAGCCCATTGCTAAGCCTTCATTCTGTCGATATATGTGTGATCCCATTCCGAAGTATGTTGTTTGTGTACAGAAAGACAACATCTCAGTTTATCTATTGAATACTGGCCCGTTCTCCTAGGGATGAGTCAGAGGCCAATCTGTCTCTGACTATTGAGAGTGCCTCCTCTCTCTCGCTCTCTCTCCCTCTCTCTCTCGATACATATACATATATATATATATATATATATATATATATATATATATATATATATATGTGTGTGTAGAGAGAGAGAGAGAGAGAGAGAGAGAGAGAGAGAGAGAGAGCAATGGGCAAATTGTT
>OZ038507.1:67464904-67514904 GCA_964036315.1 Acanthosepion esculentum
GATAGTTGCGTAGTCGTATCGAGGTTTTTTAGGATATTACATCAAAACACGTAAACAAAGCTAGACAAATATAATCGTGTTTTGATTTGTTTTAACACATCTCATCAGTTATTTTCTGATGAAATATGTTAATACGCATGAAAACATGACTGCATTTGTGCAGCGTTTTTTACAGGTTTTTGATGTAATATCCTAAAATAAACAATATTGCTCCACTATTGTATTGAGCTCTCTCTCAAATTGAATGTTGCGAACGTAGGAATTGTATAATAATGATTAATAACGGATTTCGGCTATACATTTAGCCATTATCAAGGATTATATTTCCTAATCAATTGTTGGATTTCCACATTAGGCGTTTCTTGTCCAAAGTAACTAATAGCAACGGCGAGAATAGAAACATAAACAATAATATTAATATTTTTTATAAAAATCAGATGAACGATAATTATAAACAGGATGAATGCCGAATGAATAACATTATAAAAAAATGCATAGCACCAGTTGATAATAGCAAAAAAATAGATTAATTATTTATTATAAAAAATTTAAAACTTGTAACCTTATAGTTAAAAATAATAATTCACCTCCTAGAACAAAATTAAATAGAGCAAACATTATTTACGAATTCAAATGTCCATTAAGGAATTGTATTCCTCAAGAATTAACTTTCGTAAATAATTATATAGGCCACACTACAAATCGTTTAACACGCAGATTAACTCTACACCTTTCTGACAATAGCTCAATTAGATCTCATTTAAATATTCATGGAGACCTACCGGACACTATTCGGAATATACTTGTCGACAACACTAATATAATAGCATCATCCACTTGCAATATATATATATATATATATATATATATATATATATATATATATATATATATATATATATATATATATATATATACTTTAGAGGTTTTATTGTGTTACTAGCAAAGTAATCACAAAGTAAGATATGTTGACTACTTGAAATCTTTGAAACAAAAATTTAAATGAGAATTTCATTCATAAATTGGCATGTTATATTTAAGGAAAGTTTTACAAATAGATTCCAACTTGTTGAAGGCCAAGTGGAATGCAAATTTCAAAGACTTTTCTGCACTATATAAGACGATATACCTAAACAGACTTATTTTTTATATGAAAATCAAAAAAAAAATCCTCGAATAAAAGAAAATTAATGAAGGACAGTTAATTAATGAAATCAACTTTTTTTAAAATCAATATGCAAATTAGTTAAACCTGAAGAGTGATATTGCCTATAAGTTGATAATATATAATACAGATAATTACATTTTAGTGTGTAAATCCCTCCCTCGAGGGAGTATACACATTCGCTAGTATAATGTATTAATATATATTTTTAACCTCGCATAATCTGGCAACCCTGATTCTGAGCTCAACGAAAATCGTTCCCTGCACCTAAGTTTTCTAGGACTTTTGAATGAGCTATGAATCATTGTAATCGGACCAGTGGGAGCGGGGGAGTTGTTTGAACACCCCCACCCCCACACACACACATGCACAATCACACACACGCATACACTGTACTTTATATATAGGATGGAGACGTTAATTGACTTTCCTCTCGACTATTCCCCAAACGTAATAGTCCAAAAGATTCAGGTTTGGAGAGCTAAGATACCATATGTTTGGAGTGATCTGAAGAGTGAAGATTGTAAGTCGTCTTGGTCATATGAGATAGCGCCTTGTTGTTGGTAGATATACGGTCTTTTGGTCACACACAATATCCAAGACATCTCAACCCTATGCAAACATCTCCTTATAGTCAGCGACATTGATTCTTAAAACCTGAGTAAATAAGACATGATATTATCTGTCTATATCTCTGAGATGAGGTATTATGTACACTATTTACATTATTCTGAATATTGTCCTCATGTTTCTTGCCATATTTATCAAAAAGTTTCGGTCGATGTACGCTCCGGCCTCCTTCAGGTGGTTTGAATGACGAACTTAAGGACAAATGGCACTGTGGATAAAGACGTTGGTTATATCCAGTGACAGTACCCAAAGAGTTGTGAGTTCAATACCTGGTTAAGGCAGTGGAGAACTTGGAGAGGAGAATTAACAGGAATTATTGCTCGTTTCTAGCTTCAGAAACATGGGGTCTTAGTATAATCAAGTCCTATCATGCACGAGATAATGCGGTAAGATTGTAATCTAGGGACCTAAAATTTAGAATGATTTTTTAAATTGAAAACTTTTCTTCAAGCTTGTATTTTAGTGCTAATTTCAAGCTAATAGTTTAAATTGTGTCTATATTTCTGAGATGAGGTATTATGTACACTATTTACATTATTCGAACTATTGTACTCATCTTTGTCGCCATATTTATCACAACGTTCGCGCCTTTCAGTATCTTTCTATATTTCTGAAATGAGGTATTATGTACATTATTTACATTATTCGGACTATTGTCCTCATCTTTGTCGCCATATTTATTACAACGTTTCGGCCTTTCAGTATCTGTCTATATTTCTGAGATGAGGTATTATGCACACTATTTACATTATTCGGACTATTGTACTCATCTTTGTCGCCATATTTATCACAACGTACGCGCCTTTCAGTATCTGTCTTTATTTCTAAAATGAGGTATTATGTACATTATTTACATTATTCGGACTATTGTCCTCATCTTTGTCACCATATTTATCACAACGTTTCGGCTTTTCAGTATATGTCTATATTTCTGAGATGAGGTATTATGTACACTATTTACATTATTCGGACTATTGTCCCCGTCGTTGTTGCCATATTTATCACATGGCGCAATGGATAAAGTTGTTGGTTAGATCCAGTGACAGGATACAAAGAAGTGTGAGTTCAATACCTGGTTAAGGCAGTGGATAACTTGGAGAGGTGAATTAACAGGAGATATCTGATAACTGACATCCATTAGACATGGCACGTGGAACTAGAACAATCTACGCGAGCGAGCGAAATAAACGGTTCAGTTCGACATTCCAACCACCTGAAGAAGGCGGGAGCGTACAACGGCCGAAACGTTGTGATAATTACGGCAACAAAGATGAGGACAACAGTCCTCGAATAATGTAAGTCATGACATCTCTGTTGCTCACGACTCCCAGTATAATCACAGTTTCCATCGAAATGTCCGTAAGGTTTCTGCATCATCATCTATTATTCCGACGGTTGACCTTTTGGTTCTGATCAAAGATTTTTCCCATTAAAGAAAAACTGATGCATGCCCGGCCCTTGATGGTTCAACTTGCCTAACAAGCACTGATCAAACGGTTATCTTTTGTCTTTACTGACGTAAATCGTCCTCTCTGCATCGCATTTTAATTGTATCGAAGTGCTTCATGCACGATTCATCCGAGTGAGTGCCTAGAAAACTTAAGCTCCTTAGCAATGGTGTTAATTGACTTTCTGGGATTCTTACCGATAACTTCTGATTCTTCCGTATACATTTCGGTGTTGTGATGGTATTAGAACACTTAGGAAGCATTTTACGCTTGGCCCCTGCTGTAGAATCTCAGTCAGAGGCTGCTGGCTCTCTGAGAAGTTCGATAACAAAGGACCGTGCAACTTTCAGAAAGCAACCAATCTGCCGTTAAACCTAGAGCACTAACCCTGGGTAAATAGTACCCAGCGCAAATTTTCCTATTTTTAATTACAATTTTCAGTACCTGATTTTCTTACCTAAATAATATGTTTTTCAGTTCCTATTAATGTTAACTCAAAGTAAAAAGTTTGAAGTGCCTGCATGTAAAATATTTCAAATAATGATTTATATTTAATATTTTTTTTTATATTTTCAAAATCGGGTACGACATACCCATGGTTAGGAGTGGTGTTACTTTAATTGATGGTTAGTGTTCTACGGTTAATACTGTTTATTATAAACAGAGCATTTATTTAATATTTTATCAATAAAAATCACGTATAACAGAAAATATATTAAAATAATTGTCGGACTTAGTCCATTTCATAATATATGATTGTTGTGAATATGGATTATCTCCCCTTTGATAATCCAGGCTATAAAGGCTGTACACATTCGCTTGTCAAGTAAACGAGTAGTAGAATTCTTAATTGAATAAAAGATTACTAGACATAATCTCTTGTCCTGTTTTCATTACAATGATGTCATTTGTTTACCATGGGTATATAGTACCCAGCGCAAATTTTCCTATTTTTAATTACAATTTTCATTACTTGATTTTCTTACCTAAATAATGTTTTTCAGTTCCTATTAATGTTAACTCAAAGTACAACGTTTGAAGTGACTGCATGTAAAATATTTCAAATAAAGATTTATATTTAATATTTTTTTTTTGTTGATATTTTCAAAATCAGGTATGATATACCCATGGTTAGTAGTGGTGTAACCTTAATTGATGGTCAGTGTTCTAGGGTTAAAGCAACTATTTCAGCGTTCCTTTTCGTTTGCTGTGTTTGCTTGGTGTTTCTCATAACTTATCTGAAAAGAAATGATAATCCAAACAAGTTAGAAAAAGATTAAAGCTGTTAAAATCGTGTCCTCGAAGAACTGAACTGTCCTGTCCTCTCGAAGAACTTTTCGATAACAATCCAAATACGCGATCATCTAAACATTTAGAGCAAAATAACTTACAGCCATTTGTAGGGGCACTGTTTAAATATTTTAATCCTCTCATTATAAATAGGGAAATTTTTGTACATGAACATTCTTTAGTTCATAATATCTATACTGTGCCAAATTGATCCACCCTTGACTTTTACAGAGTTATTTGCACTTATTTTTTCATTTTCAAATATACCTTGAAAACATGCTTACGTCATTTACATTTGCATAGTTTTCTAATATTTTTGTTAACTCATGTAGAATTTTCTTCTTTAATTAAAAAAAAACTGGCACGGCTTTAAAAAAGGTATACATCTGTTTGTTTTATTTTAATGACTAAAATGTTTTTTTGTAAAAAAAATCTTACAAAAAATCTGTTTCACCATACAGATGTTTATTTTGAAATATTTTCTTAAAATAGGTAATTTTCTTAAAAATCTATGTAACTGTTCTTTATTTAAAAGCGATACTTTTGTAAAATAAAAAAAGTTTTTGCTTTTTGTTTTGTTTTGGGTTTTTGGGGGAGGCCGCAGATGTCAAAGATATGAACATAGTTTGAAACAGAACATTTGCAAACAAACTGATAAGTTCCGATAACTTCATAAAAAGTCAGGGATCGCTTTAACACTGTATTGTTATAAAAGAATGGACTCCCTTCTAAAATGATAACAATTTTGTCGCCTCCAAACCGGCTTTCTATTAATCATCTGAAAGACCCCTTTTTGCCTCCCTGATACATGGCTGATGCTAACCCCCAAGCGAGTGACTCGTTGCGCTCCCCCGGGTTAACCTTCTCTCCTGACATGAAGTGGAAAGATTATATCGAATCAATTGCTAGGTCTGTTGCTAGGAAAATTGGTTTACCGTGTCGTGCTAGACAATTTTTCTTCCCAGAATCTATCTTAGATATTTATAAGTCTACCATTCGTCCATGCTTTGAATATTGCTAACCCATATGATCTGGTGTTCCTGTTGTATATCTAGAGACACTTGATAAAATCCAAAGAGGAATCTGCAATGTTATTTGTCCTAACCTGGTATCACTTTCCCACCGCCGTAATGTAGCTTCCCTGTCACTTTTCTATAAATAATTTCATGATACATATTCGGATGAAGTTTGCTTTATGGTACCTAGATTTTAAAAATTTAAGTGCAGTACTAGATTGGCAGTTAGGTCTCAATAGTTTACAGTTGAATTGTCTAGATGCACTCGTGATTTCTTTGCTAGTTTCGTCATTTTATAGTTGAGTCGGTTAGATGTAACCGCGAGTTTTATGCTAAAAGTTTCTTCTATCGCACTTCTCGCCTGTGGAACTCTCTTACGGCTTCTTGCTTTCCAGTCAAGTCTGATGTTCAAAAATTTAAATGCAATGTCAGCTGTTATCTACTTTCTTCTTGATTCCTCTTCTTTTATTTTTCTCTCCAAAATCAATATTTTTTAAAATTCTAACTAGTGTCGCGGCTTAAGTAAGATCTAACGTATACTGACCTCCAATTATTATTCCGTAAAAATGTTTACCCTATTTTTTTATGAGTAGGCCGTCTACTTAAGTAGTTCCTACAAAATAGTTATAAAAACATTTTTTTCAGTTATGAACAGGGATCGAAACCGAATATGAACTTTTGTCATCGCAGAAAATGAAATCGGCAAGATGTGTTCAAATCCCGACTAGACACTTTCGAATGAATTCCTTTGAGGTAACTTACGAATCTACCTATTATCAATTCCCAGGCTATGGGTTAAACAGAAGTATAGACTGAGCTTTCTGGTCTTGCTCGAGAGCCATCCTCTGGGAGCAAACCTAGGAGAACAGCACGAGGAGGGGGCAAAGCGAAAACCACTCCATTATCTTTACCACGAAGTCATGGTAATTCGAATATATTAACAAGGAGAAAGAAGGATGGTAGCGGAACAAGAGTTAACTAGATCAACAAAAGAAAGGAAATTGTGGAGAGCCATGATCCCCGCATATTGATGGTAGAGGAGCAAGAGTTAGCTAGATCAACAAAACAGATTCAGTTTGGGATAGCCATGATCCCACGCATGCTGATGGTGGGGAAGCAATAGTTGCCTACATCAACAAAAGAGAGGAAATTGTGGAGAGCCATGATCTCACTCATGCTGATGGTGGAGGAGCAATAGTTACCTACATCAACAAAATAAAGGAAATTGTGGAGAGCCATGATCCCACGCATGCTGATGGTGGAGGAGCAATAGTTACCTAGTTTTAAAAAGCAGGAAATTGTGGAGAACCATGATCCTACGCATGCTGACGGTGGACGAGCAAGTGTTACCTGGATCAATAAGGGGGGGGGATTGTGGAGAGCCATGATCCCATATGAGTTGATGGTGGAGGAGCAAGAGGTATCTAGATCAACAAAATAGAGGAAATTGTGGAGAGCCATGATCCCACGCATGCTGATGGTGGATGAGCAAGAGTTATCTATTTTAACAAAAAAAAGAGGAAATTGTGGAGAGCCATGAACCCATGCATGTTGATGGTGGAGGAGCAAGAGGTACCTAGATCAACAAAAGGGAGGAAATTGTGGAGTGTCATGATCCCACGAATGTTGATGGTGGACGAGCAAGAGTTACATAGTTTAACAAAATAGAGGAAATTATGGAGAGCCATGATCCCAAGCATGCTGATGGTGGATGAGCAAGATGTACATAGTTTAAGAAAAAAAAGTGGAAATTGTGAAGAGCCATGATCTCACGCATCTTGAACCGATATGACACGTGAAAGAAATATGTTTTGCTATCAATGGCCACAAAGAAAAGGGACAAGAGTTAATTAAATCAAGACAACAGAGAAAGTTACGAAGTGGCCATGATTGTCAAAATCATGAAAGAACTTTCCACATAAAAGGAATACTTTTTGTGAACAATGGTCAAAAAGACAAAAATGGTTTGTAAAGGAACCAAGCATTACTAAGATCACCAAAAGAGTAGAAGTTGTCGAGAGTCATGATCGTTTACATCCTGGAAGTATAAGGTATATAAAAGAAAAAAAGAAATTTTAATGGCAGAATACTATCAATCTCTGTCTCTTTTATAAATACTTCCATGGTAATTGCTCCGATGAGCTGCTATCGCTGGTTCCCAGGCTCTATGAATTCAAGCGTCCTACGAGGCTGGCATCCCGTTCCCACCCTTTTACTGTTGAAACTGTTAAATGTAGACGTCTCTTCTACTCATATAGCTTCATATCTCGCACCTCACGCCTATGGAACTCCCTTCCTCATTCCTGTTTCCCTGATGACTATGATCTCCAACTATTCAAGTGTAATGTCAATGGACACCTCCAGTTGCCTTGATCTATCCTCTATCCTTCTCCACATCTTTCCTCTAACACTCCTATTTGCTCTCGCTCCAAATCCTCTGTAACCCCTTGCGTGCTAGGGGCTTCCAGCTTTGCCTGGGGTGAAAAGATTAAAAAAAAAATTCCTTTCATTTTAACTTTCGACATCTACACTTTGTGCTGAAAATTGTCTAAACACTTTCTATGTTAAATTTCAAAATTTGATGCTTAAATTTAAAACACGTGAATTTAAATATCTAAAAATTGTTTTAAGAGAAGATGGAAGACGTGACAGCGAAATTCGAAACGCATTGGAATAGCAAAAAGATGCTTACCAAAATTTAAAGAAAGTAATGTTCTTCTGTATGCCCGGCCCCTTCAGAACATGGCCGTTCATGGCTCACCAAACCTTCTAGTCCCTTGTGGCTCTTAACAGATTTCTCTCTTTGTTAATCCTCACCCCGTTCCACTATCCATTCGCACAAGCTCGTCATGTGCCTTCCCCGATCTCTTGGCCGCAACATGACCTGTCAGTGTTACGTTTACCAAACCCTCCTTCCTCATAATTTCTCCAAGGAATTTCAACTGTCTTTCCATGAATCTGTTGCCATTTTCTTTAACGCTTCCTTGCAGCTTACTCGCTCTGTCCAAGGAAGTCTCCGTAGATCCACAATTGTGCTGGCACTAGTTTTATCCTCATCCGTAGGGAGATTTTTCAATGTTTACCGCTATATAAAAGGATGGATATCACATTTTAATCCAGAAACATTTCTTTTTTTTTTTTGAGAAGTTTTTTTTCCTGTTTCTCAGGACTTTGCGTAATTTTTGGAATGCCTCTTTCCCCCAATCAAATACGTGTTCATATCTTGGTGTCACATTTTTTATCCACTGTTAAAACCAGACATTTAAACTTCTGTACTTGCTGATACATACATATATATATATATATATATATATATATATATATATATATATATATATATATATATATATATATATATATTTTAAAGACATTTTTGATATGTTTAACGTTCTTTTTTTTCTATCTATAAAAAGAATGTTAAACATATCAAAAATGTCTTTAAAATAAATTGTAGGACTCTGTCCAATTCAATATATATATATATATATATATATAATGTCTTTAAATTCCTTGAGGAACACAGGACCGCAAGATATTGCGGTTTTTAATAACCAGCCAGTTTTTAAGTGAGTAAGTTGTTAGCCTCCTGCACAGCCCTCAACCTGGATGATCAAGTTTCGAATTCAGAGTTGTCCTTCTCCAAGACCAGTTGCTACCCAAGACTATAGAACCGGCTCTGTCCTGCTATATACCCATAGCTGGAGGGTGGGGAGGAAGAGGATTCATACCATCCGAAGAGCATTAGCAGTGGAATTCGAACACAGCTCAATCCCAGACGCTATTCATTACTCCACAGTGACGCCTATCCACACCTGTATTAATGAAATAATATATATATATATAATGTCTTTAAATTCCTTGAGGAACATAGGACCGCAAGATATCGTTTTGTTAAGCGAGTAGTTTTTTATCCTACTGCACAAGCCTAACCTGGAGAATCAGATATTGAATTCAGAGTTGTCCTTTTCCTCGACCGGCTGCGACCCAAGGCTATAAATCCCGGTCTGTCCTGCTATATACCGATAGCTGGAGAAGAAGAGGATTCATACCTTTCCCAAGTGAAATGCAATGGATTCGACTGGAATTCGAACTCAGTTCTCCGATTCTTCAATCCGAACCGCTATCCATTACTCCACCGTACCTACCTCCTTATATCAAATTTGCAACTCGCATCTGTAGATTTCTCGCTTGCTAATTATCATATTTTTTTGTATTTTTGTTTACAGTTGACGGTTAATCATTTTTTCTTTAGGAGCTCCTGCAGTTTTCTTTCTGATTCAGCCACCAGCACAACGTCATGTCGCATCATCATGTTGTACGTTATTAGCAGCCACATAATAGAAACAATTGCATCAAGTTTCTCGGTATTCGCATACACAGAATATAAATAATTATCTTTCATTAGTTTGCATGGTATTAGCATCCTCAGAATATAAACAATTCATTATTGTGCATCAGGTTGCACGGTATTAGCATGCACCGAATATAAATAATTGAATATCTTGCATTAGGTTGCACGGTATTAGCATCGACATAAAATAACCAATTGACTATCTCTCATCAGGTTGTACGGTATTTCAAGAAATTTCGACGAGCTCGTGACTTGCAGAATACTTGAACTTGGAAAGTCCATTCTGGGACTCTGATTTTCAGACAGTGACAGACCATCGATGCCCGAGTATTATTTTTGCTAGACGAAGATACCATAAAATATCGTATTATTGATGTTGCCATATCAAATGACACAAATATAGCAAACAAGGTGACTGAGAACATGGCAACCTACACTGATTGGAAAGCAGAGATGGCAAGATTGTTTGTAATGCGAGAAGGGAATGTCAATATGATTGCAGTCGTGATTAACGCACTGGGATTAATCCCATTAGAGCTGTGTGACTTCCTTGACCAGATGGGATACCATACCAATTTGGAGTTATCCAAAAATCGGTTCTCTTGGTCACTGGGCATATTTTGAGGGAAGTGTTGTCTGACTAAAGTTCTTGTTGTGACTTGACAGACAAATTAATGTACCCGGTGTATTATTAAAAAAAAAAAAAAAAAAAAAACATTATTATTTACTATTTTATAAAGAAATTTGAAAAGAACTGCATTTGAAAAAATAAGTTTGAAAAGAAATCTTTTTATTTGACAAGTTTATAAAAAGATTATCAAAATATGTAAACCGACTACATTGCAATATTTTTTATTTACCATTTTATAAATAACTATGAAAACAATTTTTCTATTCAATCTGGTAAATAAATAGTCTTTAACATCTTTGTTGTCATTTCTCAAGAATAAAGCAAAAGTTTATTTTCATATGTTTGAGTTTTATTAAATATTTCAATAAATGCCTTTTAAAAACAATAAACCTTGCCTAGGGAGTCAATGGCTTATACAGAAATAGCGGTGTCAAGGGAATAGCCGTCCCTTTGACATACAGGGTCCGAAAGTTAAATACTGCCAAATATATGCTGTTTTTGAATTCCAGTCGAATCCATTACTTTTACTTACGTGCTAATACCCTTGGGAAAGGTATGACACCTCTTCTCATCCCCCACCCCAAGTTATGGGTAAATAGACGGACAGATCTGGTTCTGTATCCTTCGATGGCAACCGGTCTACCGCAGAAGGAAATGGCAACATACTGCGGGAAAAATATCTGTCTCGTCAGTCATTTTTCGAAGATACATTATCGCTTAAACGTGTATCACATAACTGACTGATAAGTGAAGCCATTCTTTAGTGCAATAAGCGAATGGAGCAAGTGGAAACAGATGTAATAGGAAAATAGACATGACATGGAGTGGGTAACTTAGAACTCGGCAAGTGAATGTATTTTTGCCCATGGCATATGCACAGAACAGAGTCGGTTGTAGAGAATGCTCCGCGACGTTGAGATTCAAATGGATAACCCATTCCGGTAGCCGTAAAGACTGCAAAGGAACTCTGAATTTGGGCCGGGAAGTTGATGACGTTGAAGCATCATGAAGGAGACAATCATTCTAGTCGTTATCGGAGCATTAGGAGCAGTCCATAAGAGCAATGGATATAAGGAATGAAGGAAGGGCAAATCAAGGGAAAGAGTTGGGATCATCAAGACGACGTCATTACTGAATAGAACCGGAAAGCTCAGGAGATGCTGTCGTGCTGAGGCGACTTGTTGTCGCTTTATCTTCAGTAATAACCACCAGAACTACGAATGATGTGAACATGGAACGGCAAGAAATAATAATAATAATAATAATAATAATAAAAATAATAATAATGACAATAATAATAATAATAATAATAATAATAATAATAATAATAATAATGAAAAAGAAAATTTCACAATGTTTTTATTTAATTTAATTTTCTCTTTTACATTCACGGGAAGGGGATTTATTTTCTATTTCTATTTTGGGTGTGGGCCCGTGTTACCTGGTTTGCTTTTACGCCCACCTTCGCGTCCAACTCCCGAAACATATTTTTATTTATAACTCGCCTTCCTATCCCAAATATATATATATATATATATATATATTTGTGTGTGTGTGTGCATATGTTCTGTTGTTTAATTACTTCTTTTTGAGATGTAGAAAGAAAGGGAAGTGTGCGTTCGCGCCTTCCAGATCTGTGTGAGCAAAGTGTATTGTAGGTAAAAAAAAAAAAAAAAAAAAAGTGGTCGGGTGGGTAAAAATGTGGCAAATTTGGTCTGATGGTAGATAACTCACTTGGTGTAGACCCCTTCGTTGGAAAATAGTGACAGCATGATTTCCCAGAAGGCAACAGTCGTCACGTGACGCCGCTGATCGCGATTCTTGATAATGTTGGCCGTTCGATCAGGCCTTCTCGTCGTTTTGTGAGTGTGACCGTGTGTCTGCTTCAGCTGTTTCACTGTGTGTCGTGTTTTTTTTTTACGGTGTTTCGCTTGTGTTTGTGTGGCGCCGTGAGGATGTGTAAAACATGTGTGCAGTGTATACCTGTGTAGATTCGCACTTTTTTTACACATACAAACAGAGACACGCACGCACTGAGTTATTCGTTAGATTTTAAGTTCTTATGGATTGTATGATAATATTGGTGTAGAATTTGTCTGTTCCTCGCGTGTGTGTGTGTGTATGTGATTGTATATGTGGGTTCGGGCGTCGTGATATAGAATTTTTACAATGTATATATGGGTGTACGAAGTTATATCTACATCGTATAAATGTGCATGTGTGGCTTAAAAATCGTATATTCCTCTGTATATATATATATATATATATATATAAATAAAATAGAAATTGTTAAAAGGATTAGGTAATTATAATTAAGTAATTCATTGAGCCTGAAAGAAACCTCAACAGCATGCAGAAAGCACTTGACGCCCGTTTCGTCCTATATTTGGGACTCATCAGCAGTGCGCATCCACTACCGAGAATTAAAACCCTGACAGTTGAGTTAGCAAGCAAACGTCATACCAACTGTTCCAACGGGCCTCGGTGACGAACAGGTAGCAAATCAGACTCAATATAGCGCCGCTCACTCACATATTCCATGGTGGAACTCAACTGAAATTCTCTGTGACAATAGAAATGTGCCCCCTGCAGCCACGACTAGTATCACCAAGCCGCTCAAACTGAAGCATTAGAAGCCGGATCAAGCAATGATATTTCGTCCTATATTTGGGACTCATCAGCAGTGCGCATCCACTACCGAGAATTGAAACCCTGACAGTTGAGTTAGCAAGCAAAATTCATACCAACTGTTCCAAAGGGCCTCGGTAACGAAGAGGTAGCAAATCAGACTCAATATAGCGCCGCTCGCTCACATATTCGATGGTGGAACTCAACTGAAATTCTCTGTAATTATAGGAATGTGCCCCCTGGAGCCACAACGATATATATATGGCATTATCACCATGCGTTGGCCGGTGCCACTTTTCTGTGACTCACTACCGCGAGTGGCTCTTTGGCCTTGTACCGCGTGAGCCTCATTGTAAAATATAGAAACCACACAGAGACGCGCGCACACACACACACACACACACACACACACACACACACACACGTACATATATATATATATATATATATATATATATATATATATATATATATATATATAATTTCTATTTTCAAGTTCACCTGTCTGCTTGGGGTCACCAGCCACACCCTGTCGCAGACAACTTCTCAGTTACGTTTGTGTTTGTTCAAAACCCACCAGTGGTTTATACTGCAGCAATGACGGGTGCGGTTCAATAACAGTTTGTAGCAGAGAGATCATAATCTGTCATGATCAGCATCAGTTTGAATAAAGCCCGTACCCTCAAGCACTCGGTCACGATGACTTGTAACAATCACGACTATCACAAGAGTTCCGTCTATCCAATTTCAGTCTCAAGGTCAATTCGTGGTGTAGTTTTCAGGAACTTTCAGGGCCGATACCATCATGATAATTGACAATGCGGGGAGATTCGGACTCGTGCCTCAAGGTCGGAAAGTCAACGTTCTGTGAAGGTAGCTGATTACTTGGGGAATGTATGACTTTGTTCCCCACGGCTCCATTAGATTAATTACTGAAGGGAGCAGGAAAGTGATAATGTATCGATGGCAGTCTTGTTTCAGATGGTGGAAGATATTGATTTCCGGTAGTAACACTTACGATATTTTTCACCAAAACTATTTGAAGAAATCTTTACATTCTCTCTCTCTCTCTCTCTCACACACACACACACACACACACACACACACACACACATATATATATATATATATATATATATATATATATATATATATATATATATATATATATATATATATACCGATTTCAAAACAGAGGACCGTTCGGTTAGCAAGGTCGATTTACTGTTTTACTCCTCTGTAGCCAAATCGGTAAAAGCACGTCAGGCTATATATATATATATCTAATTGTTATTGTCACAGCTCTTCAGTGTGGCTAGACGTCCGGTTGCCTCTAGCTAGGATCGAAACTGGACTGAATTGGCGTCAGTCGGAAATTCTACTACTAAGCCGTCGGTGCACGGCAGGGATGAAAGTGGATTTTAGCGCATTTATTTTTAGATAAACACACAGTGACCGAAGAGTCTTGCTATATTAGCCTTAATAGTTACTGTTTACAAACCCACACTTCCTTCCCCAGTGAGCTCAACCGGTTGCCTCTACCTATGATCGAAACCCGATATATATATATATATATATATATATATATATATATATGAGGTTTTTCTCATTAGAGTCCAGCTTGCACATTTACAAATCTAACATTCAGCCGTGCATTGAATGCTGTTGCAATATCTAGTTTGGTTTGGTTTGTTTTACGGCATATCAACACCTGAATGGGTTATTTAAAGCCGACATGATTTTTATTGTTGGTAATATTTTTATAATTTAACATAATATTATTTTTGGTTTTAAGTCAAGTACGGCGCCTTTCTTAAGGATGTTCATCTTTACATCAAGAAGCTGATTCGATCCTTTAGTTGATGGTTTGATTTGGTTTGTTTTATGGCATATCAACATCTCAATGGGTTATTTAATGCCGTCAAGATTTTTATTGCTGGTAATATTTTTATCAATAATGTATTGCTGGTAATATTTTTCTTTTTACAAACATGTACTGCTGTTAATAATGTATTGCAGGGAATTTTTTTTTCATCAGAAATGTATTGCAGTTAAAAGATTTACCAAGAATTATTGATGGTATTAAAACCTACTTTTAGAAATTTCATAGTGTTTTGACCCCTTTGGGCCGGGGGTTAACTATTTGTCCATAGTTGGAACCCCGACAGTTGCTGCTAAAACCCCGAGTCAGGGTGGACCTGGCAACATCAGCAATTAAGACATGGTTCCACAATCCTCAAAACCTTTTGATCAAGGGCCTTGCTGTCGGATGTCTTACCCAGGATGTGAATGTAGTTTATCGTCATACAGAGGACGAGCCATATCTATTCTGGTGATCCTGCTATTCGTCTAGACATTCTTGACAAAATCAAAAGAATGAGCTGCAATGTTATAAATCCTGCATTGGCATCTCGACTTCAGTCATTTTCTTACCAACGTGGCGTGGCTTCCCTCTGTCTTTTCTACAACTATTTTCATGACAACTGCTCTGACGAGTTTTTTTTTTCCCTTGCTGCACCCAACTTCATAAATTTAAGCGTTCTGCTAGACTGGTATCTAGATTCCACCTGTTTGCTGTTGAAATAGTTAAATGCAACCGTCACTTCTGCTGCAACTGTTTATTTTCTCGCACATCCCGACAGTGGAACTCACCCCCTTTAACTTGCTTCTCTGATAATTAAACGCTTCAAAAATTTAAATGCAACGTCAGTCGCCATCTTCTGCCGTCCTGAATACAGGTTCGAATCCTGTCGAGGACGAATATTTTATATGAAAATTTCTCGGACATTCAGGCCGGTAAATGTTATTTAATACTGTTTATTATAAACAGAGCATTTACTTAAATATTTTATCTATAAAAAGAATGTTAAGCATAAAAATGTCTTTAAATAATTGTCGGACTTTGTCCATTTCATTATATATATATATATATATATATATATATATATATATATATATATATACTCAAATAGACGGTATTGCAATGGGATCTCCTTTAGGCCCCTGAATCCCGTTTATCTTTTATCCTTTCTTCAATCCCATCTATATTCAGCCTCTTCTCTCACTTTCACTCTCTGTAGACCGATGCATACTAGCGGCATTCCCGCCTTGCTTGGGTGTGAAATGATTAAATAAAAAATTTTTCTGTAATCGTACAAAAATTTAGAATACAACTTAGTGGTGAATACGTTTCCGCCGCAAACTTTCTGACGCAAGTTCGAATCCCGACGGAGAGCTAAAATTCTTTAATATGATTTCTTAAATGTTCAGGCCGGTAGACGAAAATAAATAAAAATACCTGTCTATATTTCTGAGATGAGGTATTATGCACGTTGTTTACATTATTCGGACTATTGTCCTCATCTTTATCGCTATATTTATTACAACGTTGAGGTTACACATGGCACAGTGGATAAAGGCTTTAATTAGATCCAGTGACAGGACCCAAAGAGTGTGAGTTCAATACCCGGTTAAAGCAGTGGAGAACTTTCAGGGGGGGATCAACAGGAGATAACTGATAACTGACATCCATTAAAACATGGCACGTGAAACTAGAACAGTCTACCCCAGTGAGCGAAATAAAGAATTCAGTTCGACATTCCAACCAGCTGAAGTAGGCCAGAGCGTACAACGGCCGAAACGTTGTAATAAATATGGCGACATAGATGAGGAATAGTCCGAATAATGTAAATAATGTAAATAAATATACTGCTTAATAAATAAACGTTGCGTATACTCAAATGTGGGTATCCACTAAAAAACAAAGCTTAAACTGATAAAACCTGTTTGATTAATAAATAAATAATCCATTTCTTCTTTAGGAATTGCTTTGTTTACGTTAGAACACCGAACTGAACAGATATGAACTTTCAAGACTTTTGTGAAAAATCTGCATTTATAAGGCACTATTTGGCTTAGTTAGATCGGCGTTGTACTGCGTGGTTGAGTCGATCCAGAGCACTTTGAATCTAACAAAGATGTCTCCTACAGAGTTGGAAGCAGGTTCAAATTCTGTCGCAGGCGCGCATTTTTCTTTAGTAAGATTTCTCGAATATTAAGGCCGGTAGCTGCAAATAAAATAAATATACTGTTTAATAAATAAGTGGGGCGTCTACTCAAATATGATTATCCAACGTTGAAATAACGTTCAACACTCTCCCAAAGTAAAGAAAAATATGCACATAGTTTTGAGTCAGACCGTTTCACCGTGAATTAGATCGGTCGAATTTGCTGCAGACTGCCGCGTGGGCCACAGTCTTACCACGCTAGGCGTTACTGTTGTGGTCTCTACAGCAAAGAGGTTCTTACAGGTTGAAGTCGCTAGACCGTCACCCAATCGATTTTGAATTCAAAATCGTCTTTTTGCTTGACTGCCAATTAAAGCCACAGTACCCAGTACTGTATTTCTATTGCCCCCAGCTGGATTCATGCCTTTCCAAGACTATCGGGGTGGTGGGGGGGGATGAAGTGAACACAACCACTTCAGATGCAATTTGAATCTGACACGCAAATCGTTTTTTTTTTCTGGGGGTATGTTGTGAATATGGATTATCTCCCCTTTGATAATCCAAGCTATAAAAGCTGTACATTTCCGCTTGTCAAGTAGACTAGTAGTAAGATTCTTAATTGAATAAAAGATTACTAGACAGAATCTCTTGTCCTGTTTTCATTACAATTTATTCAATTAAGAATCTTACTACTCGTCTACTTGCGGAAATGTACAGCTTTTATAGCTTGGATTATCAAAGGGGAGATAATCCATATTCACAACAGGATAAATAATCAATATGCTACCTACATATCCACAGCGTGAGCTACACTTTTTTTCGTTTCTATCTTTTTTTAAATGCTACATGAGATGCTTTGACTAATTTCGAAGAAATTTCGGCTGCTGGATCCAAAAATAACATCCATTTTACACCACTGTCTTCCTGTTCCAAAAAATAATATCCTACGTAAAATAAAATGGTCAGGATCGAATCTTGTCCCTGTAAATGTGAAGAAAAATAAATAGTCATTAAAAAACAATCTTAGTGCGATGAATAAACACAACTTCTGAAGTCCGAAATAAAATCTAATACTAAGAATAATTTTCAGCTGAGGCAAGAACTTTCACCGTATATACTCGTGCATACGCCTACATCATGAATAGTGCGAGCCCTGAATTTTGGGCGAAAACTTTTTTTTCATATACCTCGTGTATAATGCTAGCCTAACATCTGACCAATAACAGTAAGACGACCGTAGTCGAATATTGCAGTACTGGGTAACATCACGGACATATTTTATAGCAAATAAATGGTTTTCATTCTTTTTTGAACTAAGCTACTCCAAAATGGTGAGAAAAAAACACTTTGATTGTCTTTTTGTACAGTAAGAATCAACCTGTACAAGACCCGGTGGCCACTCAAGTTTGAGGGTTACATTAAGAGGCAATTTATACGGAGAGGAGGGGAAGATAACAATTTAACAGTTTTTAAATAGGATTCAGGTTTCTGTGTAGAGAACATGAAAGAAGTCTTACAAATTCATTCTCTGCTTAGAATATTTCTATTGTCGCTTGTGGACTTTGGTTGGATTTTATATACATTGAGGTTCACTCTGTACAAGGTCCGAGGGTCACTCGAGGCAGAGGGTTACATTAAGAGGCAGTTTAGGAGAGGAAGATAACTGTTTAACAGTTTTTAGATAGGATTCAGGTTTCTCTGTACAGAACATGAAAGAAAACTTGAAAATTCATTCTCTGCTTACAATATTGTTATAGTGAAATACACCTTGTCTAGATAATAGACTCTCCCACCTATTATAAGTAGGAGTCAGGAGTAGTCGAGAGGAGTAGTGTCCAGCGACCACAACTCGATTACTCTGCGTAACACTTTATTACAAGTTCCTAACGTTTCTGTACGTTTAACCTATTTTAGGATGCATTTAGTTCGACTACAAGTTCTATTGTGGAAATAACTCCACAACAACTTTTTACTATGGCTGCTTCTTGATTTTGTTTGTTTTTATATACAGTCCACGCTGTTCAAGACCCGGGAGCCACTCAAGGTAGAGTGTTACATTAAGAGGCAGCTTATACGGATAGGAGGGGAGGATAATGGTTAACCCTAGACTTGGACAGGTTTATATTGTAGTGATCGGTGCGAAACATCCTCTGGGAAGTCGTTTCCACAGAAACGACTCCTAAGAGGATATTTTAGCAGGAAGAAGCTTTTTGAGTGAAATCTACTCCTCATCAATGGAACATGAAGGGAATGTGCGTAGTTTGCTACTATGTAAGTGGCATGGCGGGTTCTAGCCTTGAAGGTTAAATCTGGCTGAACCAAAGAATGTTGTCCATTCGAGCACTTGGCATGGCATGGACGTAGCGATGGAACAGTGAGAGGAATCCTACATTCCGCCTGCAAGAGAGAGGTTGGAGAGCGGAAAGTAATTCGTCACCCGCAAAGACTTGGAGTCGAATTTGGACTTGCCGTAAAATAGATTTAAATACCGTAATTTTGTTTTCGTTCACGACTGACTGCAGTAGCTTCTTCACCCTGGACCTGCCTCCTACGTAGCCTAAGTTTCTTCCATTTGGTCGCTACGTAAAGAGCAGAATCTCCCCGACTATGTATCTCAAACGAACTTAAAGATGACTTCTTGTGGGATGACCATGCCAGTGACACCATGACCGAGTATGAAGCTGCTGACGATCCGATGATGGTTGAAGATGATGACCCTTATGATAATCAATTCCAAGTAGAAGACTTGGGCACGTTATTTGGTAATAAAAACGGTGAAGAATAAGATTTCTATAGTTTTTAGTTAATAAATGTTCAGTAAAAGAAGATTTCTTCGTTGCCTCATTTCTCAACAGATGGAAAGACTACATTGAATCAATCGCTAGACTGGTGAATGTGAATATTCGCATTCAGGCAGAATAAAAAAAAAGACATAGGATTCAAATTAGAAAAAAAATTATAAGTAGATTTTCTGGATTGACGTATGTATTGCAAATTAATTTCATGAATCAACCCCCTCCAATCACTTTTTCGTTTTACAATCCTTGATGGCAACGTTAAAGTCCAGTATATCCTGATGGAACCGCTCGTTTTGTTCCTCTGAGTACGCCCCATGTATATCTTGCTCCTCTAAGTAGGCCCCCATGTACATCTTGCTCCTCAGAGTACACCCCCATGTACATCTTGCTCCTCATAGTACGCCCCCATGTACGTCTTGCTCCTCTGAGTAGGCCCAATGTACATCTTGCTCCTCAGAGTACGCTCCCCTGTATATCTTGCTCCTCTGAGTAGGCTCCCATGTACATCTTGCACCTCAGAGTACGCCCCAATGGATGTCTTGCTCCTCTGAGTAGACTCCAATATACATCTTGCTTCTCAGAGTACGCCCTCATGTACGTCTTGCTCCTCTGAGTAGGCCCCCATGTACATCTTGCTCTTCTGAGTACGCACCCATGTACATGCTAAGGGACGAAATTATAATTTTTCCTATAGCATGTACCGTAATACTTTGTATAGAATTCAAATGTGAATAGTGGGATATGCTTTTTATAATGTTCCTCAATGTTATTGATTCCTGTTGATAATATTACTGTATACCAGAAATAAAGCAACTAGAATTAATATGGACTAAAACAGCCACGGTCGTGACTAAAGCGAGCCACCTAGTAGGAGGATATCGGCTGCGATCTAAACTGGAGAATGATGGTCTCCGCCAGGTTAAAACGCCCAAGACACACCACACAATGCACACATCAACGAGCCATTAGCGGGAACCCAGGCTCTGGCACACCACCGCGACAGATAGAGGAGAATGGTAGATAGCTCAGCACGTGGGCGCCCCAAAGAATTCTTCCGGGGTTAAGGACGAGAAGAAGAAGAAGAATGATGATGATGATGATGATGATAATAATAATAATAACAATAATAATAATAGCTGACGTAGACAAAAACCGCACCCATCAGTGGCTACGTAGTGCAGGGTTGAAAGCTGAAACTGAAGGTTTTATCATTGCTGCACAAGACCAATGCTTGTTAACTAGGAATTATCAAGCACATATACTAAAATACTGTGTTAGCCCAAAATGCAGATTCTGTGATAAATATCCAGAAACTATTGATCATCTTGTATCAGGTTGCACGATATTGGCACCCACTGAATATAAAACCCGTCATGACAGAGTGGGCCAATATCTGCACTGGAAAATATGCAACTCCTATGGGAAGGAAACTGAAAGAAACTGGTAAGAACACCACCCAGACATTGTTATTAAAGACAACAAACAAAATAAGTGCCTCCTTATTGATATGGCAGTCCCTGCAGACTGCAATGTATCTTCGAAGATATTCGAAAAACTGTCAAAATACAAGGACCTTGAAATAGAAATCTAAAAAATGTGGCACATGGGAACATCAACAATCCCTGTTGTAGTTGGAGCCCTTGGACTGGTTGGAAAAGATTCCAGTAGGCTGATTGAAGGGATCCCTGGAAGTCCATGCCTCAAAGAGATACAAAAAATTGTTCTGACAAGTACAGCCCACACTTTACGAAGGGCTTTATCTATGTAATTATTTTTTATTTTATTTTTATTTTTTATTTTTTTTATTTTTTTACAGTGGAAAGTGTCATGATACCATTTCTAACCTTAGGCCCCTGGGCGGGTCCCGAAAAGAAATGTGTAAACGCCAGATCTCAAAGAAAATAAAAATAATAATAATTAAAATTCATTTGATTTTACACCCTGTGCAATCTTCATTTACCGTATATTGTGTTGTATCGTGTCAAAATATTTGAAAAATATATAAGGGAGAATTACACCCTTGTGTAAATTAATTGAAACAAAACGTTTAAATCGGTTGTTATTTAATTTTTTTTTCTTATTTTTCCAATGAAACATGAGCCAGTGTACATGTTTGTACTTCGTATGTCCATTCCACGAATTCGTTCCTCGCAGATTGAACGCAGATTCTCGATTGGATTTAAATCAGGGGAGTTTCCGAGTTTTTATAGTATTTTGATTTGCTCACTGCTAAAATGGTAATGCTGCACGAACAATATTAATTTATATTAAATAACATTTACCGGAGAACGAATATTTTCTATGGAAATTTCTCGGACATTCAGGCCGGTAAATGTTATTTAATACTGTTTATTATAAACAGAGCATTTACTTAAATACTTGTATCTATAAAAAAGAATGTATAAACATAAAAATGCTTTTAAATAATTGTCGGACTTTCTCCATTTCATAATGTGTGACGTCATTTGTTTACATTTGATACGCCATGAGCAGTTATGAATGTACGTGAGAGATTCATGGAAGATTGAAGTTTATAAGCAGTAAATTCGACCTTGCCAACCGAACGATCCTCAGTGGCCGAATCGGTTAAAGCACGTCAGGCTATATGACGGTTCCGTATAGGATACAGGTTCGAATCCTGTCGAAGGACGAATATTTTCTATGAAAATTTCTCGGACATTCAGGCCGGTAAATGTTATTTAATACTGTTTATTATAAACAGAGCATTTACTTAAATACTTGTATGTATAAAAAGAATGTTAAACATAAAAATGTCTTTAAATAATTGTCGGACTTTGTCCATTTCATAATATATATATATATATATATATATATATATATATATATATATATACTCAAATAGACGGTATTGCGATGGGGTCTCCTTTAGGCCCGTTTTTCTAATGGCACATTGGGAAAAAATTACACTAATAGACTCCCTGTATATGTAAGATAAACAGATGACATTTTCGTTTTAGCTAAAAAATATTGATCAAATTGCACAACTTAAAAACAAATTTGAAAGTCACTCCGTCTTCAAATTTACATTAGAACTTAATATTAAGTATAAAATCTATTGATGTATTTATTTATTCCAGCACATAAATTTACTACTTCTCTATACAGGAAACCCACTAGCATTAACTGTTATTAACTCATTAACAAATGCATAATAATTACAAACATGGTGGACAACATTCAAAAAGATAATAGGTAGAAATATTAAACTCTTTAATAATAATAAATAAGTAAAGCACATGATATATTATAAAAAATTTCAAACAATTGACCTCATAGTTTCTAATCACCCTACAACCACACAACTAAATCCTCTACAAAAAAAAATTAGTGCATCAATTTACATGCCCGTTCAGAGATTTTATCTCTGATGCGAATAATAAACCCACTACATATATTGGTTTTACTACAACCACGCTATCCCGTAGACTTACCCGTCGCCTTTCTGATTTTAGTTATTAAACAACATTTCTTAGAAAAACATAGCCGTGGATAGATAGATATTAGTTGATAATATAATAATACTCACACATACGCACCATAAAAAGAACCTTCAGATATTGGAGGCTATCTACACTAAAACAAAGCAACATACACACAACAAAATTACATTTCAAACTAGTCACAACACATTGCAATGCATCTAGGCATATGGTTCTGTGTTTAATATTTTGGCCTCTCGCATGGTATGACCTCACAGAACCGCAATTGTCTATTTCAACATAACAGAATATCATCTTTGATGGGAAATATCTTTGTTTACATGTCCGCATAACGACTCTGAAGATGGCTCATGTGAGCCGAAAGCTTAGATCAAGGACCAAATTTATTAAAAAAATATTCAAATTTTGGACAATTTTTGTCTTTATTTTCACCAAAAATTAAAGCTGACGTTCGAACTGTAGAACGGCCCATGCTCAGACATTCATTGTTATATTTAACAATATATATATATATATATATATATATATATATATATATATATATGTGTGTGTGTGTGTGTGTGTGTGTGTGTGTGTGTGTGTGTGTGTGTGTGTAAGTATGCAGAAAAATAGGAAAGAACACGTTAGGTAAATAATCCGGAGTTCTTTAGTATTTTTGCTTTTATTTTCAAAAAGACAGTGCTCCATACAGAAGTAGAGCTTATATTATAATATTTTTTTTAAATATGATTCCTTCGTTACATAAGAGATCTCATGTTTCAAAAGCGAAAGCCGAGACCCTCAATATAATTTTTGAAATTAAGTTGAATTCTCGCTTGACGATGAAGCGAGACCAGACACCTTAATTCAACTTAATTTCAAAAAATTATATTGAGGGTCTCGGCTCTCGCTTTTGAAACATGAGAACTCTTATGTAGCGAAGGAATCATATTTTTTTAAAAAATATTAAATTATATATATATATATATATATATATATATATATATATATATATATATAAAAGTGGACATGGAAGTCAGCACTTAGAGGCGACAGTCTGTTTCATGCTAGTGCAATCGTCAGACGCCTGACGATTGCACTAGCATGAAACAGACTGTCGCCTCTAAGTGCTGACTTCCATGTCCACTTTTATATTTACACACGCTCTATCTCTGATATTGAGCACTTTACCCCATAAATATAGCACACTTTAAGACTATATTTCTTCATATATATATATATATATTTTGCTTGGTTGGACACAAAATTTGTTTTCAAACAATAAATTTATATTACTGAGAAAAAATGTTTTAAAATGTTGCCTTTTCATTAAACAATGTTTATACTGATCGATGCCATATCCTAAAGGTAACCTTAATTCATCAAATCACCTGAGCCTTATTGTTTTAAAAAGTAAATAAAAAAAAATGTTATTAATTTGTAATCAGATTTAATCGTCAGACAGAAATATTTTACACAAACAATATTTGTGATTTCTTTAGCCGACGGCAGTTGTGCAATATGTTTTCCGATTCTTAACAGGTGTAGCCAAGCGTAAAATTAACTTTAAGCATTAATTAAATTGTTTTTAATTAAACCCAAAAGATTTCTTTTTTTTTTAAACATTTTTTTTTTATTGAAACGTTTCCTCGTGAAATTAAACTTGCGGGGAAAAAAAAAACCTGTCCATTTCTCTCTCTCTCTCTCCCTCTCTCTCTCTCTCTCTCTCTTTATTTTTTTTTATTTATTTATTTATTTTTTTTGTCATGCTTTTTCTTATTTTTACTGTCTTTTCTTTTGTATTTTTCGCCTTATTTTTCTTTTCTTTTTTCCAATGTTTTTCTCTTCGTGTTTCTTTCCTCTTGCTCATTTTTCTCTTTATTTTGTTCTTTATTCATTAGTTGGTCCCGCTTTCTTCTTTCTTTTCTGTTTTTATTTCCTTCTTCATTTTATCCTTATTTTTCGCTTTCTTTTTCGATGTCTTTCTCTTCACGTTCTTTATCTCTTTTGTTTGCCAATCCTTTTCAGTTTTTCTCTTTCTTTTCTCATTTTTTCTCGCTTTTTATCTTTCGTGTGTGTATAGAGAAATGTCTTTTTTTTACTCTTTCATTTTTCTTTCGTTTTGCCCTTTCTTTTCCCCTTTCTTTTTGGTATTTTTTTTCTTTCATTTTCTCTTTTTCTATTTATGTTTCTCTTGTTTCTCTTCTCGTTCTCTTTGTGGGTTTTTCTTCATCTTATCCTTTTTCGCATTTTCTTTTCTTTATTTTTTCTTTTTTTTTTCATTTTCCTTTGTTTTTCCTTCGTTTTAACATTTGTCGCTTTATTTTTCTCCCTATTTTTCTTTCTTTTTCTTTTTCTTTCTTTTTCTTTTTCTTTTCGTTTTTGTTCTTTTTTGTTTTCGTTCTTTTTTATTTCTTTTTGTCACTTTCTTTTTCTTTCCTTTTTTTCTTTGTTTTTTGTTCTTTTTTCGCTCTATTTTTCTTTCTTTTTGTCTCTTGTTCTCATTATTCTTTCTCTCTTTTTCTTTTGAATATCTTCAATTACTTTACAAGGATCTTCACCCTGAACAAGAGCCACACAAAGTAGGCGGTTACAGAGTAAGAGAAACCTTTTCATGGCGATATTTGGTGAAGAAAACGCTTAACCTTAAATTTGAACAAGTTAAGAGTGTAGTGATCGGGAAAACAACTTGAAAGTCGGTTCCAAAAAGAAGTGAAATGTACGCGAAATCGTGGAACTAAGGAATGTATTTTATCTGAACACTTTTCCTGGAAATAGCGACAGAACAGTGAGAGGATTGCGACGTTTCGTCTGTGAGAAAAGGGGTTGTAGGGTGGAAAATAATTAATGCTCCACAAGGAGACGGAGACGCTTTTGAACTGTATCGAGACTAAAAGGAGAAACTGGGCAGTAGCTACTGTCTCATATTCGGTAGCAGTGCTCCATTTTCGTCCTGATCAGGCTCTTGTAAAGTTAGAGGATAACAGTTTTTGGTTTGGTTTGTTTTGGTTTTACGGCATATTAACCTCAATGCGTCATTTAATATACCGAAAAACTTTTCATTGTTGGTAATATTTTTCTTTTTTTCAAAAGATGTATAGCTGGGAATATATATTTTTCTTTTTCTTTTTTCTAAAAATATATTGTTGGTAACATTTGTTTTTCAAAGATGCATTGCTAGCAACTTTTGTTTTTCAAAAATGCATTTCTGGCAACATTTGGTTTTCAAAATAGCATTGCTGGCAACATTTGGTTTTTAATAATGTATTGCTGGCAACATTTGGTTTTCAAAAATGTATTGCTGGCAACATTTGGTTTTTAATAAAGTATTGCTGGCAACATTTGGTTTTCGAAAATGTATTGCTGGCAACATTTGGTTTTCAAAAATGCATTGCTGGCAACATTTGGTTTTCAAAAATGCATTGCTGGCAACATTTGGTTTTCAAAAATGCATTGCTGGCAACATTTGGTTTTCAAAAGTGTATTGTTGGCAACATTTGGTTTTCAAAAATGCATTGCTGGCAACATTTGGTTTTCAAAAATGTATTGATGGCAACATTTGGTTTTCAAAAATGCATTGCTGGCAACATTTGGTTTTCAAAAATGCATTGCTGGCAACATTTGGTTTTTAATAATGCATTGCTGTCAACATTTGTTTTTCAAAAATGCATTGCTGGCAACATTTCGTTTTTAAAAATGTATTGCTGGCAACATTTCGTTTTCAAAAATGCATTGTTGGCAACATTTGGTTTTCAAAAGTGTATTGTTGGCAACATTTGGTTTTCAAAAATGCATTGCTGGCAACATTTGGTTTTCAAAAATGTATTGATGGCAACATTTGGTTTTCAAAAATGCATTGCTGGCAACATTTGGTTTTCAAAAATGCATTGCTGGCAACATTTGGTTTTTAATAATGCATTGCTGTCAACATTTGTTTTTCAAAAATGCATTGCTGGCAACATTTCGTTTTTAAAAATGTATTGCTGGCAACATTTCGTTTTCAAAAATGCATTGTTGGCAACATTTCGTTTTCAAAAATGCATTGCTGGCAACATTTCGTTTTTAAAAATGCATTGCTGGCAACATTTGTTTTTCAAAAATGCATTGCTGGCAACATTTCGTTTTAAAAAATGCATTGCTGGCAACATTTCGTTTTTAAAAATGTATTGCTGACAACATTTGGTTTTCAAAAATGCATTGCTGTCAACATTTGGTTTTCAAAAATGCATTGCTGGCAACATTTGATTTTCAAAAATGCATTGCTGGCAACATTTGGTTTTCAAAAATGCATTGCTGTCAACATTTGGTTTTCAAAAATGTATTGCTGACAACATTTGGTTTTCAAAAATGCATTGCTGTCAACATTTGGTTTTCAAAAATGCATTGCTGGCAACATTTCGTTTTCAAAAATGCATTGCTGGCAACATTTCGTTTTCAAAAATGCATTGCTGGCAACATTTCGTTTTCAAAAATGCATTGCTGGCAACATTTCGTTTTTAAAAATGCATTGCTGGCAACATTTATTTTTCAAAAATGCATTGCTGGCAACATTTCGTTTTAAAAAATGCATTGCTGGCAACATTTCGTTTTAAAAAATGCATTGCTGGCAACATTTCGTTTTAAAAATGTATTGCTGACTTCATTTGGTTTTCAAAAATGCATTGCTGTCAACATTTGGTTTTCAAAAATGCATTGCTGGCAACATTTGATTTTCAAAAATGTATTGCTGGCAACATTTGGTTTTCAAAAATGCATTGCTGACAACATTTGGTTTTCAAAAATGTATTGCTGGCAACATTTGGTTTTCAAAAATGCATTGCTGGCAACATTTGGTTTTCAAAAATGTATTGATGGTAATAATTTTTTACAAAGAATTTCTGGTATTAAAACCTATTTTTACACTTTCATAATGTTTTAACCCCAGTTACAATTCCATTGAATTAGGTTTTGTTAAAAAACGTATAGCTGGTAATATTTTTCTTTTTTTAAACGTATAGCTGGTAATACTATTTTTCCAAAAACGTATAGCCGACAACGTTATTTTTTCAAAAACGGCATTTCTGTTGGACGTAGTTTATCGCCGTACCCAGTATGCGGATGTAGTTTATCGTATCGCCGTACCCAGGACGTGGATGCAGTTTACCGTCATATCCATGGGCGGGGATGCAGTTTATCCTCATACCCATGGACTCGGATGTAATTTATCGTCATACCCAGGACGTGGTATAGTCTGGGAGTTCACTATTTGCCCAGAGCTGGGACCCTAATAGGTGCTACAACCCCGGGTCAGGGTGGACATGGGAACACCAGCAATTAAGAGGTGGTTCCACGCTCCTTAAAACCTCCTGATCAGAGGCCTTGCTGCTGGATGCAGTTTAACCTCATACCCAGGACGAGAGGATGACAGGAGGGATCAGGTACTTACTGGGGCGATACAGGGAGCCGACGATTTTCCCAGAATCTTTAGCAATGGGTCGTATCGTTCCGCTTGAGGTGTTAATTGCGTTCAAGTCCCAATAGGCGCTCAAGGCAATGGGTCTCGCCGTGTAGCACTGCCGCATATGATTGAATGCCACACGTTGAAGTATAATAAACTCAACACATTTTTACTGCCAGTTTAACAGTTATTGACACGAGAAATAGAATTGACGAGCCGTGTTCGAATTCCTGTCTAGTGTTTTTCATCCTTTTCCCTACATATGTCCGAGAGAAGGTTATAAATCCGTCTCTTCTAGCAAGCTATTCGTTAAATAGCAGATGTTGCGAACATTGGTTGGCAAGCAGTCTAGGAGAAGGAAATCTCTGAATTCTTAGTCGTAGGGAAGGCAATAGGAAACTGCTCCAATATATTTTCTAAGAAACATGGTAATTAAAAGATAATAAAAAAAGGAGGCTGTGAAGATCCATGACCCCGTACATCCTGAAAATAGTATTAACAAATACAGCTGCTTGAATGGTATTTTTGTTTGGTTTTTGGTTTTTGTCCTAGATTCCTTCCCGTACTTTCTTTTTCCTCAACCATCGTCACATTTCACCCTCAAGTAAGGCTATAAAGCCACTAAGACGCAAGGACCTACTGTATGTGAAAGAATATAAAAAAAACACATTAAAGAGAGAGAACAATAAAAGAAAGGAAATTAAGAAGACAGAGGATAACGACTGAAAATGCGTTTAAATTTTTGAAGATCAGGCCTGACTGGGATGCAAAAAGCCGGAAGAGAGTTCTACAATTGAGAAAAGTAGACAAATAATCAAGAAGACAGTAGATAAAAAAAAAATGATATTGCGTTTAAATTTTAGAACAACAAAGGTGGCTGGGAAGCATGGAACCGGTAGAGAGTTCCACAAGCGGGAAAAGAAAATGTTTGCAGATAACTTGCGGTTAGATCGAGCCAATTTAAATGTGAATAGATGAGACCTAGCCGCCAATCTAGTACTGCGCTTAAATTAATAAAGTCTACGTACCATAGGCAAGAGTTCAGCACAACAATTACCATGAAAATGAAGCCAAGATGCCAGGTCAGGATCAATGACATTGTCGATTTTGGTTTCGATATTATCAAAGATCTCTAAATATATATCAGGAGCACCGGACCATATGTGGCAGCAATATTCTAAGTATGGACGAATCTTAGACTCATAAATGTTTACGACAGATCTGGGCGAGAAAAATTGCCTTGTTCAATTTAGTAACCATTTACTTTCCTGGGTATGACGATAAACTACATCCGGCAGCAAGGCTTCTGATCGGGAGGTTTTGAAGAGCGTGGAAGAACTTTTTTAATTGCAGTTGTTCCCATGTCCACCCTGATCTGGGGTGTTTAGTACCTGATAGGGCCCAAGATATGTGAAAATAGTTAACCCCCAAACTGGGGTTAAAACACTATGAAAGTGTAGACATTTTTATAGTAATAATACCAGCAACACATTTTCATAGTAAAAAAAGAAAAAAAATTACCAGCAATACATTTTTTAAAGGAAATTACTAATGCTCCCACGAAATGTAATTTTTTATTAAGCATTTCACCCCAAGCATTGCGGAGGTGCCACTAGCACGTAAGGGGTTACAGAGAGTGAGAGCGAGTTTAAAGAGGGGTATTTTGAGGACAGGATAAAGAGAAGGACGGGGATCAGGATCAAGGCATCAGAAGATGTCGATTGACATTACATTTAAATATTTGAAGATTATAGCTATCAAGGAAGCAAGTAGGAGGAAGGGAGTTCCACTGACGGGAGGTGCGAGATAAAAAGCTGTTGGAGTAGAAGAGGCGGCTACATTTAACTATTTCGACAGTGAAAGGGTGGCACCGAGATGCCAACCTAGCAGCACGTTTAAATTCACGCATTTGGGGCACCAGTCAGAACAATTGCCATGAAAATATTTGTAAAAAAGACAAGGGCAATAAATAACCCATAAGGAATTGATATGCCGCTAAACAAACAAATAAAATAATAAATAGTCACCCTTTACCTCGAGTGACTTTTATTGGGCAAACGATTAGTAAAAAAAAAAAAAAATCCTAAGACTGCCATCAGTGATATCTGAATGGAAAATAAATGAATCTTAGGCAAGTTTCGAACACGTTAATTTCATGACATCGCCTTATTCGTTGGGCTTCGATGGTCAACCAGTACGCTTCTCTCTCCGAATTTCAGTACGCCTTCGATCATGGAAGTTTACATTTGACACTGGGAATAGAAAATGGAATGCTGTTCTGATTTCTTCGAAGAAAAATTGCAATTCATTATTAATATTTGATGAGTATTTTTCTCATCTCATTTCTGTCGCTTGTTTTCACAGCTTCCATTTTGCGTAGGGACAACACCATGTCTCCGAAATTTATATAGCAAGAAGGTGAAGGAGGCAGAGTAGTCGAAACGTTCGAAAAAAAGAAAACGATAAAAAAAAAATGATTAAAAAAAGAAAAAAACACTTCGTAATAATATCTATCTTTTATCTGTCTTTTCTATATTTTCTTTGACACTGCTTAATATATATATATATATATATATATATATATATATATATATATATATATATATATATATACAGGGTGTCCATAAAGTTCGTGTGAACTTTAAAAAATTTATAACTTTATTTGTATTTGCGATAGAAATAATTTGTAAAAAGGATTAGAAAGAAGTAAATCTATATCTTTTAAGGTTTTATTGAAATTTTATTTAAGTTTCCACATGTCCTCCATCATTAGCAATACAAAGGGTAATACGATTTTGTAGTTCACGGAAAACATTTGCCAACTGATTTACAGTAATGCCTGAAATCACATTAGTTATTTTAGCTATACTTAAAACTAGGTACATTAAACTTTATAACATTTTTTACAGATTATTTCTATCGCAAATACAAATAAAGTTATAAATTTTTTAAAGTGCACACGAACTTTATGGACAACCTATATATATATATATATATATATATATATATATATATATATATATATATATGTACATATATATATATATATATATATATATATATATATATGGTGTATTTAGGCAGCAAGTATTGGTCCAAAGAAGTTTGATAATAAAGAACCGACAGCTTCTGTCCGTTTTTTTTTATTGTATTTTCTAGTTTTATAATAATGTGTTGTGTTTTGTGATCAAAATCGGGATAAAGTCTCCGAAATTCAAATTTTTGTTGCTGTTTGTTCAAGTACTTTAAACCTCTTCTGTCATTTTTTTCAAGAATCAATACTAATTTCATATGTGGCAGTGAATGCTGGACAATCTCATCTAAGATGGTTCTGCAGAGGGATGCTGAGAATACTATAGACCGAACATATGAGTAACTAAGAAGATTAAAAGAAAATAGAATTAAAAAAAGGCCACACAAAGAGACAGACAAAAGTTGTAGAGCACATAAAGGAGGACAGAGGGCTTGGAAAATCTGATACTCACAAGACAGTTTGAAGTCAAGAGGGACAGAGGAAAACAACGCAAGACTTACTTAGCGAGCTTGACTAAATGGATAAGAGATAAAAAAAATGAGGAATAGGTTGCTGGTATTCGTGATTGTGTCTCAAGTCGATACCCTGAAATAAAATTGACTTTGCTATAACTACAGACACCATTGCCAATGCCACAGTTCTACATGATCTAGAAAATGGAGAGATAAACTTTAATAAGAGCTACCAATGACAGGAAATGATGGTGAGCCATGATCGCCCGCGTCCTGAAGAGAAATCGCAAGTAGAAGAAGAGGATTCATGCCTTTCCCAAGGATATTAGCACATAAGTGAATGTAATGGATTCGACTGGAATTCGAACTCGGCTCTGCCGATTCCTCAATCCGAGCCGCTATCCATTACTCAACCGTTCCTACCTCCGCTTAAATAGTTATAATCTCCCCGCAAAAATAGTTAATGCAATATTCACTCATAAGAACAAAAGAATTATTCTTACAACCTTAACAGATATCACGACTTTAAATAACATACTAAAGGTTGATAAACCGTAAAAAACGGACCTGTCAATCTTTATTTTTGAATCGCCACATGTCTTATTATAACCGGTGGTAGATTTTTATATCAAGTAACAGTGACGTCTGGAATAGCCATGCCGGTTGGGATTTTTTTTTAAATTGTTAAATAAACGTTCCCCAGGGAATGTTTTATAAGTTTTATAAAGCTGGAGCAAATTAATAGTGCAGCTGAGAGTTTGGGAAAAAAATAGGCGTGACTGGCCATATAGTCAAAAGCAGGGGGCACCCAGCGAGGATCGAACTCACTAATCTGGCGTAATTGTTCTAGCAACCAAGGTTGCTATCCATTACCCCGCCTCAAGATAACCAGAACAGGGACCGTGCCAGGCCATATATGCATTGCATCGGTGTTTGGAATCTGGGTGGGTAGAAGGAAATAATTTAATCGCGACGTCTTTTTTTTGGGGGGGGGGGGGTTAACGGCAGATCAACTTCTTATGGGTCATGTAATCCAGAAATTTGAGACATTCGTAATTTATTTAAAAAAAATGTAATGCTAGTAATATTTTTACTATGAAAATGTGTTTCTGAAAACCTTCACTATAAAAATAGTGTTTTGACACCGGTATGGGGGGCTTATCTATTCGCCCATAGTTGGGACCCTAACAGGTGCTACAACACCGGGTCATGGTGGACCTGAAAACACCAGCAATTAAGAGGTGGTGCCACGCTCCTCAAAACCTCCAGATCAAAGGCCTTACTGCTGGATGTAGTTTATTATCAGACTCAGGACGATAATCTCGACGGTACTTCTATTTCGTACACAAGAGTAGGCTATTAGCCCAGGACAAATATTTTTTAAATACCGTATCCCTTCATGAAGTGGACGATCATGGATCTCCACATCTTCCTTTTTCTTTATTATCTGTGAATTGTCATGCCTTATTTGGAATAACGGCAGAACAGAATCACGTTTCCTTCTACACGGTTTTAAAATAGAGACTTTCCTTAGACATGTGGCTACACAAGGCTACAGTGTACGGTCTATCCTATTATTTTTATTCATGTGAAGGTGGAAACAAGAAATTCATTCACGATTTCAGACATGGTTCCAAATATACAAACACCATTTCGATACAATCAGTGCGACACTATCTCTACGAAGAAAAAAGGTTATACGTCGTGCAATATTAACTTTTCTATCTCATATAGTGTTTTATGCTCACATAGTCAAGGACTGGTAATGGTACAGACGCACGTGGTTGTAATGGCTTGGGAATTTGTCTCACAGGGTCTATTGCGACTGAGGAGTGAGTTCGATCCTCACAGGATGTCCTATAGTCTTGTCCATGTGCCACATCTAAGCTACTCTTAGCAAATTGCCATAACAGCCATCCTTCGTCTTTCTGAGAGGAAGCAAACTTAACGCCGAATGTCATTTGCTCGAAAACAGGCTTCAGAGAAACCTATTAAATCTAGTCAGACTTTAGTTCAATAATTAACTTCGCCATAAAAATCCAAGCATAGAAAATTAAAGGGGAATAACTGTTATATCTGAATTGTGCTTTTTTAAAATTATGAATCGATTTAAAATTAAGCTCGTTAATTTGATTTTTGCTTATGTGCAATAATCACTGATTAACAAGTATGTTTTGTTTAAGAGGATGTTTAATGGTAAATTAAGTGGATTTTATTACTAAATTAATGCATGTTTAATGGAAAATTAAGGGGATTTTGATGCTAAATTAAGGCATGTTTAATGGTAAATTAAGTGGATTTTATTACTAAATTAATGCATGTTTAATGGAAAATTAAGGGGATTTTGATGCTAAATTAAGGCATGTTTAATGGTAAATTAAGGGGATTTTATTGCTAAATTAAGGTATGTCTAATGGTAAATTAAGTAGAATATAGTGTTAAATTAATGCATGTTTAATGGTAAATTAAGGGGATTTTAATGCTAAATTAAGGGATGTTTAATGTTAAATATCTGTGTTGATGAATACAGATGACATTGATTTTCAGCTTAATGGCAGATGAGACAAATTCAGGCTGCTGTTTTATGGAGATAAGTGTGCGAATATAGAAGATGGAAAATAATGTAGATTTTTTGCATGCATGAAGTTTTGTTTGGTGATCATGTAGCTGATTTTTAACACTGTGCCGAAGACGGGACAGTAGTGGAACGCCTCCCTTTGTAACCTGCGTGACGGGCGATAAGGAATAGGTTCCTGGTATTAGTGTTTGTCTCTCAAGTCGATACCCTAAAATACAGTTGACATATATTGACTGTGCTATAACTGCAGACACCATTACCCATGCCACAGTTCTACATTAACTAGAAATTGTTGGGAATGATGTAGGACTCTCTGTCAACGCTTCTAAAACTGAATTCATAGGCTACAACCAACAGGGCTCCATATAAAACTGTCTCAGGGGAATCAATAAAATCTTTTACATACCTAGGAAGCGAGATAAGTTCGATTGAAAAAGATGTGAAAATTCGTATAGCTAAAACCTAGGCCGCCTTGAATAAAATATACTCTGGAAATCTGATCTACCAGACAACCTCAAGCAGAGATTCTTTCAAGCCACTGTAGAGTCAGTGTTAATGTAAGGTGCCACTACTTGGACATTGACTAAAACCTTAGAGTCTAAGCTTGATGGAACCTACACTCGGATGCTGTGGGCCATAGATTTCTTGGAGACAACATGCAAATAAATCACAGCGCTATGAACCCTTCCCTGATAATTCTACAATCTTACGCGAATGCAGAGTGCGCTCTGCAGGACACTGCTGGTGAGAATAACACACGCGAGTGACCTACTGCTCTGAATACTTAGCCTATGAGCAAGACGGGCTGGTCACCCAGTAATCGCCGACATTGACCAACTATGTTATGAGGAGGAATGTCGCCGTAATGACCTTCCGGCCAATGATGAATGACCGTGAAGGTTGGCGTGATAGACTCATAAATATGCGAGATAGTTCGTCCGAATGGTAAATGAAAGGTATTTTATTGTTAAATTAAGGGATGTTTAATAGTAAATTAAGAGGATTTAATTGCTACATTAAGGGATATTTAATGGTAAAATAAGGGGATTTTATTGCTAAATTAAGGAATGTTTAATGGTAAATTAAGAGGATTTTATTGCTAAATTAAGGGAGGTTTAATGGTAAAATAGGGGGATTTTATTGTTAAATTAAGGGATGTTTAACGGTAAATTAAGAGAATTTTATTGCTAAATTAAGGGATGTTTAATGGTTAAATTTAGGGTATTTTATTGCTAAATTAAGGGATGTTTAAAGGTAAATTAAGGGTATTTTATTGCTAAATTAAGGAGGTTCTAATAGTAAATTAAGGATATTGGTTAACTGTAAAATCAACCCACTCGAATAATTAGTTTTCTACGGCTTATCAGTATTTTGAAGGTTATTTAATGTAAGAAAATCTTTTTTGAAATTGTAAGAATTTTTTTTTAGATTTGGTGATACAAGTCTTACTAATTACCCCATAGCTGGGAGAAAAACTGTGGATTCATAACTTTCCCAAGGCTATTTGCGTGTTAAGTGAATATAACGAACCCGACTGGAATTGGAACTCTGCTCTCCGATTAACAATACATTACACCACCTGCACAGAACCCTGTATTCCCAAGTGATCACTCATCTAGGTACTGACGAGGCTCGACGTTGCTTAACTTCGGTGATCGTAATGTGACATAGCCGTTAGTCGGTAAAATCATTTAAACAAGGATTTTTTAAAATTACTTTTTAAAATATTTTAAATTATTTTTTAGAGCTTTACCTTAAATTTTTAAATTTAAATTATTTTTGTAAAAATAAATGAATTAATATGAATCAATACAGACAATTTGTTTTTAGTGTTTAATTTATTGACGCCACTACTTTGGGTAGGGGCAATATCTAAATGGGTTACTTTTCGTCATTCTTTACACGTTGGTAAATATTTCTAGAATAAAAGCCCAATATTTAGAAAGTTTATTACGTGAATGAAGGCTTCAGTGACGAATGTATAGAGAGAAATTGTATCCATTATCGGAAAGATATATCGTAAAGATTTTAATAAATTATGTATTATGTACACTATTTACATTATTCGGACTATTGTCCTCATCTTTGTCGCCATATTTATTACAATGTTTCGGCCGTTGTACGTTCCGGCTTTCTTCAGGTGGTTGGAATTTCGCTCACTGGGGTAGACTGTACTAGTTCCACGTTTAATGGGTGTCAGTTATCAGTTATCTCCTGTTAATTCCCTTCTCCATGTTCTCCACTGCCTTAACTGGGTATTGAACTCACACTCTTTGGGTCCTGTCACTGGATCTAACCAACGCCTTTATCCACTGTGCTATGAATTTCTGGGTTCATTACTTTTATAATACCCAGAAATTCATACACAGATGTCCTCAAGTACACATGGGGAATTAACAGGAGCTAACTGATAACTGACATCCATGAAACATGGCATGTGGAACTAGGACAGTCTACCCCAGTGAGCGAAATAAAGGGTTTAGTTCGACATTCCAACCACCTGAAGAAGGCCGAAGCGTACAACGGCCGAAACGTTGTAATAAATATGGCAACAAAGATGAGGACAAAAGTATTATTCACATGTACAAGTTATCACCCTTTTCTATCAACAAATTCCTCGAGTAAAAAAGCCAATGGACGAAGTGAAAATTCGATTTAACAGTTTCAGTGAAATCACTTTTGGGGCAAACGACACCGTCTCTTGGCTGCTTTCCGATACGTACACTATGTTTTTCATTAAATTCCCACGCTTCAAGGGAGAAAACTATGATTAAATATTTTATGAGTTACTTCCCTTAGTAATACCTGCGTCCCATGTTCTTTCTGGCGAAATAATTTTGTACAATATTATTTTTTCAGTAAGCAAACCACGAAAATATCACGATTTTCCTACTTGGTTTCTTGTGAGTCAATACTTAATTTTCTCAATGAACTTCTTACGATTTCCAAAACTACTTGTAAGAATTCCACAAATGTTTTGTTAAATTTTTGAGCATAACAACTTTCAACAAAATACGGGAAACTATTGTTTTAATTATTTTATGTCCTATAATGTTACCTATAATGGTAGGGAAACTATTGTTTTAATTATTTTATCTCCTATAATGTTACCTATAATGGTAGGGAAACTATTGTTTTAATTATTTTATCTCCTATAATGTTACCTATAATGGTTGTGAAACTATTGTTTTAATTATTTTATCTCCTATAATGTTACCTATAATGGTAGGGAAACTATTGTTTTAATTATTTTATCTCCTATAATGTTACCTATAATGGTTGTGAAACTATTGTTTTAATTATTTTATCTCCTATAATGTTACCTATAATGGTAGGGAAACTATTGTTTTAATTATTTTATCTCCTATAATGTTACCTATAATGGTAGGGAAACTTGTTTTAATTATTTTATGTCCTATAATGTTACCTATAATGGTAATTGTTCCGATGAACTCTTCGCTATGGTACCTAGGCTTTATAAATTTAAGCGCAGTACTAAATTAGCGGTAAGTTCTGATAACTTCAATATTGAATTGGCTAGATGTAACCGTAAGTTCTATGCTAACAGTTTCTTCTCTCACACTCAATTGTGGAACTCTCTTCCGATTCCGTGCTTTCCAGTCAAATTTGATCTTCAAAATATTACATTCAATATCAGTCATTATCTACTGTCTTTTTGAAGATGTTTCTAGTCTTCTTTATACTTAACCTTAGAACACTAACCATGGGTATATAGTACCCATCGCAAATTTTCCTATTTTTAATTACAATTTTCAGTACCTGATTTTCTTACCTAAATAATGTTTTTCAGTTCCTATTAATGTTAACTCAAAGTACAAAGTTTGAAGTGCCTGCATGTAAAATATTTCAAATAAAGATTTATATTAAATTTTTTTTTTATATATATTTTCAAAATCTGGTATGATATACCCATGGTTAGTAGTGGTGTAACTTTAATTGATGGGTAGTGTTCTAAGGTTAATAATGTTTCTTTTTTCTTATTCTTTTACACTCAGTAACCCCTTCTGTCTTAGTAGCTTTACTGCCTTGCATGGGGTAATATGATTAAAAAAAAAAACACAACAGAAAAAAACATTGTGCATCCCAATGTCCCTGACGTCACACTAGATAAGATATTAACAACACATTTCATCATCAGTGAGCAAAACCAACTCATGATGAATGTTTAATCTCAATGAGGCTCCTGGCCTTGAATATATCCAACAGAATAGCTCATTGTGCCTTCTGGGTCTAACATTTTAATCTCACGTATCATAAAATCGCATGCATGAAAGAAAGGAATCTCGACAAACAAGGACTTCCGTGCTCGCAAAAAAAAACAAAAAAAAAACGGATGTCAAAAGGAAGTTTATTTTTTTCCAACGACACCGTTTTTTAACTACCTTATACTTTTCGTCAATGTTTATTGTAAAACAATAAAAGTGATGATTAGAATTGGAATAAAGCCATACATATGATGAAAATTAATTGATATATACGTGGATTATGCGACTTTTCAAGGCCTAATTTTAAAGGTAATTTTAAGGAGGTCGCATCATACACGAAATATAAAATTAGCATATGTACTGCTGCCCCGGCCAAGCCAATGACCAAACTATATATCCATTTAATGCAGTCAAATTAGCTTAAAAATTAGGTCTTCGAAAGTCGTATGATACGCGTGTATATACGGTATTTTTTTTTCTTGAGAATTTACAAGAAAAATATTAATCACTATTTATTAATTAGATTGTTTATTCACGCTATTACTTATTATATTAACACCATGTTTCATCATCAGCCAGCAAACCCTGGGTTTTCGGAACTCATGATTGATATCTGTCCTCACAATGACGCTCCTTACCTTAAACATCTCCGGGAGAGTAACTTGTGTCTTCTCGGTCTAGTATTTACCACTCATATTGTATCGAATCAACTGCTAAATTTGCTACCCAGAAAATTGCTTTACTGTATCGTCCTAGACAATTTTCCCCACCCAAATCTGTCTTGTAAGTTTCTAAATCTGAACATTCTTTGGCAGACATGAATACAGTTACCACATCTAGTCTGGTGCCTCTGCTATCTATATAAAGATTCTTTAAAAAATCCAAAGAAGAATATGGAATAGTATCAACCCTACACTGTCATCTCGGCTTCAATCACGTTCTCATCACCGTAACGTGGCTTCCTTGTGCCTTTTCGATATTTTCATGGTATATACCTTTCCTCTTTGGTTTCTTGAATCTCGAATGTAAGCATAGTACTTGATTGCCAAATAGGTCTCATTATTTTGCCGCTAAAATTACTAGATACAACCGTAAGTTCTATGATAATGGTTTCTTCTCTCAGACTTCTCAACTATGGATCAATGGATAGATTTTTACTCTCGATAATTTCCATTTAAAAGATGTTGAGGTTAAAGAGGAGTTGAATTCGAATGTTGTAATTTCTGTAACCTTAAGTTTCCTTGCTTAACATTCAATGCCATATTATAGATATTTTTTAGATTTGACGAGAAGCGTTGGAACGTTTCCATTGGCGATTTAATAAAATTAATGATTAGTTATTTTGAAATAGCTATGATAATATTAGCGGTTTCCTTATAAGAAGAAAGTTGTTTTAATAGATTCGTTAGAGAATTTTCATGCAATAGTATCGGTCTTACACTGGCAACTCGGCTTCAATCAATTTCCCAACGCCGTAACGTGGCTTCTGGGTAACCTTTTCTATAAATATTTTCATTATCTGTCTATATTTCTGAAATGAGATTTTATGTACACTATTTACATTATTCGGACTATCATCCCCACCTTTGACACGATATTTATTACAACGTTTCGGACTTTCAGCATCTGTCTATATTTCTGAGATGAGGTATTATGTACACTATTTACATTATTTGGACTATTGTCCTCACCTTTGTCACTATATTTATTACAACGTTTCGGACTTTCAGTATCTGTCTATATTTTTGAGATGAGGTATTATGTACACTATTTACATTATTCGGACTATTGTTCTCATCTTTATTGCCATATTTATTACAACGTTTCGGCCTTTCAGTATATGTCTATATTTCTGAGATGAGGTATTATGTACACTATTTACATTATTCGGACTATCGTCCCCACCTTTGTCACCATATTTATTACAACGTTTCGGCCTTTCAGTATCTGTCTATACTTCTGAGATGAGGTATTATGTACACTATTTACATTATTCGGACTATTGTCCTCATCTTTGTGGCCATATTTATCACAACGTTTCGGCCGTTGTAGGCTTCGGCCTTCTTCAGGTGGTTCAAGGACACATAGCACAGTGGATAAAGGCGTTAGTTAGATTCAGTGACAGGACCCAAAGAGTGTGAGTTCAATACCCGGTTAAGGAAGTGGAGAACTTGGAGAGGGATATTAACAGGAGATAACTGATAACTGACATCCATTAAACATGGCATGTGGGACTAGAACAGTCTACCCCATTGAGCGAAATAAAGGGTTCAGTTCGAGATTCCAACCACCTGTAGAAGGCCGGAGCGTACAATGGCTGAAACGTTGTAATAAATATGGCGACAAAGATGAGGACAATAGTCCGAATAATGTAAATAGTTTAAATGTTTTCATGGCATATATATTTTCTCTTTGGTATCTTGACATAACGAATGTAGGTGTAGTACTTGATTGCCAAATAGGTCTCATTATTTTAATGTTAAAATTATTAGATTTAAAATTATTAGTTAGCCGTATAGTTTCTTCTCTCACACTTCCCGCTTGTGGATGAATGGATATATTTTTTTCAATCGATAATTTCCATTTAAAAGATGTTATACATAATATTTTTGTTCGTTTTGTTTATCGGGGAATTGAGTTCGGATATTGTGATTTCTGTAACCATGAGTTATCTTACTTAATATTCAATGCTTCAAGTGAGTATAAAAATATGATTTCTCTCACAACATTAAGAGATATGTAGATAGATTCCTTTATTTTGTTTGAGTCAGCTTAACTACTCAAAGCTTCGTCTCCAGTCCATCTGTGATTCAACATAAATGTGTGGAGTTTTTTCAGGATTTCTGTCTCTAACTGCCTTTGAATTGGCAAACATAAAATATTGTTATTGATTTTAGATAATCATAAAAGTAGATTCTTTTGAAGATTTGACCAACCATCTGGCTTTCGGGTGGTTCCTTTTTACGGAATACAACGGGGACGGATAGAGGTATTCGAACCCTAGCCAGTATCCATATAAAGAGAAAGACAGGAAGTCAACAATAAGTAGAGTGAGTGAGTGAGTGAGCAGCTGCTCAGTGGGCAGAGTGAAGTGGTCCAACAGTCACCGAGACCACAAGTAAGTAGGTAGGTAACCAGTGAGTAGCTGCCAGCGGCCAGGGAGGAAGGGAACAACGGAAGTTAGGGCGATAGCAGTTCAGCCGAAGAAAAACATAGCCAGCTAAGTGAGAATTCGTATTGTTGCTATTTCCTAACTAGAGAGTCGTGAAAAGCAAGTGTCGTTATTCTTTGTGAATTCGATTACGGGCAACTGGTTAAACCTGCGCACATAGCTAGTCGGGTGCATATGCAGACGCAGCCGACCTTCGATGTATTCACAGGTGCAGTGAACGACACGCCATATTATCGCTTTTTTTTTTTTTACATTTGTCGAGAAACGTAGGAACGTTTCTATTGGTTATTTAATAACATTATAATTAGCTATTTTGTAATGCTTATGATAATAAAGGGTGTTTCAATAACTTTTAAATGTGAATTATGTTTAAGCGACTGATGATTTTTTTTCCTTTTTCTTTCAGATTTAACAACTTAAGTCTTTGGCAATTTCAACCATGGAAAGATTAACAGTCAAACACCGTGTTAAAGTTTCAAGAGTGCAACTGGAAAAATTGTTCGTAAATTGAAACAAACTGGGTCGGTGGCAGATGTGAAAACAACCATTGCCCGCTCGTTTACGCCGTTCAGCTGAAAACGTTGCTGCAGTGCACGAGAATGTGGCCGAAAATCCAGATACCTCTATTCGTCATCGCGTGCAGGATTTGAACCTCTCTACAACAACGTTACATCGTTTCCAATTGCACTCTCGGTTGGTTGATTATGTTGATTAAAAACTTCGCGAAGTGCGTGAAATGCATTTCTGTTTGAACGTCCATTTTCGTAATAGGCTTCGATAACTTTAATACGTTGTTTGTTTGTTAATCTTTCCATGGTTGAAATTGCCAAAGACTTCAGTTGCTTAATCTGACCGCTAAATAAGACGCCAACACAGAGTCAAAAATGTTTTCATATTTCGTTCTCTAGGATTTATGATGATTATATTAATATTTACTGTAAATGTAAGTATTTGAATATGATTTTATATACTTTTATTCTTATTTATTGTACAGTAACATGATTTTATGTGTTTTAATGCTTTTCTAGTGATATTCCGACTTCTATATTTGTGGCGGACAGACGTAAAGTCGAATAAAATGACTTAAAATTGATTTTCATTTTTCCATATATGGTTTTGACAAACGACGTATAATTTAGTACGACTTAACTCGAAACGACGTAACCCTTTGGTATACCAGTATTAATCTAATTTTTCAGGAACATATTTTCTTCAAGTCCAGTAACTGTTATCGCTCTGTCTAGTATTGATGGGTGTTTCCTTCCTAACCTTTTGTTCGAAGTAGTGTGGAATGTCAACATCTTGATTATATCATTATTGGCGTTACATGCGCTATCTATATACATAATATTCCGCGTTCATTCGTCGATCTACGATGTTCGTTTCACTTGCCCTGAAAGATGAATTAACCTGTATGTTTGCATTTTTCATGCTGTAAATTGCAAGGTGAAGTATAAATTCCCAAATGACGATTGACGTTATAAGGAACAAGGAAGTACGGATCACTGTTAAAAACAAAAAGCTTGAGTTTTTGAATTCATGAATTTCTTTCTTTTTGTTTGGTTTGGTTTCTTTTGTTTTACGGTCTATCAACCTCAATGGGTTATTTAATGCCGACAACTTTTTTCCTGGTAATATTTGTTTGTTTGTCAAAAATCTATTTCTGGTAATATATTTTTCCTCAAAAATGTATAGCTGGTAATATTATTTTCAAAAACGTATTTCTGGTAATATATTTTTTTTCAAAAATATATTTCTGGTAATAGTTTTTTCCTTCAAAAATTTATTTCTGGTAATATTATTTTTATAAAGTATTTCTAGTATTAAAACCTATTTTTTACACTTTCATAATGCTTTTTACCTCAGTTTCAGGGTTAACTACTTGCCCATAGCTGGGACCCTAACAGGTGCTACCAGCCCCGGTCAGGGTGGACCTGGGAACACCAGCAATTAAGAGGTGGTTCAACGTTCCTCAAAACCTCCTGATCAGAGGCCTTGCTGTTGGACGTAGTTTATCGTCTTAACCTGAACGCGGATGTAGTTTATCGTCATACCCAGGACGGCTTTCTTTTTGTATGCGTGTGTTGAAGGGGGGGGGGGGGGGGTCATGGGTCAGTGGGTTTAAAGACCTCAGAGAAAATAAGGGAGAAAATAAGGGAGGACGGAAATGCGTCATCGAAATCCGAAGGCGCATTTTGTTGGCGAAAGATGCCTTCTAAAAGTTAAGCAAAGTATTAACAGGAAAAAAATCGTTAGAAACAAAGAAAAGAGTACTGAACTGTGATGCAATATCAGTCCTTCCATATCGAAGTGAATGTTGGACAATCTCCTCACAGATGAAGAAACCAACAAAATATGGTTCTACAGAAGCATGCTGAGAATACCATGGGCTGAACATGAAGAAGAGACTTGAAGCAACAGAAATATGGTTCTACAGAAGCATGCTGAGAATACCATGCGAAATGTAGCCTCCATCAATACTGGAAGAGCGATAACAGCTACTAGACTAGCAAAACCTATTTTCCTGAAAAATTGTTTTAAGAGAAAGATTTTATAAATTGTAACCGACATCGATTCTCATCGAAGAGACAATACCATGCATGGAGCATGAAGAAGAGACTTGAAGCAACAGAAATGTGGTTCTACAGAAGCATGCTGAGAATACCATGGACCGAACATGTGAGCAACTACAAAGTTTTAGAGAAAATGGAAACAAAAAGGACACTCATACTTAACATCGGGAAGAGAGAATACCATGGATGGAACATGAAGAAGAGACTTGAAGCAACAGAAATGTGGTTCTACAGAAGCATGCTGAGAATACCATGGAATGAACATGTGAGCAACAACGAAGTTTTAGAGAAAATGGAAACAAAAAGGACACTTATACTTAACATCGGGAAGAGAGAATACCATGGATGGAACATGAAGAAGAGACTTGAAGCAACAGAAATGTGGTTCTACAGAAGCATGCTGAGAATACCATGGACCGAACATGTGAACAACGACGAAGTTTTAGAGAAAATGGAAACAAAAAGGACACTTATACTTAACATCGGGAAGAGAGAATACCATGGATGGAACATGAAGAAGAGACTTGAAGCAACAGAAATGTGGTTCTACAGAAGCATGCTGAGAATACCATGGAATGAACATGTGAGCAACAACGAAGTTTTAGAGAAAATGGAAACAAAAAGAACACTTATACTTAACATCGGGAAGAGAGAATACCATGGATGGAACATGAAGAAGAGACTTGAAGCAACAGAAATGTGGTTCTACAGAAGCATGCTGAGAATACCATGGAATGAACATGTGAGCAACAACGAAGTTTTAGAGAAAATGGAAACAAAAAGGACACTTATACTTAACATCGGGAAGAGAGAATACCATGGATGGAACATGAAGAAGAGACTTGAAGCAACAGAAATGTGGTTCTACAGAAGCATGCTGATAATACCATGGACCGAACATGTGAACAACGACGAAGTTTTAGAGAAAATGGAAACAAAAAGGACACTTATACTTAACATCGGGAAGAGAGAATACCATGGATGGAACATGAAGAAGAGACTTGAAGCAACAGAAATGTGGTTCTACAGAAGCATGCTGATAATACCATGGACCGAACATGTGAACAACGACGAAGTTTTAGAGAAAATGGAAACAAAAAGGACACTTATACTTAACATCGGGAAGAGAGAATACCATGGATGGAACATGAAGAAGAGACTTGAAGCAACAGAAATGTGGTTCTACAGAAGCATGCTGATAATACCATGGACCGAACATGTGAACAACGACGAAGTTTTAGAGAAAATGGAAACAAAAAGGACACTTATACTTAACATCGGGAAGAGAGAATACCATGGATGGAACATGAAGAAGAGACTTGAAGCAACAGAAATGTGGTTCTACAGAAGCATGCTGAGAATACCATGGACCGAACATGTGAACAACGACGAAGTTTTAGAGAAAATGGAAACAAAAAGGACACTTATACTTAACATCGGGAAGAGAGAATACCATGGATGGAAGATGAAGAAGAGACTTGAAGCAACAGAAATGTGGTTCTACAGAAGCATGCTGAGAATACCATGGACCGAACATGTGAACAACGACGAAGTTTTAGAGAAAATGGAAACAAAAAGGACACTTATACTTAACATCGGGAAGAGAGAATACCATGGATGGAACATGAAGAAGAGACTTGAAGCAACAGAAATGGGGTTCTACAGAAGCATGCTGAGAATACCATGGACCGAACATGTGAACAACGACGAAGTTTTAGAGAAAATGGAAACAAAAAGGACACTTATACTTAACATCGGGAAGAGAGAATACCATGGATGGAACATGAAGAAGAGACTTGAAGCAACAGAAATGTGGTTCTACAGAAGCATGCTGATAATACCATGGACCGAACATGTGAACAACGACGAAGTTTTAGAGAAAATGGAAACAAAAAGGACACTTATACTTAACATCGGGAAGAGAGAATACCATGGATGGAACATGAAGAAGAGACTTGAAGCAACAGAAATGTGGTTCTACAGAAGCATGCTGAGAATACCATGGACCGAACATGTGAACAACGACGAAGTTTTAGAGAAAATGGAAACAAAAAGGACACTTATACTTAACATCGGGAAGAGAGAATACCATGGATGGAACATGAAGAAGAGACTTGAAGCAACAGAAATGTGGTTCTACAGAAGCATGCTGATAATACCATGGACCGAACATGTGAACAACGACGAAGTTTTAGAGAAAATGGAAACAAAAAGGACACTTATACTTAACATCGGGAAGAGAGAATACCATGGATGGAACATGAAGAAGAGACTTGAAGCAACAGAAATGGGGTTCTACAGAAGCATGCTGAGAATACCATGGACCGAACATGTGAACAACGACGAAGTTTTAGAGAAAATGGAAACAAAAAGGACACTTATACTTAACATCGGGAAGAGAGAATACCATGGATGGAACATGAAGAAGAGACTTGAAGCAACAGAAATGTGGTTCTACAGAAGCATGCTGATAATACCATGGACCGAACATGTGAACAACGACGAAGTTTTAGAGAAAATGGAAACAAAAAGGACACTTATACTTAACATCGGGAAGAGAGAATACCATGGATGGAACATGAAGAAGAGACTTGAAGCAACAGAAATGTGGTTCTACAGAAGCATGCTGAGAATACCATGGAATGAACATGTGAGCAACAACGAAGTTTTAGAGAAAATGGAAACAAAAAGAACACTTATACTTAACATCGGGAAGAGAGAATACCATGGATGGAACATGAAGAAGAGACTTGAAGCAACAGAAATGTGGTTCTACAGAAGCATGCTGAGAATACCATGGAATGAACATGTGAGCAACAACGAAGTTTTAGAGAAAATGGAAACAAAAAGGACACTTATACTTAACATCGGGAAGAGAGAATACCATGGATGGAACATGAAGAAGAGACTTGAAGCAACAGAAATGTGGTTCTACAGAAGCATGCTGATAATACCATGGACCGAACATGTGAACAACGACGAAGTTTTAGAGAAAATGGAAACAAAAAGGACACTTATACTTAACATCGGGAAGAGAGAATACCATGGATGGAACATGAAGAAGAGACTTGAAGCAACAGAAATGTGGTTCTACAGAAGCATGCTGATAATACCATGGACCGAACATGTGAACAACGACGAAGTTTTAGAGAAAATGGAAACAAAAAGGACACTTATACTTAACATCGGGAAGAGAGAATACCATGGATGGAACATGAAGAAGAGACTTGAAGCAACAGAAATGTGGTTCTACAGAAGCATGCTGATAATACCATGGACCGAACATGTGAACAACGACGAAGTTTTAGAGAAAATGGAAACAAAAAGGACACTTATACTTAACATCGGGAAGAGAGAATACCATGGATGGAACATGAAGAAGAGACTTGAAGCAACAGAAATGTGGTTCTACAGAAGCATGCTGAGAATACCATGGAATGAACATGTGAGCAACAACGAAGTTTTAGAGAAAATGGAAACAAAAAGAACACTTATACTTAACATCGGGAAGAGAGAATACCATGGATGGAACATGAAGAAGAGACTTGAAGCAACAGAAATGTGGTTCTACAGAAGCATGCTGAGAATACCATGGACCGAACATGTGAGCAACTACAAAGTTTTAGAGAAAATGGAAACAAAAAGGACACTCATACTTAACATCGGGAAGAGAGAATACCATGGATGGAACATGAAGAAGAGACTTGAAGCAACAGAGATGTGGTTCTACAGAAGCATGCTGAGAATACCATGGACCGAACATGTGAGCAACGACGAAGTTTTAGAGAAAATGGAAACAAAAAGGACACTTATACTTAACATCGGGAAGAGAGAATACCATGGATGGAACCTGAAGAAGAGACTTGAAGCAAGAGAAATGTGGTTCTACAGAAGCATGCTGAGAATACCATGGACCGAACATGTGAGCAACAACGAAGTTTTAGAGAAAATGAAAATAAAAAGGACACTTATACCTAATGTCAGAAAGAAACAGTTGGAATTTCTAGTATATGCCATGAGGAAAGAGGGCATGGAAAATTTATACTCACAGGACAGCATGAAGGCAAGCGGGATAGAAAAAAATAACGCATAACCTACTTGGCGAGATTGACTAAATTTGCTGGCAGAACTGGGATTAGGAGAGATAGCAAAAAGAAAAAAAAATATTAAGATCTACAAAGAACAGGAAATTGTGGAGATCCATGATCACCAACGTACTAAAGGGACCCGACATATAAAAGAGGAAGAAGAATTACATGTTAATTCTTTTTTCTCACCGACAAGGAGGTCTTGAATGAGAGAAAAAAAATAAATCTAAAACGAGATGCCAGCCTTCAGAAGCGATTTACAAATGAACTCCCATTGGCCATCCGTTTTCTCATATCTGTTTCTTTTTCTAACCTTTGGCCTGAATGTTTTGGGGGGAGAGAGCAAATGGAGGCGCCCTAATTAGTAGACTCTCTCTCTCTTTCTCTTTTAAAACTATTTTTAACTTTCCATTTTTTATTTTACTTTTTATTTATTTTTGTAAAGACTGTAATGAGTATTATTGTAGTTGCGCTAGAGAACGATGTCAAATACTCGAGAGAACGTTTTGAACTAGCTATACAAGGGCTTAGTTAAATTAATATTGCCCGAAAGGAAAGGAAAAGACAAGGATTACGGGTCAGGTAGATAATAACTGTTGCAGAAGGAAAAAAGAGCGAATGTGCGTGACTGGAATAGATATAGATAGCTTAACAACCGCCTGAAAAAATATGGAGGCGAAATATGCACAAATAGCTTGATTAAGACGACTTCCGGTAGGCATTTTTAAGCAGAAAGTCCGACAACCAGTCAATTAGTCAAAATGAAGACCGGAAATGGCGAACAGAATTTACTGGGAAAGGGGTTATCGATGAAATATTGCACAGTTCTATCATTGGAAGATGGTGGGTCGTACCTACTAAAGATACAGACCCAAGAATCCAGAAAACGTTAAGGTTTGTAGTCATTTTTAGTCCGTCAAGAGACTCATTAGATTTCGTGTGGTATTTTCCTTGAAGCGTCAGCGAATATAAGGAACTTGCGAAAATTAAGATGAAATTGTACGACTTTATCTTTAAGGCAGCTTTAAGACCTGCC
>OZ038507.1:67519904-67574904 GCA_964036315.1 Acanthosepion esculentum
CCCACACTCTGGTCTCGAGTCGAATTCAAATATAAGCAGAGCTCTTAAGTGACTCAGTAAGTTGGAGACGGGCAGAGAGGCAGAGAGAGATGAGACCAGCGACGAAGAGCAGACGAAGATGTTGTTGAGACCCACGTGACTTGCTGCCAAGAGAATTCCTGACTTTGAGCCCTGTTCCAAGAATTCGCACCGATAGGCAAAGCGTCACTAAAGGAGATTTTAATGGTAAGGGTTAATTTTTGTTATACCAAGAACTACATAGAACAAATCGAAAATTAACCTGAAGAATATTTTCGTTTTATATTTCGTCTGCAAACACATTTCTATTTTTTTTCATTATAGCACAGCTCGCCGTGGTCAGAATCAACGCTATAATTCCTGACGTTACTCGATCCCTACCAGCTGTGTGTTCAAGAAACACAACGTGGGCGGAGCAAGGTAGTAACAGAAGGTACGAGCGACCAACGACTCTTGACCCTCGACAATATCCAACAGCGTGGCATTAACACTGGTCATCCTATGTCTCTGATGACCAATACATCTTCTGGTATAGGCTGTGTGTGGCAAGGTACAGATCGTATGGTCATTACTGTCAAGGGTGACCTATAATCGACATCCGGGTTAAGTGTTAGAGGTAATATTTTTTAATAGCATTTAATCTGGGCCGGTTGTTATTAATTTCAGTGTTTAAAAAAAACAAAAACAGAGCTTACAACCCAAACGCGCGTACGCACTAAAAATAACTTTTGTTGTATTGAGAAATCTATTATTTGCGTTTTCCTTTTCCCACTTCGCAATAATATTCAGGACTCTTGATGGTCTGGCATCCCCACTCCAATTTATTGCGAGTAAGGTGGGGTTGTTAACAATCCTGTACGATGAGAAAAACATCTGTTAAAGGTTCGGAAGAAAGCTTGACGTATCAACTGCCAGCTAATTAGAGGTGGTGTCTCAATAAAATCTCCGTGGAGAAAGCAACGGGAAACTACTCGACTATGAATACTAAGAACATTCCTGACTATCGATAATATTAATGAATGGAAAGTATGTTTCTCATTTGGCTAAAAACAATAACCGTCATTCTGAGTACTTAGAATAACGTTTAACCAAACGGAATCCGATCCTTTGATTGTCGGGTTAAACAAAAAAAACGGAAAAAACAGCAATAATGAGAGAAAAAATTAAACAAATCACGATTTGTTTAAACAAAAATATTGTTTACAATTCTTGCAATCATGCGGAAGTTATGTCAAAATCCTAGTCGAGAAATGATCACTCTCGGCTGGGGCCACGGGAGAGAAAAGGATAAGCCCGAAATGCGATGTGAAGGTCGGGAACACAAGTGTCAAACAGACTCGGAAGTTTAAATAACCGGGAAGCGTTCTGACAGATGACGGTAAATGCAACACATACGTCTACGGAATCTCAGTTACTTTGGATGGCCAAAGACGCATTCCAAAAGTTTGGCAGAGTATTGGGAGACAGGAGGATTTCTTTGGTAACGAAGAAAAGAATACTGAGCTGTTACGTGACATCTGTCCTTAGAAAGGTCTATTGGTGACAAGATAGACAGACATAACATCATAATACCCAAACACGTAAATATGATTGGATATATGAACACGCATATATATATATATATATATATATATATATATATATATATATATATATATATATATATATATATATATATATATATGTTATGGTCCAGGTTCCTTGTACCACGGTGATGGTCCAAGGTAGAACCAATGAAGAATAACTCGAAGACAGCTATGGAATAACACAGATATATTACAAACAGAATATGTACAAAAGAAGTAGAAGTGTTAGTAATAACAATCAGGTTAGGTTAGAGAGAACTATGTTGTCTCGACCAGTATCACTATTCCAATGTCTTATAGAAATCGTCTGACGCGACTCTGTCTCTGACTGACTCACGCGATGTTCATTAACACGCCCACGTGTGTCAAATGTGGCACAAGGCCGGTTTAATGTGGGCTTTCCGAGCCCGTAGGCTCTGGCAAAAATTGCCCGTAGAACCCGTATAAACGGGATCGGGTTGGTCAACCTCCCCGAACGAGGCTCTGCCCTTCGGCGGAGCCTCGTCCGGGTTCTTCCTTGCCTAGAGGCAGAGAGTTCGACCGAATAGCTGAGACGTCCAAAAAGGACTGACTGACGATGTTTAACAACACGCCCACGTGTGTCGAATGTGGCACAAGGCCGGTTTAATGTGGGCTTTCCGAGCCCGTAGGCTCGGGCAAAAATTGCCCGTAGAACCCGTATAAACGGGATCGGGGTGGTGAACCACCCCGAACGATCTTCTGCCCTTCGGCGGAACCTCGTCCGGGTTCCTCTCCGCCCAAAGGCAGAGAGTTCCCCTCTGCCTCAGAGGCAGAGAGTTCAACCGTCTAGCCAAGTCGTCCAAAAAGGACTGACTGACACTACTGCTTCCTCTTGAGGCGCAGTATTTATGGTGTACGGGATAGTCCATTACTATTATGGGTAAGTTCCCATAACAATACATATATATAAAAGACATAACTCATTGAATAATTTAAACAAGATTTGTTTACTTATTTTCAATAGGATCCTCTCATATTCTCGCTTCTTAGTTTCCTTATTAAAGAAATAGTGAAAATTACCATGTTGATACATATTCATTTATTTCGAGTACTTTCGACATTGGCACAATGTCATCATCAGGGCGCTGTTTTCTTTTATTCTTAGACATACTTTTTGTGTACATCTGAAAGTTATTTTTTTTAACGATGAAGTAAAAAAAAAACTAAGTTTATGTACTGTACGGTTTAAATTTCACGTTTGAAACCTCAGGGGAGGTAACAAAGTTTGAAATGTCGATATGTTTTTGTTAAAAAAAATAAACTATTATTTAAAACCTAGATATTATAAACTATCTACTGTAAACAATTTGCACAGTATCCATAAGTAATATGTATCAATATGGTAATTTTCTCTCTTCCTTTAATAACGATATAAGAAGCTTGTCAGTGAATATGAGAGGATCAGCTTAATTGCACAAGAGGGAGGGATTGGTGCTCGCACCGAAGCCAGGGAATTTTTTGTTCATGTTACGGGTGCACCTAAAAATAAACCTTGTATCACATCTCGTCCTAGTGGGAGGGGACAGAGTAAATACCGTGTTTAAATTGCTATAAGTTAGAGGTGGGGCATTTTAATCTCAGAATTCGTGGGAAAATTGGGCTTCAATTTTGCATTTATTCATATAGATTCCATATTATAGGTTTTACTTAATTAGCTATTATGTTTCTCTACCTCTTGGAATTTTGAATGTATAACTAATTCTAATTCTATTTCCCCATCTTTACACTATAATTATGTTATCTTATAAATGTCCCCTGTTCTGTTACCCATGAACTAACAATAATTGTTTGTACGGAAAATAAGGACCTACGTGCATCAAATCGTCTTTAAATTAAGCAGAAGAATTATCTTAGAACTTTTAAAAGGTAAGCTTAAACATTGATTCAATACTTAAATGCAACGATCAATTTTGAGTTCTTCTGTAGTTTATTGGTGCCTATCGCATCTAATCGTCCCTAGCGATTGTGATGACGGCCAAAACAAGAGTCCTCTACAGGATCTAGATAGTTAAATGGGTATTTCAAATGTGAATTAAGTTTAAGCGTCTAATGATTTTTTACTTTTTCTTTCAGATTTAACAACTTAAGTCTTTGGCAATTTCAACCACGGAAAGATTAACAATCAAACAACGTGTTAAAGTTTCAAGAGTGCAGTTGGACAAAGTGTTCGTAAATTAGGTCGGTGGCAGATGTGAAAACATCATTGCTTGCTGGTTTACGCCGTTCAGCTGAAAACATTGCTGCGATGCACGAGAATATGGCCGAATATCCAGACGCCTCTATTCGTCATCGCGCGCAGGAACATAACCTCTCCACAACAACGTTACATCGTTTCCAATTGCATTCTCGGTTGGTCGATTAGGTGGACCAAAAAATCGCGAAAATGCATTTCTGTTTGAATGCCTTTTTTCGTGATAGGCTTCGATAACTTTAACACCTTGGTTGATTTTTAATCTTTCCATGGTTGAAATTGCCAAGAACTTAAGTTGATAAATCTGAAAGAAAAAGAAAAAATCATCAGACGCTTAAACTTAATTCACATTTAAAATCGGTCCAAGTTATTGGAACACCCTTTATATGCAAGACAAAATTAGGCAAAGCAACTGTTATAAGGTATAAAGTCATGGCAATTATGTGTGAAAAATAATATCGCCCAAATGTCCGCCAAGGCTTCGACGGCACACCTTCGCTCGATGGTCAAAATTTTTGATGACGTCTTTGCATAGTTGCTCCTCGATCTCACCAATATGCCTTCTTATCTCACCCTTAAGTTGTTGAATTGTAGTTGGCTTGTTATCATAGACCTTACTTTTGAGATGACCCAAAAAAAAGAAATCTAAAGGCGGTAAAGACGGCCTGGGATCTTCTCATTCAGAAAACCCATTGTGGGTGTGTTTCATGTGGCGCCGTCCTGTTGGAACCATAAATCTTCGACATTCATAGAATTCAAATTGCCAAAGACTTAAGTTTTAAAGCTAAAAGAAAAAAGTCATTAGGCGCTTAAACTTAATTTACATTTGAAACTCGTCCAAATTACTGGAACAGCCTTTACTTAAAAAAATGCATTGTTTGTTTGACTTCCATGTTTTTTGTAATTTATTTTTGCTCAGACTCACATGAATCCAGACTTCATGAATTTAAGCGTTCTACTAAGCTGGCATCTCGCTCACATCGTTCACTGTCGAAACTGTTGAATGTAGCCGTCTCTTCTACTCTAATAGCTTCATGTATCGCACTTCTCGCCTGTGGAACTCCCTCCCCTTTTCCTGTTTCCCTGACAGCTATAATCTCCAACTATTCAAATGTAATGTCAATCGACGTCTCCAGATGCCTTGATCTATCCCCTATCCTTCTCTTCATCCTTTCCTCTAACACTCCTATTCGCTCTCGCTCCAATTCTCTGTAACCCCTTGCGTGCTAGTGGCTTCCCACCTTGCTTGGTGTGAAAAGCTTACCCCCGCCAAAAAAAACCCCATTAAAATCAGAAGCAGACAGCTGAAATATATGGGACAGTTTATGAGGAAGGACGACTTGGAAATTAAAATACTCACCGGACGCATTAAAGGAAATTGGGATTAAGGGAAACAGAAAGCCGCCTACCTAATTTGCGCGAATGGATGATGGAGCAGGGAAAGGAATTGATGGTAGTGAGAGCAACACAGGACGGGCACGTTTTTAAGTGTCACTGCACGTAAATGACGACAATAACCATTGTGACCATGCAATAAAGAGTTGCGGAACGAGGGTAATCAAAATCATTACATAACAGTAAGAGTTCGATCCTCGCGGATTCTTTGTCAATGCTTTCGTAGGAAGTTTCATATGTCGAAAAGCCCACACATTATCTAATATTTTGAACATATTTTAAATCAAGGGAAGTAAATCGAACAATTAAATGTAAGGTTATCTCCCTTGACAAGTAAATACCGTACTTTTTTTTTTTTCCTTTTCCTTTTTTCTCTTTTTTTTTAAAAATCTGTCGGCTGCCTTTTGCTGACTATGTGCCGATTTAGGATTTTAAAATTATTCATGTGCCATCAGAATACGGATTTTTATATAAGTCAAGGTCAATATACCTGTATATACAATATATTTTATATAGTAATATATAAAATAATATGTAAACCACATTAATAGAAATAAACTGTTTTTAAAAGTTTTTTTAAGTTTTATTATTAATGGGAGCCTTGCCTTTGCATGGTCATAGCATTAATAAAAGACTCACGTACATAGAAAGGTTTCCTTGTCTCTTCGTTGGTGTTCTTGTTAGCGGTGCACTTAGCAGGTGAAACAAACAGGGAGTCCAACGAGTGAGCAGTTTTGAAACATATAAAAATTTTCTTTGCGTTGTAATAGTTATTGGTTCGGACTGCGTGCCATTAGAAATTGCTACGCGTGCCGTAGGTGGCTGAACCGCTGATCTGATTAAATGAGCAAGAGAATATAATTACTGGATTGACTGATTCGTTTTTTACGGCTTACCCACCCTTTCCTGGTTATTTAAAGCCAGAAAAAGTTTTTTAGATCGTTAAATTTTTGGGGGATGGGAGATAATAATGATTTAGTGACACAAATATTACTAATTAACCCATAGCGGGGGAGTGGGGAGAAGAGGTGGATTCATACCTTTCTCAATGGTATTTGCGCGTAAGTGAATAAAACAAACCCAACGGTAACTGGAACTCGGCTCTCCGATTAACAATTCCGACCTGTTATCCATTACACCACCAGCACATCCAAGCTTACGTCACCTGGTATTCCCAAGCGGTAACCCATCTAGGTACTGACCAGGATAGATGTTGCTTAACTTCGGTGATCGTATCGGAACTCGGTTCTCCGATTAACAATTCCGAGCTGTTATCCATTACACCAAACGCACATCCAAGCTTAAAGCACCTGGCATTCCCAAGAGGTCACCCATCTAGGTACTGACAAGGCTGAATGTTGCTTATCTTCGGTGATCGTATTGGAACTCGGCTCTCCGATTAAGAATTCCGAGCCTTTATCCATTACACCACCGGCACATCCACGCTTAAAGCACATGGTATTACCAAGCGGTCACCCATCTAGGTACTGACGAGGCTGGATGTTGCTTAACTTCGGTGATCGTATCGGAACTCGGCTCTCCGATTAACGATTCCGAGCCGTTATAAATTACACCACCGGCACATCCAAGCTTACGGCACCTGGTATCCCCAAGCGGTCACCCATCTAGGTACCGACCAGGCTCGGTAATTGTCCGGAACCGGTGTTTCAATGTGATATGTAAGCCTGAGAGGACATCAAAAGAGAACATCAGGGGAGGGGACAGTGACGAAAATGGCGACCGATAGAGAACGATTGGAAACGAAATTTATGATAGAAAAAAAATTAGAAAAATATTACTTGTTGTTAATGACACTGCCACTCGTAGTTTTATTTTATTTTGATCGAAGTTAAAAAGTCCGAACTTTTGCTTGCATCTTGCCGACATCTTCTGGACAGGACGCCACTAGCGTCAGCCAGATAAAACATCTTTTTTTCTTAATCATTTCACTGCAACCAAGGTAATAAAGATACCTGGAAACAGGAGGATACTGAGTATTAGAGAATATGAGAAAAACTACAATTAAGCACAGTGAACAATAAAAGAACAGGAATTAAGAAGATAGAAGATAACGATTGACATTACATTTAAATTTTTGAAGATCAAAGGCAATAAAGCCACTAAGACTCAAGAGGTTACCGAGTGTTAGAGAACTTTTTGCCAATCTAGTACTGCGCTTAAATTCGTAATGTTTAGGTACCATAGAGAAACATTTATTAGAACAATTGCCATGAAAATATTCATAGAAAATGCACAGGGAAGCTAGAATCTCTAAATATAAAGCAGGAGTATTAGACCAGATGTGGCAGCAATATTCAAAGCATGGATGAATGGTAGACTTATGAAAATAGTTGTGCCTTCATCATGAAAACCAAATTGGTAGACAGGTTCTGGCGTGAAAAATTGTCCCTCACGTCACAGTGAACAAACTTTCTAAGCTGCAGAATTAGCAACTCCTGGAGATTAGCATCACTCGTGCTAATGGAAGACAAGAATGGTTATCTGAGACCATTAAAAGAGCGTACGGAGTTCGGTTTTGTGAAGCTCAGTGAAGTAATGGATAGTGGCTCTTATTGAGGAATCGGAGAGCCGAGTTCGAATTCTAGTCGAATCTATTACATTCACAGGAGAAAGGTATGAATCCTCTTCTTCTCCCCCACCTCAGCTATGGGTAAATAGCAGGACAGACCGGGTTCTATATCCTTGGATGGCAACAGGTCTACCGCAGAAAGAAATGGCAAACGCGGAGGAAAAGTCTGCCTCGTCAGTCATGTATCGAAAGATACATGATCGCCTAAGCGTGTATGACGCATGGTACATAACGGAGTTCGGTTTTGTAAGCGTTCAAATTGACGTACCATTCCTTGCCTCAGTTAACAGCAGATTGTAGGTCATTTTTGAGAACAGCTGCCAATTTGACTTTTTTGAACTGATCAGATTAACGATTGAGACAGCAGGAAATAGCCGTGTCTTCATTATCAGAACCGAATTGAGAATATGTCGGAGTTATCTCCTCCTCATTCCCTTAATCCTTCAACAGGGGTCTCTCTCCCACGAGTATAAATACTGGCTGACCCTTCTCTCTTTCTCTTTTGACGGCTTACGCACACGTGCGGCCAGCTGTCTCGACTCAGGCCTCGGGCCGCAACCTCGCGCGTGAGGCGAGGTAAAAAAAAACTTTCTCTTTTTTACTTATTCCAATATGTGACCTCTCACACATACAGCGTTTCCCATATTCTGGGAACACACTAAAAACAAAATACGCGTTCGTACGGACACTCAACACGCTCACCATAACTTCTCCATACAAACTCTCTGTAACATTTTATATCTTCGTGTATTAATGTTTGTTATTAGTATATATTTGTTTGCATACATGTATATCGGTCTTGTTTGTTTTCTTTTGCCTTCTTTGGACTTCATTAAAGTCCAACGTTCCTATGTAGCTGGACCGGCCAGCAGGAAATCTTAGCCCAGAGATATCATCTTCACACCCCGGTCCTCTACAAATATCAGGAAGATCTGCCCATTAGCAAGGATCTAACTTGGGTATCACCACGAGATCGCTGCAAAAATGAGCATAGCAGGATAATAAAGACCTTAAACTTGACGAAAACAAAATTTTATCGTCAAAAAAATGTTGGACGTGCTAAAAATTATTAAAAATATTCAAAAAATACTTTGATCTTTCCTCTTGATAATAACATAAACACTTAGACGATAAAAAATTATTTTCATCAAGTTTCAAGGCCGTCTATGCTCATTTTTCAGCGATCTTGTGGTGATAAAACAGACTTGAGATTTGCAAAGATTTTTCCAGAGGGACTCTAACTGAAGAGTCTGCGTAGCAACCATCTTTGTCAAACCTTTTTTTTTTTTTTTTTAATTGATGAGTCACCAACAAACAGAAGAACTCTCGATTAGTACACTGGTCAGAGAATTGCAACGCAATTTTCTAACAAAACTGTATTTTGAAATCTTTCTGCTAAGGGAGATAACTCAAAGAAATGACGTATGAATTATCTCCCTTAAGGGAAAGTAAACTAATCGCTGATGTACGGATAAAAAATGGATATCAATTAGGCGAAATGAATAGAAAATGGCGTAAAAGGATGTGGTTGATTTCCAACAGTTCTTTAAAATTAGGTGGACCTTTTTCTGTCGAATTCTTCACTTTAGTTGTGTCCATATTCGCTTTCTAGTTCATTTGCTTTAAGGAGGTACCTACTGATTCCCTAAAACATTAACATTTGTAGAATCAGATTCCTACATTTTTTTAAAATCTCAAATTTGTGCAAGTTAAACACATAGGGGCTCCCAACCGAGTATAACAACTGATGCATTCTGATTGGTTGAAAAATATCAATTAGGTGTTGCCAACTACGTCCGAAGATACCGACCCAAATTTTGACCAGTAGTTGACGCAACAAAATGTAAACATGTTCACAATCCCCCCCCCCCACTTGACCAAGAGAACTAATAAAAGCGAAACTTCGACGCTACTTGGTCAGTGGGCCCTTAAAATATTCTACTCATTAATTTGACTTCATTGAGAATCGACACAACAACAAAGGAGACGAACCAAATTCTTCAACGTTTCTACGAACCTTTTCAACAATTCCAGGCTTAACGTTAATTACGAGGGTCATTCAATAAATAAGATGAATTTTTCGGTATAAGGACTTCTAATACAGATAGAAGCTTACTCTTTTTTATTTTTTATTTTTGTTTTACCTCTTTTTCACGTGGATCTAATTTATTTTGCAGATTAAAAAAAAAATTTCAGAGTTTTGGCGATTAACAAAGATGGCCGACCAAGAAGCATGCTCCAGGATTGAACAGCGGTCAGTTATCAAGTTTTTGGTTGCTGAAGAGTGCAAACCAGTTGAAATTCATAGGAGAATGTCAACTGTGAATGGTGCCACATGTTTCAGCCAAAAAAATGTCTACAAGTGGGCTAAATTGTTTAAAGAAGGACGGAGCAGTGTTGAGGATGAAGACAGGCCTGGGAGGCCTACAGAAGTAAGGTCTCCTGAGGTGATCGTATCAGTCAATGACCTCATTCAGTCTGACAGAAGGGTGACAGTGGCTGACATTGCAAGGACTTTGAGCTTATCTGTTGGGACAGCACACAAGGTCATCTGCCGGTGGGTGCCAAAGATGCTTACTGCAGAGCACAAACAGCACAGCAGCCCAAATGGTGCAGACCATCAACGAGCTGGGCTGGGAACTGCTCCCTCATCCCCCTTACAGCCCAGACCTTGCCCCTTCAGACTTTCACCTGTTTGGTCCCTTGAAAGCGTTCACGAGAGGCACGAAGTTTAAAAGTGACGATGACGTCAAAAGTGTTGTGAGCGACTGGCTGAGACATCAGTCCAAAGATTTTTACGCTGAGGGAATACGGAAGCTTGTGCACAGATGGGAAAAGTGTGTAACAGTGCTGGAAGACTACGTTGAAAGAAAAGTAAGCTTCTATCTGTATTAGAAGTCCTTATACCGAAAAATTCACCTTATTTATTGAATGACACTTGTACTTAAATTAACATAAACCCAGCTTCACGTTCACTCCAACAAAATATATTATTCCACAACAAACATCTCCGGTAAAAGAGTGACAACTCTGTAGAAATCACAGTGAGTCAAGAACAACAGTTTTTTTTTTTGTAATTTAATACAAAAAACAACTGTTTAATTTTCCTACAACGACAAATATACTTAAGTACACCTTCTAATTTTTATACATACAGATCAGCAACTTAAGTTCTTTCAAATAACACACAATCAAGAACTCTAAAGTGTTTTTACAACTTTAGCACCATATATTTTGTATTTGTTGTGTTTTATAAAAAATATTTATTGTTGAACAAATTCTTCTCCTTGATTATTTCTCTTGTCATCTTTGTGACATTTGATATAGTAAAAAGAGTAGAAGGTCAGTTTTATTTGTATTTATAACCAATACAGATTGGTTAACCCTCTATACATTCTAGTATGGAAAAATGCCTCAAGCAAACGTATTGAAAACAAACTTTTATTATCAAAATGTTTATGCTATCATTAAGGAGAAAACCCCAAAGATTTTTTGATCATTAAATTGTATTTTTTTTATTTATCTTTATTAAAATGGTAGAAAATTGATTAAACCTATTCATTTTTTTTATCTTTGTTGTGTCAGTAGGGTGGCGGGCTATAGATAATGATAGAGAATTTTAGCGACATTTTGCGGTGAAAAAAAAACACATTGATTTTTAAATTCATGCAGAAATCAAATAATTGTCAGATTATAATGAAACTCTCATGATTTATTCACAAATAAATTAAATTATTTTAGAAATTTTTTTTTTTTTTTTAGAAAATCTTGGTAAAAATATATATTTACATCTGTTACCTCACACTAATTTAATTTTATAAAATTTCGAGAAATTAAAATTTGTACCGTTTCATGCTTATATTGGTTAAAAGCAGACCAACGATTTATTTTTGTAAAACATGGCCGTTAGTTACCGAAAATTTGCTTGATTTGGTTTGGTTTGTTTTACGTCATATCAACCTCAAAGGGTTATTTAATGCTTAACAAGATTTTTATTGCTGACAATATTTTTTTTCCAAAAATGTATTTTTTTTTCAAAAATGTATTGCTGGTAATGATTTTTCTTCAAAAAATTATTGCTGGTAATAATCTTTTAGAAAAAGGTATTGCTGGTATTAAAACCTATTTTTATAGTTTCATAGTTTTTAGCCCAGTTGGGAGTCAACTATTTGCCCATAGCTGGGACCCTAATAGCCGGTCAGAGTGGACCTAGGAACACCAGCAATTAAGAGGTAGTTCCACACTCCTCAAAACCTTTTGATCAGAGGCATTACTGTTGGATAGAGTTTATCGTCATACCCAGGATGGCCGAAAATTTGCTCTGAATCGTGAAATAAAAAAAATGTAATAAAACTAATTATTTAATTATAAAAGCTTTCAACTGCTTTTATGAATAAGTTATATTAAGGAGACTTTTGTCTTAAGAAAAATATTTTTCGATGAATAATTAATTTCACAAGAATTATTTTCATTTTTCTTCGAATTTTAATTATAATAATTCATAATGTTTTAAGTCTCTTATATTTCTGTATTTTTGTCCCTTTTAGGTGATATTGTTAAGTAAAAACGTGTTTTACTAATCATTTAATAAAAAAGCTTACTACAATTCATCCACAGCCAATATTTTAAAAATAATTTTAAATTGCTTTGTGTGTGTGTGTGTGTGTGTGTGTGTGTGTGTGTGTGTGTGTGTGTGTGTGTGTATAAACGTGTCGATTTTTGTAAATACGGATGTCTATACACGATATTATCAGAAACTAAAAGCGATAACTATAGTAAATTTAAAGCCTAAGTACTTAAAATTCAATAAAACATTAGATTATGGAGCATATATTAATAATTTTAAGATTACACACATTATATATAAAAAAAGGAGCTCATGTTATATGCCACAAGTGAATTTTACAGATATGTTCACCATAGAAAAAAATAGACAAATTCTATATGTCAGTCAAACTATCAACACCTTATGTAAATATCAACCGCCGTATCTGTCTATATTTCTGAGATGAGGTATTATGTACACTATTTACATTATTCGGACTATTGTCCTCATCTTTGTCGCATTCCAACGTTTCGGCCGTTGTACGCTTCGGCCTTCTTCAGCATCTGTCTATATTTCTTAGATGAGGTATTATGTACAGTATTTACATTATTCGGACTATTGTCCTCATCTTTGTGGCCATATTTATTCCAACGTTTCCAACCACCTAAAGAAGGCCGGAGCGTACAACGGCCGAAACGTTGTAATATGGCGCCAAAGATGAGGACAATAGTCCGAATAATGTAAGTAATCTACCGGCGTGTTTAAAAATGCATAACTACAATATCTTAAACTTAATGTAAGTAATATTTGTTTCAAATCAGAAGAATTAAACTAGCTAGCTAATATTCCTCAAATAAAGTTTCTGAAGAAGTATATTTTAATTTTGAAAGTTTTATTAATAAAGAGAATTACATTGTAATGAATGATGGTTAAAATAGCGCTCTCAATCAGTGATTTGAAAAATTTCAAAACGAAAACACCCTCCGGTCAATTTAAATTAGTTTTGAAATACAGCAACATATTCTGTTCATGGGAAATTTTAAATTTAATATATATGCATGAAATTAAGAGTAAAATAAAAAAAGGTTTCTCAATTTTTAAAATTTTATTTTAAACCTTAAGTATTTCGTTTCTGTGGAAGTACCTATTATTCAAATCTTGGATCAACTTTTATCTATCTTACATATCCTCATAATCAGGACTTAATTCCTCCTCTTACGTGCATAGAACAAACTTCAGTCGGTAACCCTCTATCGTGAGTAGCTTTTGGGATGAACATTTAGTAAAAGCCCACAAAAGCACGGCAACTATTGCGTTCCACGCGATCTGTGGCACAGAGTTCTGTCATGCTGAAAAAATAATCTCACCGCCATGCAAGCCTTATATCAAATAATTCTTCAAGAAATGAATGCATTTAGCACGATTCGAAATGGCTTCAGTTTGCACTGACATTTGTTAGCCATTCTTCTTTCGCTATCCACTAAGCGTCAAACACTTATCTCTAAACTTATCGTGGAGAAACGTGGGTCATTTCGCTTTTCTGTAGGCCTTCTGACAAAATTCCTTCATTGCTGTTATATCTGGGCTAGAGCTGTCCCGTCCACTCTTTACGGCCTCGACAGAGTTAAAAAGCGATTACGCTCCCGTTACTCTATCGTTATTTCCATGTAAAATATTCAGAGGAACTACCGTCCTATCAGTTCAAACATTTAAAGCTAAAACCCACCATGCCATTTACACAGAGGCGAGCCATCTACATTCTCTTCGCATTCCATTGGTAAGAAGGACGTTCCGTTCGGACAGCTCCTTCACAAGAGCCTCTACTTTATGGAACAGACTCCCGAGATCATGCTTCACTCTACACTCTTAACCACTTGAAATCGAAGACCAGCCGTTACGGCTTACGGATATGTCACGTTGAAACACCGGTTTCTGTACGATCCCTAAAGTTAAGCAACGTCGATCCTGGTCATTACCTAGATGGCTAACCGCCTGCGAATACCAGGAGATTTAAGCTTAGAAGTAAGAGGGGGGGGGTAATGAATAACGGCTTGGAATTGTTAACAGGCGAGCCGGGTTCGATTTCCAGTCGAGTTCGTGATATTCAATTACGCGCAAAGGCTCTTGGGAAAGGTATGAATAAATCGACATCTTGCCGAACAACACTATGAGTTAATTAGCAAAATGCGAATCAGTAAATAATTATTATCAAAAAAAAAAAAAAAATTCTTACAATCTAAAAATATATCTTGGCTTTAAATAGCTTGTAAATAGTTTGCTAATCTGTAGAAACCGAATTAACCAATCAATCAACCAGCCGTTACCTATCGATCATATCTGCACTAACGTCCCCCTCCACACTCCTACGTCCATACAACAATCTCATTTAGTAACCCTCTCACTGGTTTGAGTGGCTCTTGGGCCTTGTATTGTGTGAACGTTTAGTAAAAAAATTTTAAAAAGCAGCTCCATCCTAGTTTCATCGCTGAATTTAAACTTTCCATCAAAGGCATTTTTCCTTTAATATGGCTTTAAAACTGAAATAGAAAGAAAAAAGACGAGAGGAAGGAAGGAAGGACTACTACGTTTACCTCCCACCATCTTTCATCAGTGTTCCTGGTATTTACTTGACCCCCTACTGAGTCAGGTTGTGACCCAAGGTCGGTTTTTAACGTGGGGACCCGAGTGTTTTCACCCGGGCCACTGGTCTTGGCTGGTCTAAGCTCGTCATAGCTGGTCCAGGCCGGAGCCGGTCCAAACTAGTCGTAGCCATGATACCATCAGCGCAGGGACGAATCCCTACACCAGGTAAGTATCGAGTGAAGCTCTCAGTCAGAAGGCCGACCAAGCGAACGATCTGCGAACAGATACTTCGCTTTGATCCGGGCCTCCAGGCCGAGCAGCTCCGATTCATCAGTGTTCCTTCTGTCGATGATCTCAGAGGTTGCGCTTTAAATTTTGTAGGATAAGTTATGTCATGCAGGAAGACGGCTGCCCGTAAGTACTGACAATTCTTTGGATTGATGATCAGTTTAAATCAAATAGAAAGAAAGAGAGAAAGAATGGAAAACATAAAGAAAGAAAAACGACCAAATAAATAAATACAGAAAGAAAGAAATAAAGAAAGAAAGACGAAAAAGAACGAAAAAAAAAAAGAAAAACGGCAAAAAAAAGATGAGATGGAAAAATGATAACGAAAGAAAGAAAAACGAAAAAGAAAGAAAAACTTAAAATAAAGGGGGAGAAACAAAAAGAAAGAAAGAAAAACGAAAAAGTAAGAATGAAAGAAAGAATAAAAGAAAAACGAAAAAAGAAAAGGCGAAAGAAAGAAAAGTAAAAAGAAGAACGAAAAGAAAGAAAAAGGAAAGAATGAAAACTGAAAAAGAAAGAAAAAAGAAGAAAAAGGCGAAAGAAAGAAAGATAGATAGAAAGATAGAAGAACTACTACGTTTACCTTCCCATCGTTCATCATTAAAAAGAAAAAAAAAGAAAGCCTATCTCCCTCCACCAGCTATGGGTATAAAAGACAGGAGACCGTACCGAAAAAGAAACAGTTCCGTCCAGACGTACAGGACGAGTTTTAGTACGCATGTGCAAAATGGGTAGCCTTTTCAGCAGAAAGCCGAAGCCGCCTCGCTTGATAAAAAAGACGAAAGTCGCTGAATTCCTTTCCGACTACAATTTTGATTTTGACTGCCTCGTTTTCGAAGATGGCGGAGCTAAAGGACATGCTTACATCGGAGCGCTTAAGGTTCGTGTCTTTAAATATTTTAATGGAACTTTTTTTTTTTTAAATTTATTACTGGTATTAAAAACTATTCTTACACTTTCATGGTGTTTTGACCCCCGTTTGGGGCCCAACTATTTGCCCATAACAGGTGCTACCACTCTGGGTCAGGATGGACCTGGGAAAACCAGCAATTAAGAGGTGGTTCCGCACTACTCAAAACCTCCCGAATAAAAGCCTTGCTGCCGGATGGAGAGGACGTTTTGAGAAACGTGGAACAAACCTCTTAATTGCTGGTGTTCCCAGGTCCACTCTGACCCCGAGTGGAAGGACCTGTTAGTGTCCCAACTATGGGCAAATAGTTAACTCCCAAAGTGGGGTCAAAACACTATGAAAGTGTAAAAATAGGTTTTAGTACCAGAAATATTTTGTAGAAAAAAAGTAGCAATAAATCTTTTGAAGAAATTACCAGTTTACCATTTTAGAAATATATATATTACCGCCTACTTTTTTTTTTTTTTTTTTTTTTTAAGCCACAAAAAATATTGCGAGCAATACGTTTTCTGAAAAATACTGCCAGCAAAAATTCAGGATTAAATAACCCTTTGAGGTTGATGTATCATAAAACTTACCAAACATTTCAATCGTTTTCTAGTACAAAGAAACATTTTCTACTGGCGTTATTAAACGATATTAATAAGAAAACACTTCTATTCTACTTTTATCGTCTAATTCGTAACCTGTTACGCAGTCAGTTCTATAGAAATGCACCTCTGAGATATTTCGGTTTTAACTACGATCCGAGGAGCTAAGCAATGTCGATCCGGTCAATACTTGGACGTGAGAATGGCGGTTACTCTAAGCAACCTCCTGAAATACGAAATGTTTCGACTTTTTAACTACCCCACAAACTCTTAAGCTGTAAAACTACGAATCGATCACTCGTTATCTAGGGAGCTTAATCGGCACTAATATTAAAGTTAAGAAAATTTTCTTCGACATGCAGTTTATTTCACTCAGTTTTGTATAAATTCAGTGGTTAATATTTTATTGTTACGGTTAGACATCCGTAATATGGAACTGGAATAAGTTACTTTTAAGAAGTCCTAAATGGTTAGATATTCTTACCATTTTGAAATTACTGTCATTCTTATTAACCATTGAATTTTATACGAAATGACTTTAACTAGTCTAGAATGTAGACGCTTTAAATATTTTTTCCGGTAAAATGTTTCGTAGTCATTTCTGTAGAAACGCACCCCCCTTTTTGTGGATGGGGGGGTCTGTTTTTGTTTTATCATTAATTCATATTACAATCGACTAAACACACCAGATCACGAATAGAAAGCGCCTCTCTTCAGAATTAAGAAGCGGGTGGGGTCAGTTCAATGTATATTCTTTAAAACAAAAATTATAGAAAAAGTTAATATGCTCTAAGTTTTGTATTTCACGGCAGTTTTCAAATTAATTTCGTATTACCGTTATCTTTACATGAAAAGATAATACGGTTTATTTTTTAATTTTAACTTTATATTTGAGCTTTTCTAAGTATGCAAAGCTTATTTCTTCAGTTTACATCAAATTTATCAAAGAAAATTGACCCCCCCTCCCCGTTTTTTTTTTTTTTTTTTTTTTTTTTTTTTTAAATTCGATATTCCTGATCTGAAACCTGCGTTCAAATCGCACAGAAACTTCAAATGTTTCGGCTTAAACCAACCCACAGTTTTAAGCCGTAAAATTGCAAATTGATCAATCGTGATCTGGGAGCTTAATCGACATTAAAATATTATTAATAATAATAATAATAAAACTTGTCAGTTTTCCTGGAGATGTGCGTTGCTGTAGAAATCATTCGCCTTAAAAAAAAAAAAAAAAAAAATGTATAATTTAATAGTTCTCCAATCAGGAATGAGCATTGTATAAGACACGACTGTTTGTCTTGGTTCTACCAAAGCTACTTAGAAATTTTCAACTAGCAAATACTCATAATTGTAAGCGACTTTGTCAAGATCGAACTAAAGAAATCTGTCGCCTTTGAGGTGATTCGTGATCATCGCAGAATAAGAACATAAGTATTGCAGATTTTTACTTAAGTGAACGAACGTTTTGGCCAACACAGTACTTACTGGGTTTTTATATTAATCTATATAAACAAAGCGCACTGTACGTGTCTATTTTTTGATGCCGGCGGATCATATAAATTGTCTGAATTAACCAGTATTAACTACTGTATTTACACTATAAAAAAAAAAATTAAATAACTCTTTTAAAGTTTAATATCGAACAGTGAATGTTTTAAAAACAATTCTTAAAGGTTTAACTTTAATTTCGCTTTTTGTCAAATTGATTGCAATTGATATCAAATTAATACTACTCTTCATAGTAGCTTTTTCAGGGGTTAAAGTTGCTAGCCAGAATGCCCAACCAAGTGGTTTCTTTTGAACTGGTTGTCAACAGACGGAAAAGTTTTTAAACTAGCGTACTGTGACTTATTTGAAATGTATAGTTCAGGTTCCTTGAAGTCTTAAGGGACTTCAGGTGAAGGGACCGTAAAGAATGCTGAGTCTTCTTTAAAAGAAAGTAAATGTAAAACTAAAGAGATCGGTTGCGTATACGAAGAAAGATTATACCAAACTAAGGTGTCAAATAAAGATAAATATTTTTATTTTTTAAATTATAACTTTTCACGCTGAAGGTAAAAGGCCGACGGCCCCAAAACCCTCTGCAGGAGATAAGCTAATGACCCCCAGCCCCCACGGCTAGTAATAAAATCTTATTTTTTTTTTTTTTTTTTTTTTTTTTTTTTTTTTTTTATGAATTGTTGGAGTAAAGAGGTATAGAAGACTTTTTCGACTAACGCTGTTCACGTCAGATAGTGCGATGTTTTTATTCCTATTTTCGACTTGATAAATCAGATTTTCAGTTGATACGAAGTTATTCGTTTCAAGATTGGTCGCGTTAATACTAGCTGTTTCCTTGACCGAATATGAGTATTACTGTGAGGAAATTTCGGAAAATCTATTCTCAGGAAACTTTTTTTTTTTTAAGTCGACCGTTATCGCTCTTTCCAGTATTGATGGTGGCGGAGGGGTCCTAATCTTGAGTTTGAAATGGTGTGGGACGTCATCTTATGTTAATATTTTCTGTTACCTGTGCAATCTATTTTTAGTTGCTGATTTTTTTTTTCGGGGGGGGGGGGTAGTTCACTGGGTTTGAAGGATGGTCTTGGTCTACTAAATCTGCGACTTAATGATCCTGAACATCGGAAACCATGCCTGAACTCTGTTGTAGCTATTATTTATATATAATATGCGTGTGAGACTTTTATCTCAGAAATGAAAGCTTGTAGTTTTTCGTTGCTACACATCTTCCCACGATAGCCCCGCCATCGATCATCTCACCAAAAAAAGTTACATACACTCCGACTGGAGTATGAAGCACGTGGCGTTGCTGCTCTACTGTTCACAGCAAGTAGCATTTTCACGGGTTGAAGTGGCTATCTCGAATGCCCAACCAAGCGGTTTTTCTCAACTGGTTGTCAACCGAAACGGAAAAGCTTTTTTTTTTTTTTTTTTACGCATAGCTGACGGTGGATTTAAAAAACAAATTTAAAAAGGTTTTTCCTAATGGCCTTTAGGTTGAAAGTAAAGGGAATGAACTCAACTGGAAATCGAATTCTGCCCGCCGGTCTCTTATCCTCGCTGCTAAAAATAACATCCGTTCTTTTAGTTAAGATTTCCTCCTCTTATACCAAATCTTTGCTCCTATGACTTTTCATCACGTTACAAAACTTTTTAGTCGTAATTGGTTATTTGACCGCTGTCGGGGTCATTGTAAACTCTCTGGTCCTTTCTTTACCTGCATACCAAGGTTACATACAGTTTTGAATTCCGTCTGTTAGACTGGTTGACGATCAAGGCGAGAGCATTATCTACTCTATTAAATCGTAGCTGACGTGAGAAGATATCTTTCCGAAGGATAATAGCGAGAAAGTGAATATAACGACATTCTATTCGAACTCTGATCTTCGATTCCCGTTCCGAGCTACTATCGTTACACCACCGGTGCACCCTCTGTGTGCTGATTACAAATGTTCATTTAACTTCCGTTTTATTTTTTCTTCATCTTAACACTCTGAGCCCTGCGTTCCTGATCAATTTTAACCCTTCTGTCTGACCCGAGTCAAAATTCGCAAATAATTGGTATGTCATGTTTCAAAGTAAATATTAAAAGTTAAGTGTTTACCCACCGTTTAACCGGTGGCCGGTCATTACGCCATTTTTCTCTACCTCCGGTAAAGCGGTGGTCAAGGCTCCAAAATACGCACGCACGCTCTCAGAACTTGTCATACTTACGTGCCATACTCTTAAATAGTTCCTTGTTTTTGCGTTTTTTTTTTGGGGAGGTGGGGGGTATTGTTTTTTTTGTTTTTGTTTTTTTTTTTTTTTGTTTTTTGTCACCTCCCACTAAAAATTAACTCGTTTTATGTGTAAACAAAAATCTGGTTTGCAGATATTGGATGAGGTCTCCATTTTGCCAAAGATCAAACGGGTGGCCGGTGTTGGTACTTCAGCATTACTAGCCACATTTGTGGCCGTTGGTTGCAACTCTTTGACCATTCAAGATCACATGAATTATCACCTGAAGCAAAAATTTTACAGTAAGTAATCTTTGATTTTTTTTTTTTTTTTTTTTTTTTTTTTTTTTCTCCTTTCACCCCCATCAAAGCAATAAAGCCACTAGGACGCAAGGGGTCACTGAATGTAAGAGAATGAGAAAAACTAATATTAAGAGGACAAAATAACATGACAAAAGATATCGATGGACACTACATTTCAATTTTCCCAGATCAAAGTTGAGAAGCAACAATCGGGAAGAGTTCTACAAAGGAAGGGCGAAAGAAGAAACTTACCATAGAACTTGCGGTTGCATCTAGCCATTTGAGCTGTAAGGAGAGAACTTGTTGCAAATCTACTTAGTACCCGTAAAAAAAGCGGTAAATTCAGAAATAAATTTACTTAGCTATCGAGACATGCGCAAACTCAACAAATCATCGTAGATGTCCGAAATGCTTGCCTGGATGTTCAATACGAAGTTGTAAGCGTGGCAACCAGGAGGCAGTTTCCTTGTCGATAGTCTCAAGAGGAATTTCATTTTAAGCTTCATTTATGTCCCACTTCAGTGAATCAATGATGTTACGACGACGGTTTTGCAAGTGAGTTAGTAGTATATTCCAGATACAGTAGTCCATATCTTTCAGATGCGGGCCACTGACGTAGACCAATTAGAGCTGAAGTATTTTCTCGATGAATAAATTGCCCCCCCCCCATTTTTTTTTTTACTGGTCACCCTGTCGGACTGGGTTTCTATCTAAGATAGAGGAAAGTTCATAGAGAACAATTACCATGAGAGTATTTATAGAAAAGGCACAGGGAAGCTACGTTATGGCAGAGGGAAAGGAACTGAAGCAGAGACCAGGTCAGGACCAATAACATTGCAGATTCTTCTCTGGATTATCAAGAATCTCTAAATATACAGAAGGAACACCAGATCAGATATGGCAGCACCATTCAAAGAATGGAGGAATGGTAGACTTATAAATACGTAAGGTAGATTCTGGCGAGAATTATCTAGCACGAACGGTGAACCAGTTTTTCTAGCAGCAGACCTAGCAGTTGATTTAATGTAATCTTTCCACTTCACGTCATCATAAGATATCATAAGATATCATAAGATATCATAAGATATCATAAGATATCATAAGATATCATAAGATATCATAAGATATCATAAGATATCATAAGATATCATAAGATATCATAAGATATCATAAGATATCATAAGATATCATAAGATATCATAAGATATCATAAGATATCATAAGATATCATAAGATATCATAAGATATCATAAGATATCATAAGATATCATAAGATATCATAAGATATCATAAGATATCATAAGATATCATAAGATATCATAAGATATCATAAGATATCATAAGATATCATAAGATATCATAAGATATCATAAGATATCATAAGATATCATAAGATATCATAAGATATCATAAGATATCATAAGATATCATAAGATATCATAAGATATCATAAGATATCATAAGATATCATAAGATATCATAAGATATCATAAGATATCATAAGATATCATAAGATATCATAAGATATCATAAGATATCATAAGATATCATAAGATATCATAAGATATCATAAGATATCATAAGATATCATAAGATATCATAAGATATCATAAGATATCATAAGATATCATAAGATATCATAAGATATCATAAGATATCATAAGATATCATAAGATATCATAAGATATCATAAGATATCATAAGATATCATAAGATATCATAAGATATCATAAGATATCATAAGATATCATAAGATATCATAAGATATCATAAGATATCATAAGATATCATAAGATATCATAAGATATCATAAGATATCATAAGATATCATAAGATATCATAAGATATCATAAGATATCATAAGATATCATAAGATATCATAAGATATCATAAGATATCATAAGATATCATAAGATATCATAAGATATCATAAGATATCATAAGATATCATAAGATATCATAAGATATCATAAGATATCATAAGATATCATAAGATATCATAAGATATCATAAGATATCATAAGATATCATAAGATATCATAAGATATCATAAGATATCATAAGATATCATAAGATATTCCGGCGACACTCGTGCGTTTTTTCGCTCCATCACCGATGTTGAATCCAGACTTGTGTTTACATCTGTGCTCAGCTTTGACGTTCTTTCCATTACATTTTGTCAGTGGCTCCGAAGAAAAGACTCCGTTTAAGTGCTAGTGCTAAGCGTAAATGCATATCACTGGAAGATAAGGTGGAAATTATTTTATTCAGGATATTGTACGTACATATCATAAATATTACAAAAGCAATGGGAAGTGCTTATTTGCGGTTTATAGTGTGGTTGTTTCGACTTAAATCGTTTGTAGACTCAAGTCGTGACCCCTGGGACCAATTAACGACTTCGGGCGATGTATACCTGTAGAGTATAATCTTTCACCAAATAGGCTTGCTTAATATTCAATTCAGACTGTAGGTCTGTAGATATCTTGAGCGTTTCTGAAATGATTGCCGCTATTTTCTTTTTTATTCGCCATTGCAAATATAAAAACGCATCGTAGTTGCGGTTTTTAAAGAGGCGATACAAACATGTTTGACCCTTAGTTCGACTGCTTGAAAGTTTTGAGCAAAGCAGTCATGAAAATTAAACTGATTTCAATTCATTATCTGTGTCTTCTCTTGTAGTAAAAGACGAAAATTATCCGTATCTGCTTCCATCTTTGATAAACTATTATGGCAAGGACCAGGACAGGAAACTCTTGGACTGGTGTGCAAAGTTCTTGGCGGACAAAACCGGAAACTCGAATATTACTTTTATGCAGGTAACTCTTACAATACTTTCCTTTCCTATATTCTCAAGGCGACTGAATTTGATCTAATCGGAAGGGAATTTGACCAGTGGTTCTGTCACTTGCCAATTTCCTTTTTAGTGGTCCGTCTTCCTTGAACCAATTTTCTCTTGTCAGCTCGTAACTTTTACTTTTTACAATGTAATTGTCAATGTATTAAGCAAACACAACCGAACCTTAACCTTCAGTTAATATAACTGTTTTTAGTAACACTTACAAAATGTCTTTCCTTGATATTCAGCAAGTTGCAAGTCATGTTGTTTTTAAACACTGAAATTAATGGCAGCTGCTTAGCGATGACGTCATACGAATTAATGTTCTAAACGGTATTCGCTTTTTTCTTGTCATGGAAAGAGCTCCTGAGTCGAATATCATTTACCAGTAAAGTGAGGTTCAATTAGCTCCAGAATAAACATCTTTAACATTGGTACCTCCGCTAAAATCGCGGAAGCTAATGTTTAAAATAATTTTTAAAATTGATACGCTATTATTTTATCTTTAATTGAAAGCTAAAGGATTAATTTCCAGTAATCGAAATACTATGCAGTATATTTCAAACAGAAATTCCATTGAATGGAATCAATTTTCATTTTATTTATTTTTTTTTTTTAATTATTTGTAAGTTCAGTTTTGTAAAACGTTGAGGAATCTGATTTTAAACAAATATATTAAGTTTAAATAACACTGAAATGCATTTTTAAACTAAACATTAGCCGGTTTTAATCGGCAGTTGCCATTTTTACGTGTTTGACGAGTGATAACAAGGTGATGATAGATTATTCTACGGACAATTTATCTGTAAAACATAATTTAAGAAAATGACCTGAGCACCTTTTAGTTATATATACACACACATTATGAAATAGACTGGCCAACAATTATTTTAATGTTCTACGTTATTTATATAGACACGAGCATTTAAGTAAATGCTAACTGGTATAGCACGCCAGGCTAAATTATTGTCCCGTATAGGGTACAAGTCCGATTCCTGCCGAAGGACGAATATTTTCTATGAAATTTCTGATATTCAGGCCGGTAAATGTTAATACTGTTTATGAACAGAACACACACACATATATATATATATATGAGAGGGTGAATAACGGTGAAGTAGAAATTGTTTTTGGTAGAAAACAATTAGTATCAGAATGTTAAAGATGGCGATGACAAATCCTTTCACCAGCAGGTTGAAGCAATTCACTTAATTGACAAAGGACTCGCAAGAAAGGCTTGAAAAATAAGATTTCAATCTAATCAAATTAGGAATGAACTAATTAAACAGTTCATGTAGTTCGGGAACCAATTTTGTGAAATGTTTTATTTCTATAGATTATTAAAATGACTAATGGAAGTAATTATTCATAAATTTACTTAGATTCATTTACCTCCCTTCCCACTACGGACGGGACAGGAAATATAAAAATATAACTACCGTAGGTACTCGCGTATCATGCGACTTTTGAAGATCTAATATCGAAGCTAATTTCAAGTGGGGTCGCAACATACACGACATGCCTATGTACTGCTGGCTATGCCGTTGGCCAAACTATATATATATATATATATATATATATATATATATATATATATATACACACTATTTAAAATAAACAACGCGCGTGACACGAGTGTATATGGTTCATATGGTCACCCGTGACTTTTCCTTTCCATCAAGAATACGATTAAGTTCGATTGTTGTCGGGTAACACCTTTCCTTTAGGACTTATTTATATTTATTCCTGTCTTTAAATAGGTAGGCCAACTCAAGCAGGAGCACACTCTATAATGTTTGTTTATATATTTTCATTTACTACAATGTTTATAACACTTTTTTTTTTTCTTTTTTTTTTACAATCTTGACTTTTTTTTTTTTTTTTTTTTTTTTTTTTCCTATCGATAGATATACGAAAAATTTGGGCGGGAACTTTGCATTGTTTTAACCAATCTAAGCAAAACATGCGAGGAATATTTTCACCCGAAGACTTATCCGGATGTTCCAGTCTTAAAGGTGCTGGAAATATCACTTATGATTCCAGGTAAATCTCTTGATCATTTTATGGCCAAAGGTGTTAGAATTATTTTTGGTTCTTCTTATAAGCGTATGGCTACGACTGAAAATAGTTGTATTAAAATATCTTGAATGTTTTTCCTTTCTGTCAAAACCAACTATTTTCTTAACCCCCCCCCCCCAAAAAAAACCCCCGGTAATTCCAAACGCTATTTTCACCAGAAGTTATTCCCGTATTTTTCTTTGGATAGCAAAGATAGTTAACTTTTGATGCTGTTATATTGTACAAATGCGACACAAGGCTTAAATGACGGAAGAGCCTGGAACCACCTCTTAATTGCTATTCCAGGGTCCACTCTGACCCGAGATGATAGCTCCTTTTGGGGCCCCCATAGTTACCCCCCCCCCCAAAAAAAAAAACTGGTCAATGCACTATGACAGTATCAAAATAGATTATAGTGAAAATACTAGTACATTTTTTTTTGGGTGGGGGGTGGAAATAAAATTGACTCTACAAAAAAAACTCTTTACACAAATACGCCAATGAAACCTGATCTACAATCCGATTTCTTTCAGAGAATACATATTCTATTCATACGAACCTATCGACATTAAATAACCCATTGAGGTTGATATACCTTAAAACGGCACAAACCAAACCATCTAGGCGATAGTCTTACAACACCGTATTTTCTCTGATGTCCTAACTTAGATATATATATATATATATATATATATATTTCGACTTGGAGTTTTATTTCTAAACGAAAAAAAAATTATAGCCTGACGATGAGGACGTTGCTGCTCTAAAAATACACCCGATCCATTTGACAACCGTTTTATACATAAGCATCACGTAACTCGATAGATTGTTAGTAAGTTAGTGCTTATATTAAGTTCGCTAGCGAAGAGAATTCGCCATTAATTACATTAATATTACTAATTGTATCAACCTAAACAGATAAAGAAGCCACTCCCAAAAATAACCGCCAGAATAGATTACCCACAATGCACCACTGAGATATATATATATATATATATATATTCATATTCGATTGCGTTTAGCATGAAACAGCCTGTCGCCTCTTAGTGTTGACTTCAATTTTCACTTTTATATTTACATACGCTCCCTGATATTGAGCACTATATCCCATAAATATAGCACACCTTAAAACTAATATATATATATATATATATATATATATATATATATATAAAATGGGGAGTGATAACTTCCTCTCCATGATAAACATTTACAAGAAATTAGCAGAAAATATGTGAAGTTAAAACACTTCACAGGATCCTAACAGTGGCAGTAATAAATTAAGTAACCGAAGAAAACTTAAAATTTGACGTAATGTTGTACTTGGGTCAATACGTGAAGCCCTGATATATAATTAGGGCCTGCTTAAGTACTTTGCTTGGTCATCTTGTAAAACCATTTTGGGTGATAAGAACGAACTTTAATAATACTCATTCATGCGAGAAATTCAAATTCTTCATTATTGCATACACTGGGACTGAAAATCTTTGGAACTACTTAACTAGTCTGCTCGATAAAAAAATAAATAAAAAGGCAGGTGAATTCTTTTGGAAAATTTATTGTACAGGGTGTTCCCAAAAGTCTTGGGAACATTTTGACATTGAAAATCTTTAACTATTAAGGATAAAAAAAAAACGCGCCTGACATATTCTGAAAGAATTTAATCTCAAGTTTTACATGGGATGTTCAATGTGGCCACCGTTGGTCACACGGCACACATCAGATCCGTCATCTTCCAACTTCTCTTGCAATGCAAAAGTCAGGACGGGCTGGTTTATCAGTGTCCTGCAATTGTTGGGTTAACTGTAGCTTGTAAGGTGTCATGGACAGTCGTCTTTTTAAGACACTGCAAATGGTTCTTGTAGGAAGCTGAAGTTCCTTACTGGCTCTTCTGATCGATTTACGGGGGATCCGCTTGAAGGCAGTTCGAACTCGCTCAACGGTATCATCTGAAGTTGGGAGGGAGCGTCCCGTTCGCTTACCTGAGCACACAAACACCCATCCTTCATGTATTTACCTTGCCATCTCAATATGGACTTCCTTTCTGGTGCCTCGTTTCGGAATTTTGTGCTAAATGGACGCTGAACAAGTGTCCATGATTCAGTTTTTGGAAATTCAAGGACGCAAAATGCCTTTTCTGGTTGAATGGAGGCCGTTACTGGATCTGAAAAAAATCATTAACATTACAAAAAAAACTTATAATATTTACCTTTAAAATGGTACCAGTTTCATCTTACTACCACTCATAGTTCAGCAGATGAGGACTTGAAATGTCCCCAAGACTTCTGAAACACCCTGTACATTACCATTTATTTGTTTCACTATCCCCTAGCTTATCCCCTGGTTCCTGTACGATCGCCCAAGTAAAGCAACGTCGAGCCTACTCGGTATTGAGATGGGTGACCGCTTATGAATACTTAGTGCTGTAACGTGGATGTGCGGGTGGTGTAATGGATAATGGCCAGGAATTGTTAATTGGAGAGCAGTGTTCCAATTCCCGCTGGGTTTGTTAATTCACTTATGCGCAAATACTCTTGGAAGTTTTGAAATCGCATTCCTCTAGCTGTGAGTAAATATCACTTATCAGTAAACCTCACCCAAATTCTTACTCTATATATTGAAAAACAAAAATTCGTAAAAACTGTCTTTAAATAACCTGCAATAGATTAAGCCGTAGGAAATGAATCGGTCACAATCTACTACATTTCTCAGAATAGAAAAAAACAAACTAATGTCTCTATATTTCTGAGATGAAATATTGGAATTATTTAAACTATTTACATCGTTCGGACTGTTGTCCTCATCTTCGTTGCCATATTCACGGTGTTTCGGCCGTTGTACGCCCCGGCCTTCTTCAGGTGATTGGAATTTCGAACTAAACCCTTTATTTCCTCCACCGGGGTAGTATTCAAGTTCCACGTGCCATGCCCCTTCTCAGCATGCTTCTGTAAAACCACATTACCTTTGCCTGTAGTTTTCACTTCAAGTGAAGAGATTGTCCTGCATTGACCGCCATACAAGAGCGCTGATACATTATCAGAGTTCAGCACTCTGATGAATATAAAAAAGAAATTGAAAATGGATTTTCTTGGAGATGCATTTCTGTAGAAACGCCAGATTCCTGTAAGTAAAACGCCCAGAGAAGTTGAAGCCTATTGGCTCAATAGATAAGATGCCATTGAGCGTTAGCATTGGAATTCATTTCCTTTTAATGGTACCTATCCCAGTCTGTGAAGACGAGGAACTTTAAATATCACATCGTATAACATCAATGATTTAAACGCGACTCGGAGAAGTATATTTGTATTTGATTTTTAATCATTCAAAGGTTCTACTGGACCCACAGAGCTATCGCCATATTCAGAATGTCCTTCCAGCAATTATTGGGTTGGTTCGCTTCTCTGTAACTATCCAGTTCATTGTTTTGATGGTAAGTAAAACATTTTTTTTGTCTGCGACGCGCACGCGCGTTTTTGTAAACATTAGTCAACCTGTAAATATTAAACTTATCTTATGACGTTTTGACCATTATGCCTTCATCAGGTCTGTCGATTCGAATAATCTTCAGGGGGAATATCAAAATAATACCTTTGTAATCTACGGGAGTGCATTACTCTCGTTCCGCCGCCTATATTGTTGGAATCTCCAGTCTAGTTATTTAGTAACATAGTAATCGAGTTCAGTCCTTTCGGCCCGACAGTGCAGTTTTGTAACAGTCGTCGAAGCGCCCGGCATCTGTGTTACCACCCTGAGATCTTAGCAGTAGTCGTAGTGTTAAAATTGAGTATTTGTATTCTTTGAACATATCTCGTGTTTAGATGTCATTTTTCTGCGAGTCTGCTACCACGTGACACTTTAGAGCTAAAAAAGTAAGGAACCGTTTCGCACTTTTAGCCACTGATGGTCTACGAGGCAACACGGTAAATATCTGTTCACTAAGTTTTTTTTTTTTTTTTTTTACATTTATCATTTATTTCAGTTTGTTCAAAATTGTTTTTGAAGTGTTTTCCTTGTTTTGTATTTCTCTTGGAATATACAGGGTGGTCCGAAAGTATTGTCACTCCCTTATCAAAAAGTGAAACCCTAGAAAATATTAATGAAGTCGTGTCACACGTCCTCCATGCTCTTGTCAGAATGCTCACGATCATGTTTAACTTGCAAGCAGCCTCTCTTCTAAACTCTAGAAGCTCGTGTCAGCCATCTGAAATAGAAACTTGTGTACGGGTGGCAAGAGTTCCGTATCACTCTGTACTTTTTTTAATTTTTTATTTTTTTTTATTTACCTTATTGTAGGTACCTCCACGAGATCGCTAAAAAAAGCACAGCATGAAAAAAAACCCGCCAAATTTGACGAAAACAATTTTATCGTCTAAATATTTATTAAGATAAAAGTATTTTTGAGGTATTTTTTTACATTTTTTAATCGTTCCTAACACGTCCGAAAATTTCGTTAAAATCTTTTTTAGCTATGTCGTGGAGGTACCTACATTATCGAGATTTTTTTTGTCTAAGTTTTTACACGGTGTCTTAACTAAGATAACTAGTGTCGAGTTGCAGGTTTGAACTCTATGGAAACTAGACGAGCATTAACGGATCAGTATTAACACGTCACCCTTGGGGAAAGGTATGAAGCCTCTTCTCTCCCCAGCTATGGGTAAATACCAGGACCGACCGGGTTTTCTGGTCTACCGCAGAAAGAAATGCCAACGGGCTGCAGGGCAAAATATGCCACGTCATGTATCGAAAGATACATGATCGCCTAAGCGTGTATCACGCATGGCACATAACTGAATGGATAGCGGCTCGGATTGAGGAATCTCGAGTTCGAATTCCAGTCAAATCCATTATATTCACTTACATGCCAATACCCTGGGGAAAGGTAAATAGGACAGACCGGGTTCTATAGCCTTGGATGGCAACTGGCCTACCGCAGAAAGAAATGGCAACCTACTGCAGGAAATAAAACTGCCTCGTCAGTCATGTATCGAAAAGTACATGATCGCCTAACCATGTCTCACGCATGGCGTACACCTAAGACGAACGGGACGTGAACAATCTACCTGATAAACACTGCAGACCCCAATGGCCAAAACGTTGATATCGAGGGCATTTTGTCCACATATAAACAATACTCCCCTATCTAGAAATTCACAGAATTTTTGTAAACACTTCCCACTTATCTTCGTGAACGAGTGTTACATATTCTATAACTTCAGAACGGAATATTTTGTCTGCTCTTTCAACCCCTAACAGCCTAGTCGATTAACAGTTGGTAGGTGAATTTGGTAACAAAGTAATTGACTTCAGTGCCTAAAATATGAGTAACGGTAGGGCCGGTACAATTCTTGCGCCCCCACCTCCCAAAAATCTGATACGAACGCACACTCTACATTTCAGTTATCCTAAGGTAGTCTATTTATATAAAATGCAAATTTTATTGTAACGCAATTACGTACAGCCTCACCTATTCAATATAGGTGAACCATTAAAGAAGAAAAATTGAAGACGAAACGATGTATCGAAATACTAAGTCGACATGTCATAATATTTAATTCCATATTTAAATGTTTTACGTCATTTTTTAACTTTTCTTAATGTTGATGTTTGATAAATCTTAATGTCGAATTTAACACATTCGACACTATGGCTAAAAAATATAGTGAATTACATACTCGCGTATCATGCGACCTTTTGAAGACTTACTTTTGAAGCTTATTTGACTACATTTAAGGAATATTTTGTCTGGTCAACGGCATAGCTAGGGCCAGCAGTACATACACTGATTTTATATATATATATATATATATATATATATTTATATTTTTGTCATCCACACAGTTTCGCTGTTTCACAGCTCATCAGTGTGGCTAGACGTCCGGTTGCCTCTAGCTACGATCGCAACCCGACTGAAATTGCGTCAGTCCGAACTTCTACCCGCTAAGCCATCAGCGTACGGTACGGAAAGGTGGTGGATTTTAGCGTGTTTATTTTTAGATTCGGATAAACACACTGACTGAGAGTGACTCAATTCTGTCGAAGAGTCGTGCAGTATTAGCATAAAAAGTCACTGTTTACAAATTCACACCCCAAACCAGAGGTCTCAACCGAAATTAATTTCAGGAGCTAATATTATATATATCTCGTATGATGAAATTACCCTAAAAATTGATTTCAAAATTCGAAAATCTTTTAGTCAGTTGTGCTTAGTTTAATTTTTAACTTTTATAAAGGTAGGTAAAAATTAAAAATTAAAAAATTAAAAAAAAGCAAATGTCAATATAGCGAAGATCACAAAGCACTGATTACCCCCTCCATCAGTTCGGGGGTAGTACGCACCGGTTCTGAGTAACGGAACGAGAACACTGTACCAACGTAGATTAAAGGTTCACTTCGAAATTTTCTGAACTGATCGCGACAAGGACGTAATCTGCGCTAGAAGGCACAATGGGTGAAAGGTTGATAGGAAAAAAAAAAAATATTCCTAGTCACAAATCCAGGGTACATTTTAAATATCTATATGTTACCGTGTTTTAATTATCCAACACTGTTGGAATACTAGATCCATGCCGACGAAACATCATATTTTCTGTCTGCAATTTAATATTGGAACTTATCTCTTGTCTTTTTTTTTATTCTGTTTTTGACAACTCTAACAGGTTGGTGGTTGTCGATGCAGCCTGGCGATTCCTTTATGCGTAAGCTTCGCAGCGCGAGTAACAATGACTTTGAAAATGTTCTTTCGAATCGTTTCCAAAAAACTAATAAGAAAGTTATCGGCTTTGTCTTGGTAAGTTTCCATTTTTTTTTTTTTTTTTTTTTTTTTTTTTATTATCCATACTAACAAGCATAATTACCAATACGTTGTTAACTAGGGCAAGAAATGACTTGTTAATTTGATCACTTGTAAAAAGAAACTGCTCTCCTTTTTAATGGTTTTGGAACCTTTTTAGCTTTTCATTGGCGTCTCGAATTCAGTCACTTTCCCACTGTTGTAATGTATCTTTCTTGTGCCTTTTTTATCTATAAATACTTTCATGGTTATTGCTTGGATGAGCTCATCGCTATAATACCTAGATTTTATGAATTTAAGCGCAGTACTAGATTAACAAGATCTCCTCATTACGGGTTTCCGCCAACTTTGATTTAAAAAAAAAAAAAAAAAAAAAAAAAAAACTAAATGCCATGTCAATCGTTATGTTCCTGATTATTTCTTGCCTTAATGGCTCTATTGACTTGCTTAGGATAAATTCGATTGAAGCAAAAAAAAAAAAAACCTCCTCCAGGAGTTTCATTGCGCCTTCTCTGGCTAACGTTTTCCCTCGGTAGGAAATGGAAACATTGAATCAATTGCTAGGACTGATGCTAGGAAAATTGGTTGTTTCTCATGCTAGATCGTTTTTTTTCTCGACAGAATCTCTTGCATGTCTATAAATAGCCTATTCTTTTTGCATTGATTATTTCTGCAACGTCTGGTCTGGTGCATCTATTTTAGATCAGCGTTGTTTCCGTCGGCGATGCGAGCCCTCTGCAGCAGTTACTTTCTCAGTGCCTTAATCTACCCACCCTCCCGCTATTTCTCTATAACGATCTTCATGTTCGGTCTGATAAGCTTTACTCTGTGGTGCCTTTATTTTATAATTTAAGCCCAGTACTAGATTAGCAGCAATGTCTCATTATTTTCTAGTTGAAATGGTTACATGTAACTGTAAGTTCTCTTTTCTCGCACTTTTCACTTGTGGAAAATTTTTGCTTTTTAGTCAACTTTGTATTTAAATTTCTGAAGATCAATTCCAATTGACTTAAACGAAAAGTAAGTATTATGTTAAATCTAGTGAATTTTTTACTGGCTTCAAAACACCGGACAACTATTGGATTTGATTTTTTTCGTTCTCGAGTGAACGGGCCAATGTATTTTAAAAATGTCTAAACTTCATTTATATACTGAAATATCTCAATTCCGTTCGTTTTCAGTTTATTTTGAATGAAATGGAGTCTGTCCGGTTGATTGGTTGGGTTCTGTTTAACTCTTACGTCCATATGACGTTGGAAAACTGGTTCTCGTACGACCGCCAAAATTAAGCAACGTCGAGTCTAGTTAGTACTTAGATGGGTGACCACTTGGGGGTATCAGGTGTTGTCAGCTTGGTTCGTGCGGGTATTGTAATCGGTAACAGATCGGAATTGGAAATCGGTGAGTCGATTTCAGTCGTGTTCGTTATATCCACTTTCCCCACCTCTTAGTAGAATTTGGGATTAAATAATTCTCCCCCCAAAATTCCTTTTAGATCTAATTTCCTGTTTAAATAACCTGCAAAAATCTTTTGTCCTGTCACTACTTCACAATTTTTGTACTTCCTAATAATCACACACACAGACAAGCCACTGTTTTTATCACAAATCATTTTGTAATTCTGTTTACCACTGCATTCGTCTAAAGAAGTGCATTGGTCGAAAGTCTCTGAAAATATTCGAATAAGTAATGAAATTGTCGAGAATTTTCTCGTTTAGGTTTCCGGTTTCTTAGTCTTTTCCATTCGCCTCCAGTAGCTATCACCTTGGGGGGAATTGATTTAATAAAACTAATCGGCAATTCTTTGTGACGTGTGCTCCCAGGACATAGGCGAACATGGCTCTCCACAATCTCTTGTCCGTCGTAGCTCTTAAATTGTTTTTCTCCTAAACCCTGTTCCGCCATCCTTTTAATCAATCTCACTAATTGTTATGCGTTGTTTTCCTCTGTCCTGTGAGTATCAGATTTTACAAGTACCCTTTCCCCATGCGCCCTAGAAAGTCCAACTCTTCCTGATTTTTTTTTTTTTTTTTTTTTTTTTTTTTTTTTTTTCCCCATTTACTTCGTCGTTGCTCTCATAACCGATCCATGGTATTCTCGGCTTCCTTCTGTAGAATATTTCTGTTGCTTCAAGTCTCTTAATCTTTGAAGAGATTGTCCAGCACTTACTGTCATACCGGAGGACAGATATCACGTAACAGTTTAGTACTCTTTCCATTGTTTTCATAGAAATTTTTCTATTTCTTAATACTCAGTTCAGCTTTTGGAAAGCATCTTTTGCTATCCCAATTCGCTTTCGGATTTCAGTGTCGCATTTTCCGTCTCCTGTTAAAATACTTCCCAGATATTTAAATTTGTGTACTTGTTTGACGTTCTCTGATTTGCACCTCAGGCGCATGCTTTTTCCTAAGCAAAAAATTTTTATTCAAGGGGAAATAACTCTAAAAATAATACAGAGTTATCTTTGCCTGAATCACCCTGCCCCCTTTTTTTTTTTTTTTTTTTTTTTTTTTTTCAGATGAGTTAAATTTACTGTGGATGGTCTAAAATGTGTATAATTATGTCCAGGTTCTTGCCGTTCACCTTTCATGGAAAATCTATAATGGAATATTTAATTACAGAAGTAATGGAAACTTGAAAGAAACTAAATGAAATTGGCTAAATAAAACATTAAAGTATAAAAACTCTATGAAATTCTAAAGAACAAATGTCCCTACAAAACTTTCACACACACACACACACACATATATATATATATATTAGTGCAGTTCAATTTATATTACAATGAATCATTCATACAAAAAGTAGATTAGTAAAGTTAATGATATAAAATGGCGAAAATTCTTCGCAAACAAAACAAGGATCGCGTCGTTCGTAGGTTAATGCAACTTTAAAATTGTTTGCGAGGAGTTTTCGCCATTTTATATCATTAACTTATATACGCACACGCGGAGATACCAGTTGTTGTCAGCTTGGTTCGTGCGGGTATTGTAATCGGTAACTGCTCGGAATTCAAAATCGAAGATTCTATTTCAGTCGCGTTCGTTATATTCACTTGTTGCCAAATATCGTTGGGAAAACGCGACTGAAATTCGTTCATCATTAAAAATATGAAGATTTTAGTTCATTTAGTCATTGAGAAAGTCTTAAGTACTCGATAGTAACCAGGTCTTCAAATCTAAGCACATTTACATTCTATCTTCATCTCTGTACTTAATTTCTGAGGTGCTCCTTAACTTTTCATAATACGCATATCTTTCTGTATTATACGCAGGGCAACTGTTCTTTTTCATATGGTTTTTATTTTTTCAATAAAGTTACTTTAAAAATAAAACTTTTGAATGATGAATGTAACCTTTTTTTTTTTTTTCCCTCGCGTCTAATCTCTCAGAAGGCTGCGCGAAAAAGTACTAAACCAACTCCAATATTTCTTATAACCGATTCCTAAACTTGGCTATCTGAAGCGGTTAGTATATACTGATATCATATACGGATATTTTATTCAGTGTGTGTGATGCTTCTATATTTTTTAAATTGCCCCCATCCACTTTTCACTTTATATAGGTATCAAGATTGGAAAACGAAACTAAATCCAGTTACATGCTGGACCGACAGTACGAGGCAGGACCTTCAATCAAACCGCCTGATACGCTGCTTTTCAGGTAACTTAGCTTTCCCCCCACCTTTTTTTTTTGTTTTAAATTATGTACCTGTTTTCATATTAAGACAATTTTTTTTCCTCATTGTTCGCCCAAATGTAAGGCCAAAGAGTTACTGAATGAGGTTTTATGAATGTAAGAGGGTAATAAGTGCAGATTCGATGTAAGCAATCGACTGACCTTAAACTTGATGTTTGGGGAGATCAGGGAAGCTTCAACTCGGTCTTTTACAAAATAGCTGTACTTGGAAAGATCTTCCTCTTTACCAATGCGATGTGGTATGGCGTATCTTAGCTGTGAACGTCTGAACTGTTGGAAATTATGAAAGTAGCTCGTCAAAACATTTGGCATGGAAATAGCGATGGTAGCTTGCCTCCTTTTCCGTCTGTAGGAAAGGAGTTGTAGGGTAGTGTCCTTCACCCCCACCACAAGGGCGTCTTTTGAACTTTATGATCAAATGGCCAGCACTTTCTTGTGGAGCATAGAAGCAAGAATCCGGTACTTCTGTAGTGAGAACAACCGGCCATTTTTACCAGCATCTGTATCGTATGTTTATTTCACTTTGAGGTCTGGAGTGAACTAGAGTACCAACAGATGTCAGAAGCATGGAGACTCCGTGAAAGTACAACTGCTCATTCTGACCTGAGAACGTTATAAGTTTGATTTTACGTCGTCTATAATATATATGTATATATATGTAAGTGTTCATGTTTCAATACTATGACTTTCTTCAGGCGATGGTAAGTAACTGATTAAATGACTTTTAAGGAAATGTAAGTGTTACTTTTCCGATAGTTAAACTGAGGGGTTACGGTAAGAATTAAAAGTAGACTTGGTACATTTTGATTAACCAACTAAATGTCAAATCTACGCTAAATAGAAAAGTGAGGTTGAAAGTGGGTGAGTTATTTTTTCATGTCCCGATAAATCGGGGCATAGACATGTCGTCATTGACGATTGCGGAAAACATTAATTAGTTTAATAACTAAATATATGAAAATGAATTTATACACTTTATTGCTTTTGAAAATTTCTAAAAATTATAATAAACATTAAATCATTTGTATGGTTGCCAAAACATTCTCGATCGATTCGAATTTTATAAAATGGAAAACAGGATTTCCGTTTTAAAGATGGTTCACTTGCCGTAGTTCCACATGTATAATACGCATTATTTTTCTAAAAAATAGAATCAGGGGTGCGTATTATGCACAGCTACAAAAAAATATTTAAAAATGTTTCATGGGTCGATTTCAGTTGCGAAATGACTACCCAGCACAATTAGACACTAATATTCGGCGATTGCGACCACCCTGTAGATGTCGAATACAATCATATGTACCTAACAATACTTACAAATGTAAAATAAAATAAGAATTATCATAAAACTAAAATAGAATATTATTCTATATTTAAAACTTTTTTTTTTTTTTTTTTTTTTTTTTTTGTGAAAAACTACATACGGATCTTGTAGATTGAACCTTTTATCGAACAGAAACATTGAGTCTGCGCAGTAGGTACAATATAGGTATTTCCATTTCATTTTAGAATTGTAATGTTCGGAAATTGATAAATATCTTCAATTACAGTCTAAGAGTAGGAAACGCTGGTCGTAATGAAATTGGAGAGATACAATTTATAGGGGTCCATTACCAAAAAAGGCGTGCGTATTATGCATGAGGAATTACGATATTTTAATAAGTTAGTAAACTTTTATAAGTCAGAAAAATAGTTTTCCAATTTACTGATAAATTAAATAAATAACTATTGCATTAGTTTTAATATAATTGTATTGGTATTTAGAATGTTATGAACATAAAATTATTCTTGTAAATATTCAAACTCTGTGTTTGAATATATTTAATTCGCAAAGAAAAAATGGATAAATTCGCTTTTATATGTCTAGCTTTTCTTAGGATTCTAATCGTTTATAAAAACAAACATGGCCGAGGGGGTAAAGGTAGTTAAAATAATAGTGTGTCAAAGAAAAATCCGTCCTTTTTAACACTTTTTTTTTTTTTCCCGGTCTCGAAGGTTAAAGATTGCAAAAATTTTCTGACTGCAAATGTGAAAACTTTATATTTCTGAATTTCTCTTTCAGAAGACATACTAATCTGCTGGATTACCATCAACAGGAAAGAATAAAGATGCAAAGTACAGTCAGTGCTTTCGATAAGTTTTGCAGAGTGAGTGTTTTCAAAATTTAATTTCATTCAGTGTATCTTGAGTTAATCACGTCAAACTGGGGCAATTATTATGGCGGCCTCTCTTGCCGATATCCTCATAACGAGGCTTCGCTGAAAATTATTTTTGCATTAAAGTTCCCCCCCCCCCGAGATGTACAAATTTGTATAGTGGTTTTAAATCGCATCCTCGAAATAGCATCGACTCTATAGGTGCAGCTTGTCAGGTGGCTTCAGATTTCAGTGTCGCTTCTCACAGACGAAGATTTGAGGCAACAAATGTGGTTATACAGAAGAATAGTGAAAATATGGTTCTACAGAAGCATGCTGAGAATACCATTGACCGAACATGTGAACAACGAAGTTTTAGAGAAAATGGAGACAAAAAGGACACTTAACATCGGGAAGAGAGAATACCATGGATGGAACATGAGACTTGAAGCAAGAGAAATGTGGTTCTACAGAAGGATGCTGAGAATACTATGGCCCGAACATGTGAGGAATGGCGAGGTTTTAGAGAAAATGGAAACAAAGGACACTCTTGCTTAGCAGAAAGTTAATTTTCTAGGGCACATAATGAAAAAGGGTTTTGAAAATTTGATACTCATAGGACAGATTGCAGGTAAGTGGGACAGGAAAACATGACCTAATTAGTGAGCTTGAGTAAATAGAATGCGAGGCAAGGTTTAGGAGTAATCACAGTTTGATAGCTATGGACAGGAAATTGTGGAGAGCCATGGTTGCTTACATCTTGAAGGAACACGGTACATAGAAAATTTCTAAAGTGATCGCAGGTGAAATTGAAAATGACAGGCTTGACTGATCTCATACTGCAATATATTGTCTGAAAAACATTTAAACGAGCCGTCAGTGAACTGGGTGGTTTAACGGGTGTTCTATTAGCGTGAGTTCTCCGAAGACGGACGAAGATGTAAGCATCTTCAGCATTTACTTTTTTTTTTTTTTTTTTTTTTTTTTGTTGGTGGGGGGCGTTTTATGTGTGTGTGTGTGTGTGTGTCTGTTTTTGTGTCTTGTTTCCGGACCTCAAACACAATGATTGAAAATACATTTAAGTTTTTGAAGATCAAACTTGGCTGGAACGTAAAAATTCGAAAGTCTTTTACTGTCGAGAAATACGAGAATAGTAACTAGCCAATGAAACTGTAAAATGACTCCTTGCCAATCTAAGGAGCCATTTCTTTGTTCATTTAGACTGTACAGAAAAGAAAGACACTGTTTTACACCTCCCTTGGCCCTGATCTGACAAAAGAACGTACTTCTCTGTCGCTTTCTACTCACGCGTAACTCTTTCGACAATGCATCCGCTACATTTGACTCGGATTCGTCTGCTGCTGTAACACTGTCATATCCCAACACTATAACAACTTTCCTTGGATAAGCCATCCCGCTTATTACATGACGCTCTCTATTTCCAGATAATTGCGAACATGGCCGGAGATACGCACAGAGTAAGTTGCCAGCAAGTTGCTGAAAGATTGATAAGCGAGGTAAGTAGTGACCCCGCCTACTTTTGTCTTCATTGTGTCCCTGCCTTGTCGGTGGAGTGCAAAATGCTCCTACATTGTTTCCTTCACAGGAGTAATATATATATATATATATATATATATATATATATATGTGTGTGTGTCTGCAAATATAAACTGATAATATCAACTTAGTTCCGCGCCATGAAAATGACCAGGGTATTAAATATGGCACAGCGTATCGGTGAATGCAGGTGAAATATTTTTTAATCATTTCACCCCAAGCAAGGCGATAATGCCATTAGGACGCAAGGGGTTACTGCAAGTGAAAGAATGAAAACTTTGAAGAGAAAGGACATGGTTCAAGTAAACAGATGGTGATTGGCGTGTCAACGGGTAAGTCGTTGAAAATAAACAACGCCAGTTCGAAGATAGACCTGGGGGATCTCCGCATTAATTTGAAAGGATCTAGAAGAGTGGCCATTCAAAATGACTTGTACGTAGTATTCGAGTTGTCTAATGTTTGCACAAGAATTACCAAAGTTTAAATACTTTGTTATTTTTCTCTGCTTGTCTCACCAGAAAGTACTTTCATCGAATTTAATTCCGCATCCTGGGTACGGCGATAAACTACGTCCAACAGAGTGGCCGTCTTTGAAAAAATAAGGTTGTCGGCTATACGTTTTCCAAGGAATGTTCCCAGCAGTGCGTTTTTGAAAAACGATATTAGCAGCTATGTTTTTTTGAAAAATGTTACCAGCTGTACATTTTTGAAAAATATTACCAGCTATACGTTTAAAAAAAAAAATGTTACCAGCTATACGTCTTTTTTTTTTTTTTTTTTAAACAGAACCTAATTCAATGGAATTGCAACTATCAAAGTGTAAAAATAGGTTTTAATACCAGAAAATCTTTGTTAAAAAAAAATTAGCATTAATACATTTTCGAAAACTAAATGTTGCCAGCAATGCATTTTTGAAAAATAAATATTACCAACAATATATTATTGGAAAAAGAAAAATAGTATTGCCGGCTATACGTTCTTGGAAAAATAGTATTGCCAGCTATATATTTTTAACAAATAAAAATATTATCGGAAAAGTTGTCTGCATTAAATGACCCATTGAGGTTGATATTCCGTAAAACAAACAAAGTAACTGGTGTATGGTTATCGGCACCGCCTAAAATCACCCTATATGGGAGCGCATGTACATTTTTACCTGATACTTGCAACTGCTTTTCTTTTTTTTCTTTTTTTTTCTTTTTTTTTTTTCCAGAAAAGTCTTACAGACGCCGAACAAGAATTGGTTTTTGACAAAAAGCTCGGAAATCTCAAAGACGCCATTAAAATGTGTCGCGGAATTGCAGACGATAGCAGAGAAGTAAGAATGTATTTTTTTTTTTTTTTTTTTTTTTTTTTTTTACTGACGCTGCTACCAGCACGCGCACATGAGCCTCAGTTTCTGACCATAAAATGTAAGACTGCATTTGTTTTCTTCCATTCAAACTCTCCCAGAAATGTATTTTCTCATTTGTACAACTGCGTATACACGAGATATTTACTCAAAATGTAGTAGCTGTATGTTGGTCCAGTTCTGGCAGATCAGAATACAGCTTGAAGACTGACTACCTGCAGGCTTTTCTCGATCACAACAACCCTGACATCTTCAAGTATGTTAACGGTTACCTTTCCTTCATTTCATAGTCTCTTGGACAGGAGTATAGGTTTATCCAGTGTTTTCTGTTTAGGATTTGGCGTTCAGTTCCCTCTAAAGTCTGCTCCAACTATATACTTCTAACGTCTCTGCCTGAACTCTGATGTTTTGTTTACTAATTACAGTAAGTTTTCGGGTTACGATAATAAGTCCTACGATAATTCGCAGTTACGACGCAATCTCCATTAATCTTGTTTCGATTTGCGTCGTTTGATTCATAAATACGACGCGGCAGAAGAATACGTCATACGGCGAAATCGAATAATGCGGCGTGGGTTTCTGGTTGTAAGCCATATTGAATTTCTGGTAAATGAGAGCCTATGCACAGAAAGTCGTAGAATGACGCATCGTAGAAACGAAATTTTTTTTTCTATAAAGTCTTTTCCTCCTCATCCTTCTCCTCAAAAGGAGTAGTTTTGCTTCGTCTATCATGCTAGTTACATTCCCCTCACTGTCTTCTGAAACAGGAGTAGAGGTTTATCCCTTTACCGGTTGCTTCTAAAGTATTTTATTTCTTTTTGAAAATTGATCTTTACTTAATAGTATTTTTGTCATATCCTCTAACACTTAGTAACCAGTCGCGTTCTGCTAGTACTAAATCTGCCTCGTCAGTCATATATCGAAAGATACATGATCATCTAAACTTGTAGCACATAACTGACTGAGATTGACATTACTTTCTGCAGTAGACCAGTTGCCATCCAAGGCTATAGAACCAGATCTTTCCTGCAATTTTCCCATAGCTGTGGGGGTGGCGGGGAGAATATGATTCATGCCTTTCTCAAGGGTATTAGCACCTAAGTGAAAGCAATGGATTCGACTGGAATTCGAACTCTGCACTCGATTCCTTAATCCGAGCTGCTATCCACCGTGCCACACCCTTCTAGATTCGATGAATCGATTTGATTTGTATTTAAATCCCCCACCAATAATTTCAGTGTTTGTATATCGATGTTTGAACCAGCATCTAATGCTCTGAGGGAGCGGAGATATATATATATATATATATATATATATATAAAATTTTAATACATAACCAGTTCACTGCCTTTAATCCTAACATTATTACTTCCACCAGTTGGTAAATATCATACTATGGTAGCACCGATTTAAAAAAAAAAAAAATCTTTTTTGCCCTTTGTTACGCACGCATAACATCACACAGTAACCATCTAAGTGGGCCTTGTATTTACCCCATTTGAGTAGATTGTACAAGATCGGGAGAGTGAGAGGCCGGTCGCCAATCTCTGGCCATCTTTAGTCGCATTATCGGCGTAGATGTTTACAAATTATCTGCGTATATTCTTTGGCTGATCATTCAAAAGATAGTTGCTTTCCTATTTAGGGTCCTCATAGGATTGGCCATTGATAACTGTTCATCTTATTTTTATCTACAGCTGATTTCTCTTCTCTTCAGGTTGGGTTTTCCGATGTCCAACGCCTTCTTAAATTGAAAGTAATTGATTTCCACTCGCGATGCTTTGGTTATTCGCGATATAAAATTGACGATGCCACTTCCTTTATGGGCGCTGTAACGGATACGCTTCAGACAACTGCAAAACGTGCCTTCACAAAGGTTTGTACAACATTTTCTGTTTGTTTGAGCATTTTGATTAGACTGGAATAGTAATACCAAAGAAAATACCTTTGTTTGTTTGTTTGTTTGTTTTTTGTATGTGTTTGTTTGTTTGTTTTTTGGGTTGGTTTTTTGTGTGTTTTTTGGGTTGTGTAGGAAAAAGGAGTAAACCACTACTCCTGTTCAAAAGCCAGTGAAGGAGTGAATTGGTTTTTGCATGAAACTTTTCATATCCTCCGAAGCAGCAAGTTTGAAAATAGGTTAAATTGACTGATTTTTTTTTTTCTCTTTTTTTAAACAATATATTTATCTTATGAATAAGCCAGAATTCTAACTCTAAAAATGAAAATCATGATTTTTAGAGATGTACCTGCCCAAAGGATATATTGAACTTTGCATTTAAGGTATTGAAGATCAGTGTCAATCGTTAGTCTCTTGTTCTTTTGTCTGTCTTTAGTGATTTTCTTTCAGTATCTTCTGTCAGAATCCGCCCCCTTGCATCTTAGTGGCTTTATTGCCTTGCTTTGGGGGTGGATTAGATATAGACACAGATTGGATATTATATATATATATATATATATATATGATAGATCGTACAACGGCCGAGACGTCGTGAATATGGCAATGAAGGGAGATTGGAGATTTTGACTTGAACCACCTTAATCGTTGTTTCCAGGTCTATGGTCATAGTTTGTTTTGTATTTATAAAAAGTTTTTCAAAAAGCACATTTCCTGGATTCGAAGGCATAAAATTTCGTCCGAAATGTACTTAATTGAAGTAATAAAATTTTTTGTTCAAAATATTTAGATTTCGGCATTAAATAACCAATCAAGCAAAACAAACGTTTATATTTTTTTTTTTTTTTTTTTTTTTTTTTTTTTACAGCCTTTTGATCCTGAACGAACTGTTGGCATTGACTGTGGTTACATCACGAAAGGTGATTATGACCTTGAAGATGAAGACCTCAATTATCTGGAGCAGGTATGACCGATCATTTACTTTCAATCTTTGGTTAAGAGGAAAAATCTACCAAAATATCTTGAAATACTAGAGTAAATTTCTTCAATAAAATCGCGATTGGCTTCAACCACAGCCTTCAGATGATCCAGATCTTTGGTGTTGCAAGAAGTTTTGTTGGTCTCGCTGATCCCCACAATAATCAAGGGGTTTGCAGTCTGGGGAGTTAGTTGGCCAGATTTAAGGGGCCAAGGTGGTCGCAGAAATTGTCTGCCAGCAATCACTGGGTTCTCTTGTGTGGCAAGGTGTAGAGTCCTGTGGCCAGACATAGGGTCTTACAGGAGCCACACACTTGACCCTGGGCAGCACTACCTCTTCAATGTACATATATCGCTATCACTAGCGATCCCTCCAAGACAATTCCTAAACACAATGACTCGTTCAACTCTTTCCGAATCTTCTGCACTGTCCTCGGATTGACACCGAAACACTCTCCAATGTTCGTATTGGATATTCCGGTGCGAATGCCAAGAAGTACAGCATGCCGTTTCCAAATTTCTGGCTAAGTGAATTGCGTCATGGTGCTCTTTTTTTTTTTCAAACAGACGGTGCCCACCTGATTTTATTGTGCAGTCGACAAAACGACGTGCACTTGAGGCACGTCTGTGTTGAATCTGAAGCCCTGTGGGAAGATGAATGGAGGCATAACATCACCATCACTAGTGATCCCTCGAAACGCCATGATGTTGACTGGATATTATCATCCAACTCTTTCCGAATCCTCTGCACGGTCTTCATTATGATATATTCATTTTAAAGCTTCCGGCGTGAATGCCAAGCAGTACAACATGCCGTTTACAAATTTCTGGCTGAGTGGATTGCGTCATGGTGCACTTATTTTTTTTATTTTTTTTCCTCGCCTCACAGTGCCCAACTGACTCTTCTATACTGTGCCGTCGACAAAATCAAAAGCAACGCTGATGCGCAAAATTAAAAAAAAAAACATTAAGTGGAAACAATTTATCCATCGCACCCTATATATATTATGTTATATTAATGTATGTATTTTTCCTTTTATATGATCTCGCCGAATACCTTTTTTAATTTTTTTTTATTTCTTTGATTATATTTTTCAGCAAGGCCGGGCCTCTACCAGCAGCTTTCTCTTAGACACTGCCTCGAAAACAAATGAACCTGACGGTGAAACTACTCAATATCTCGCTACGTAACTGCAAAAAAACTTAACCTCATTTGAATAGCAAAATGAATCTCCACATTCCTAAGAGCTCAAGAAGTTGAGCCTCGCCTCATAACCCTTAGGTGAAATGCCCGTTATATACAAAAGATGCATCTTTCAAAGCAAACGCGTACTTGAAATTTGTCTACTGGAGTTTTAAAACAAATTACCACTTGCGCCACTGTACTAGACTATCCAAACGAAGATGTCTGGTCAATCTACTCTCAATATTCGAACGGTCTTTGAAGGTAGTTGATTGCTGGGGGTGAGATGGGGGTTATGGCTCCATTAATAGTGACGTGTTCTATCCACACAGAATATTAGTACTGTTTAATTGTTTTAAAAATGATATTAAATTTTCCTTTTCTATTGGTCAAATATATATGGCAGTTATCATTAAAACGGTCAAAATCTAAATTCTCACCCACAATCCAATAATCACTCCCATCGATACGTTATCTTTCTTCTGGAATTAGTCTAGCCAACTTTCTCCAAACTCTTCTTCACTCTTTGGAATCTGAACAAACTCTAGATACCCGCCTCCCCGCTCCTGGTTTGCATCTTTTATAAGGCTTAAGATGCAGTGACATAGTTGGTCACAAACTGCTACTCGAAGCTGCATTCGTTCTTCGGTCTAGAGACCTTTTTGAAGTAGTCGGTTGTATGATTTTTAACACTTAAGACCTATTACGACAAATCAAGTTGCTCTTAACTGTCTTACAAATTAATGCTCTGATAAGGATAAATCAAGTCCTTAAAAGTACAGTGGAATTACGTTATTTAAAATTGTTAAAAAAAATATTAACGTTAACGATTTACTATTGTTGGATGATAACGATTTTGGCATTCTTTTCCTTTTTCAAAACTTCGATTTTTTTTTTTTTTTTTTTTTTTTTTTTTTTAAATTTTTGATTTTTATTATTAAACGAGTTAGCATATTGGATTTTAAAACCATTTGTTAATTGTTCAATTGAATTTCTAAAAAAAAAAAAAAAAAAATACGTAAACTTAAAACTACCTCATAGTGTCTAGCTTGCACTGTGCTGTCAGAAGTAATTTCCGTTTGGCTGAATCAATTGCAGTGACTAATGTCATCCTAAGGAACCGTCCTATAAATATATTTAATGAAAAATTGGCTCATGTTTTTGTTAATTAAAAATAATACCTAATCAAAAATAAAAACCAGTTTGTTAAAACTGGTTTCACTTTTAAAAAATTTTTTTTGTAAATTTATTTTTGGCGCGAAAACCGAGCACCAAACAAATGTCAATGTAATATTGGAAATTTTTTTTTTTTTTTTTTTTTTTTTTTGTCCAAATAAAATTTTTGCTTATGCCCTGGTAAATTTAAAGTTGAAACTCATCGAACCCACCCCACGTCCCTCGAGAGTATATTAGAACACAAGGCAACGAGCATGATGGATTTACATGTTAGATACATGTAGTAGGCTGGCTGGCTGCGGAAGTGCTTTATGCTTCGCTGTGTGAAGTCACCAGCAGAGCAAAGGTCAGAAAAGGTGTCGTCATCTTAAAACCTGAAAAACAAAGCTTTCGGCCGACCACGAAAATGTAACTTTCAAAATAAACATTAAAACCTTGTAAATCTTCTCAGACGCAAGTGGAGGGGGGGACTGTATTATTTTTTTGTGTGTTGGGTTGTTTGATTTTGTATGTTTTAAGGGTTGTTTTTGTTCGAGTCTATTAGGTGTCTGTGCCCTTTAAGAAACGTATCAGCTCAAGGTTTTTCATTATTTTAAAACTTGTTCCGTAATTATTTTTTAACAATTTCTATAATTTGGTTATCTTGCCTTGTTCATAAGGCGCACGAAAGGAAACATTTGTGCAATACTATTCGTTAAATTTGTGCTTTCTTACCTTATTTTCTGTGTTTGTAGAATGTATAATAGTAACGGAAGCAAGTGAAGATAACAGTTGAAACTTTATTCAAGACGCATTTAGCCGGAAAAAAAAACTTATGCACTCTCGGTCTTCAGTAGAAATGAAAGACCAAACTAATGAAGATGTCTCTGGATATGATATCCACTTAGCCTCAGATATTTAAAGTTTTTTTTTTCATCAGTTTTCTTTCTTCGGTTTTAATAAAAAATAAAAAATTTCCATTTTGTCATCTTCACTCCACCCCCTCTCTCACACAGAGCTCTTACACTGTACGCCTTATTTTAATATTGTGGCTAAGCTGTGATGTCCTCTCTTTTTCCCTGCTTGGGGGAATATTACTTTCGGGTAAATACAAAGTTCAATGCAAAACTGATAAATGTTCATAACCGACTACGAAAGCTGAACTCTTGGAAAGCGTGATAGCATGTGGCTGGTGGAATCGTCGGGTTATTATTCGCTTAGTGTTCGTAAAACGCAATGAAATATTAAATGCACAGTTATATCCAACAGCTACAACTCATACCCCCCCCCCCCAATAACAAATAAAATATCACTAAAATAAACAATCCAACACGCTTATTTATCTCAGCGGACAAAACTAGAAATGGATATGAACAGGAACCCCCCAACCCTACCCACAATGAATTACTCAAGCACAACATAACTAAAACATAAAAAGCACCAAAATCAATGGAACACGATATCAAGGAAGAAGCTAAAACAATCGCCAAAAATTAAACCTTGCGTCGCTAAAGCGCAAGCCTTTATCACACTAAATGACCTTGTAGAAAACTTCAAAACAGACATGCAGATTCTTGAACAGAGTCAAATAAGTAAAACGATACTAGAAAGAATTAATTCAGAGCTAAGGAAGGAGTTAACACAACTATAGTGTGTTGTTTTTTGTTTTTTTTTTGTTTTTGTTTTTTTGTTTTTTTGTTTTTGTTTTTGTTTTTGTTTTTTTTTGTTGTTTTTTTGTTGTTTTTTTTTTTTTTTTTTATGCTGAGGAACCGAGCATAATTGCCAATTTATACAACTAGACAAAAGAATTCTACCCTCCTATAACAGAATCCATGCCTAGATTAAGGCCATCACCTTAGCGCAGGGACAAATAATAATAAACACAAACGAAATCGATATCATTAAACACTCCGTAAATCACCACAATTCGGCAGTGAAGACTAATGGATAAGAAAAAAGATATTTGAATCTACAATGAGAAACTTTGACGGTGCTCAGACATGCGAGCTCATAGTTCGTATAGTAAATATACATATATACTTAAGTAATTTAGAAATGATACAGGACTACTGTCTTAAACTATAACAAAGACAAAAATAGAAAAGCAATAATAATTATTAAATATGTGGTTCGTTTAGGTTATTGTGTCTTTCTGGACATCAGCTTAAATAGGTACATATAAACCATACAGAAACCCCAATGATAAACCACTGTATATATACACACATCTTCCAATCACCCACCATCTATAATCAAGAAGATACCAAAATCAATTAGCCGCAGTCTTTCCGACAATTCTTCCAATGAAACCATATTTAACGAAACTAAGACAGACTATGAAACTGCCCGAGAAGATAGTGGATTCCTGACAACACTCACAAAGAACAGAGAAAGCCACCAGGAACAGAAACATAAAAACGAATGTCGGAAAAATATTCATCAAACTCTTACACAAACACTTCCCCCGAATCAAACTCTCCATAAAATATTCAATAAAAATACTAAAAATCAGCTACAGTTGCACCGAGAACATGACACAAATAATAAAAAAAGCATAACAGAAAAACTATCGACAAACCATCCAAACAAATTAAACCTACTAACTTGAGAATAAAGAACGAATGTCCCTTAAACGGTAATTGCTTACAAAACAATGTAATACACCAGGCCACGGGAAAATCATCAGATAAAAGAAAAAATATAGGAGTAAATGAAGGAACCTGGAAACCAATACATACGCTCTATCTCTGATATTGAGCACTTTATCCAAGACATATAGAATACCTTAAAACTATGTTTAATTCCGGCGATCAGTGAGACCCTTATGAATTTATAATTTTCAGAAGTTTTACAAATTTTATATGGGCAAGATGCATCGTACAAGCACATTATCATTGTGTATTCAAATAAGACCTTCATTTGTTTCAAAGGGAAATTATATTTTAGCTATATTACTAGCAGTATAACCCGTCTTCGACCGGGTCTTCACATTACTGGGAATTTTTGCCGTACAATTGGAGCAGTTTAAGTTTAAAGTCAGCCAACCAGTAAATCATATTAGTAACAATAATTGGATGCAACTGAGGCACATCCTCAATTTAAATGGGGGTGGCCTTGAAAAGGGCCGTTTTTGCCTTTTCAGTCTTGTTTCAACCTCACGCACAACAGCAACTGATGAGGCGTTTCTTCTCAGCCATTGAGTCCTCTGCTGATCTTCGGACTCTGATTGAAACATTCTGGGAGGCATTTTGAAACAGTCAAAGTGAACGTTCTAAAGACGATTCGTTATCTCTTATTCGCATGACGGACCTGGCGGCAGCGGATTTACGTCCTAGGCAAGTTTTTTTCCTTGGCGGCATGTCTTAGGTAAGTATGAATTGTCAAATGGAATGCGTGGACAAATACCAGAAGAGAACGCTGTAAAGCTATAGGAATCTCTAAGCTTGAATCACTTTACGAAAGTTTGGAAAAATAAATGTTGACTAATAAAAAAAAGAAAATTTACTTATTACTAGGGGGAATGCAATGCAAAAACTGGCAGGACCATAAAAAATTTAAATGGGGAACGGTTCTAAACTATAATGAAAGCAACGCCTTAGAACTGTAGTAGTAGATTTTATGCAATGGAAAAGGTAATCTCACTTGTGAGAGATTGAACGCTAGTCAAAGAGAAGGGGAATGTGTAAGCACGACTGGACGTACAGAAGTAAAAGCGAAATTAAGCGGTAGCAATGAGCTTAGGACTGTGTAGACAATCAGTATGATACTGCAACATTTGATTGGACGTGTAAAGGTGCTTTGTGCAGCCAATGGGCAACTCGAACAGGTGTTACGTTCCGCAGGTTATGCGTATGCGCGTGACACAGTGCGTGTTGCAGGGTCACACGTACATGCGTTGCTGCACGCGCTAATTATCAAGATTAGCAGCAAACAATGGGCAACGTGTGGAGGTGTGAATCACACCCACACAGCATGATTGGAAGGTTATGTGTGAAAAAGTAAATTAATTTTTGCCTTTGAGTTTTGCGCAAAGTGTAAAACAATAAGATTTTTCTATTTTTCACCTTCAAGTTTGTATTTTTTTTCCAGCCAATTTCGACTCAAAACCGGCACTGAGGAATTATCTATCAAACAAAAGAAAATTCATCGAAATCGGATGAAAGCTGTGGAAAGATCCAGAGACGGATATGCAATGTAATTGGCCCTGATCTGTCATCTCGTCTGCAGTAGCTCTCTCACAGACGCGACGTTGCCTCGATCTGTCTTTTTTACAAATACTTTCACGGTAATTGCTCCGATGAGCTACTTTCGCTGGTTCCTAGGCCTCATGAATTTAAACGTCCTACGAGGCTGGCATCCCGTTCCCACCACTTCACCGTTGAAACTGTTAGATGTAGACGTCTATTCTACTCCAATAGCTTCATGTCTCGCACATCTCGCCTGTGGAACTCCCTTCCTTATTCCTGTTTCCCTGACAAATATAATCTCCAACTATTTAAGTGTAACGTCAATCGACATATCCAGTTGCCTTGATCTATCCACTTCCCTTCTCCACATCCTTTCACCTTTCATTCCTATCTGCTCTCGCTTCAAATCTTCTGTAACCCCCTTGACTTGATCGATCCACTATCTTTCTCCACATCCTCTCCTTTACCACTCCTATCTGCTCTTCCTCCAAACCTTCTGTAACCCCTTGCGTGCTAGTGGCTTCCAGCCTTGCTTGGGGTGATAAGCTTAAAAAAAAAAAAAAATAGAAAAAATATTGGTGAACAATTAAACTAGAAAAACTGAAAATAAATACGATGTATCTAAATACAAACTAGATACATGTCATAATAAATCATTGCATCTTAAACAAATCAACAATGATTCGAGGCATTTTTTTAACATCGACTTGAAATTTTTCTTTTTAAAAGAATTACAGAATTGAACCCGTTCAACATTATGTAATGAATTTTTATACCGTGTATTAGCCGACCTCATGTATAGTACGATCCCTGAAAAGTTCTTACATGAATTTTAACCTCTCCAGATAAAATGATCTGTGTATAGTGCAACCGGCCACAGAAAATGCCTGACTTTTAACCCCTTCAAAAATATTACCTGTGTATAGTGCGAACTTCTATTTTTTGGCGTAAAAAAAACCAGAAAAACCCGCACGAAACTCGGGTATGAAATGTACTGTTTTTTTCGAAACCAAATTCACGGATTTGGACGAAAAAAATAGACCCCATAATGACGTCAAAATCCGAGAAAATTTGCAACTCTTCAATAGTCTATTGTAGAAAGGATCTCGCCACACCGAATCTATGATATAGCGCCTGTACCACATCACAATTTTAGTAATTTAGTATTGATAAGAATACAAATATCGGTATAAAGTAATTATGTACAATAATAGATCATATGAAATATAAGTGAGCAATTCAACTAGAAAAACTGAAAACAAATAAAATGTATCTACCAGGGTCATTCAATAAATAAGGTGAATTTTTCGGTATAAGGAAAATCTTTCATCCTACCTGCTTGAGGAGACCTAACGGTCGAAACCTGCGTAGCGTGGTAGCTTAAATTTTGGTATCCCAAATTATATGTTGTTATATTTACTGTATATATATATATATATATATATATATATATATATATATGTGTGTGTGTTGTTATATTTACTGTATATATATATATATATATGTAGTTATATTTACTGTGTATATATATATTGTAATATTTACTGTGTATATATATATATATATTGTTATATTTACTGTGTGTCTATATATATTGTTATATTTACTGTGTATATATATATATTGTTATATTTACTGTGTATATAATCACGTTATATTGCTATATATATATATATATACATACATATACAATTACGTTATATTGCTATATATATATATATATACATATATATATACAATCACGTTATATTGCTATATATATATATATATATATATATATATATATATATATAATCACGTAACTACCAAATATCAAATCAATCGTGGAAGAATTTTTTTTTTAAAGAAAAAAGCTTTAAAAATAAAAAATCGAACACTAATTACAAAAGTTTTTAGTTGAGAGAATCGTGTAAGTGTTACTTACTTGTTCACATTTTCTGCATAAAACTTTCTAAAAAACAGAAAACGTTCATATTACTGGTTGCGAAATGTTATGCTCAAATTATTGCCGTTACATGATCTCCATATAATCATTTTTTTTAGAAAAATATGTAGCTGTTATTGGTATTTACACTTTGGTAGTGTTTTGACCCCACTTCAGGGTTAGCTATTTGCCCATATTTGAGACCCTAATAGGTGCTACCGCCTCAGTTCAGGGTCAGGGTAGAACCTTGGAACACCAGCAATTAAAAGATTGTTACACGCTACTCAAAACCTCTTGATCTTACTGTCGGACTTTGTTTAATTTCTTGTATATAAATTGTATTCATTGTAAATATTCATAGGGGTTTTGTTTTTAAATGTTGTTATTTTATTCCCTACCCCAGACAACTTATACACATGGAGACTAGTTAGAACTACATAGAGTCTTGAGGTATTACGATGACTGTACTACGAATGGTAAGTGAGAATGTGTTGTTTTGGTGGAAGGAATACTTGTAAAACATGTCCACGGTAGTCTGAATGTAGAAATCCAACGTAGTAAGTAATTTGTTCAATGAAACAGCACCAATATCTAGTAGCAGCTGTTCAATAATTCTTAAGGTCTTCTATATCAGAGGTTGGCAGTGGATATTCGGAGAGAGTAGGAAAGCGTGGTTTTTCAGGTCTTTCATCTGGCAGGTTAGCAGTGGATATTCCGATAAAACAAAATGGCCGCCTTTATACACGTCGGATTGAATATTCCACGTCTTCTGATCGGTTAACCTTCTATGGGTGGACTATAAAATGAGTCAGCTCATTTTGGTTTGCTCACTAGTTAATAAAGTATCCAAAAATTGTAACAATACTGTGGTATGTTTGTATGTTGAAAAAAAACTCGTTTGATGAGGTCAAATTGGCAGTTGGTCTCAAAAGTTAAGTAAAACCTTCTGTTAACTAGAACAAGGACTGACTTGTTGATTTTGACGCCTCCAAAACAAAACTTCTTTCTATTAATCATCTGAGAGAAGCCTCTCTTCCTTCCATTAGCATGGCTGATGCTAACCTCTTGTTGAGTATTCTCGGTTTAAGGTTCTCGGCTGACATGAAGTGGAAAGATTATATTGAATCGATTGTTTTATCTGCTGCTAGGAAAGTTGCTAGAAAATTTTTCTCTACAAAAACTAGCTTACACATTTATAAGTCTAGCATCCGCCCTGTCTTCGAATATTGCTGCCACATATAGTCCCGTTCTCCTGCTATATATTTAGAAATTCTTGGTAACATCCAAAGAAGAATCTGCATTGTTATTGGTCCTGACCTGGCATTTCAGCTTCAGTCAATTTCCGACCGCCGTAATGCAGGTTCCCTGTGCCTTTTCTATAAATATTTTCATGATAATTATTCTGATGAACGTTCTTTTATAGTAATTTTGTGCAAGGATAGTTCGTTTTTACAGATCATTTGAAATCTCGTCACGCGAAATTTGAAATGATTTTTTTAAATATTTTATATGAATTGTATTTACTGTAAATATATACTGCGGTTTCATTTTGAAAGTTGCTATTTTAATTCCCCAACCCCACGGACAAGTTGTACATATGGGGACTAGTTAGAACTACATACAGACTTTGAGGTATTAAGATGACTGTACTAAGAATGGTAAGTAAGAATTTATTTTGGTGTAAAGAATACTGTGGTATGTTTGGGACTGTAATCGTGGCTAGCTAAGTTTAAGATAAGACAGACTGAAAACCATCCTTCCCTGTCCCCACCTTTTGGCCTTGTGCCACATTTTTGTATTAAATCAAAAGAAATATTAATTTCCTCTTTTTCTTAAATTACCTAGTCCCGCATCAATTTCGTCCAGTTAACTGATGTTTCTGCCACGATTAAGGATGGGATGTGGGGGTATTACTAACATTATTTTGTTTTCATTTCTTGTATATAAAATTGTAATCATTGCAAATATTCATTAGGTTTTCATTTTTAAAAGTTATTTTTATTCCCCACACCCCACAGAGAAATTGTACATATGAAAATTAGTTAGGAGTTCATAGAGATTCTGAGGTATTATGGTGATTGTTGTAAGAATGTTAAGTGAGAATGTGTTGCTTTGGTGTAAGGAATACTATATGATTGAGTCAGTAATTGTGGCTAGCTAAGTTTAAGATAAGACAGACTGAAAATCAGCCTTCCCCTATAATATCGCCCTCTTGGCCTTGTGTCAAACTCTTTTATTTTCAAAATGAATATTAATTTCCCCGGTGGCACCTAGATTCTATGAATTGAAGCGCGGCACTAGATTGGCGGCAAGGTGGTCGCTTCATTTTACAGTTGAAATAGCTAGTTATAACCGTAGGTTCTATGCTAACAGTTTCTTCCCTCTCACTTTTTGTTTGTGGAACACTCTTCAGGCTTTTCCCAGTCAACTTTGATCTTTAAAAATTAAATGTAATGTCAATCGTAATCTTCGTTGTCACATGATTTTACAGTTGAAATAGCTAGTTATAACCGTAAG
>OZ038507.1:67586731-67649231 GCA_964036315.1 Acanthosepion esculentum
TTATGCTCAGCGGACATTAGTTAAAGAAAGAAAGAAAGAAAGAAAGAAAGAAAATCATCATCTATCGTAATCAGTAGTTTGAACAAGGTTTGTCTGCTGAAAACCTCGATCACGTTGACTTGGGTCTTCATGCTAGGACAAACTTCTTTATGGCCGTGTCTACCCAATTTTACTCATAAAGTTTGGTACCACTCGTGGTGTTTTTTTTCAGGTATTTTCCAATGGTGTCGCACGTTGGTATCGCCTACCGATACATATAGTATCAAGGAATCGTCTTCCTGACAAATTGAATATGATGAGATTCGAACCCGCGTCTCATGCTCAGAAAGCCAACGTTCTAGCCACATGCCCATAGCTAGATAAGTACCTAGATAGATATCAACAAACAAAGATAGATAGATAGATAGATAACAATAGGCATAGATAGGTATCAACAGACGATGATAGATAGATAGATAGATAATGAAGAGACATAGATAGATAGATAATGAAGAGACATAGATAGATAGATAGATAGATAATGAAGAGACGTGTATAGATAGATAGATAGATAGATAGATAATGAAGAGACGTGTATAGATAGATAGATAGATAGATAATGAAGAGACGTGTATAGATAGATAGATAGATAGATAATGAAGAGACGTGTATAGATAGATAGATAGATAGATAATGAAGAGACGTGTATAGATAGATAGATAGATAGATAATGAAGAGACGTGTATAGATAGATAGATAGATAGATAAAAACAAACGTAGATAGATGCACGTAGATGTATATGAGCATACATAGATAGATATCAAGAAACAAAGATAGATAAATATATATCAACAAAAAGAAATTTTTTTACTAAAACGATAGAAATCAGAAGACATAGATAGATAGACAGACAGATAGATAGATATGAACAGACTGAAAAAGATAGATAGATAAATAGATAGATAGATAGATATGAACAGAGTGAAATAGAAACACAGATATGAACAGACTGAAATAGATAGATAGATAGATAGATACGAATTACTAAAAATGTTCATTTTATTTCGTGTTCCTAGAATTTTAATAAATGGCGATCATTTGGTTGAGATAGATATCAAGAAGCATAGATAGGTAGATAGATAAATAGATATCAACAGTCGCGGCTTGCTAAATTGATAGAATAGATAGATAGATAGATAGATGGTCCAATTTTTCAATAAATTGCAATACAAACTCGAAAATCTTGCGTACTGTTGTTTCTGTTCCTTCGATTTTCAACATTCTATTCACCTTAAATCATAATGACAGAAAGAAAATTCAGTAAAAAAAACCCCAACAAAACAAACCAAACCGTCTTGTCATTACGTCCATATTTATTTCTATTCAAGAACGGATTGGCACTCGTCCAAACACGCTGATGAAATTATCTCTTCAATAAATTAATCTATAACTGCATATTTGTCGTACATACATACACAACTACGCACACACACACACACACACACACACACACACACATATATATATTTATATATATTAGTCCGTTAATATCTATCTATCTATATATATATATAACTGTATATTGTATACATATATATATATATATATATATATATATATATATATATATATATATATGTGTGTGTGTGTGTGTGTGTATATATCAATGTTCGTACATTTCCATGGATACGTATACATATATCTGTAAATATAAGTAAATATATATATATATATATATATATATATATATATATATATATACTGTTCGTATAGATGTACACAGGCATTTATACATACTCATGTCTATTCGTATCTAATTTTACATTTCAAATACGCATATGTGTTTGTTTGATGGACATATACACATATATATATATATTTTTTTAATATATATATATATATTAATGTTCGTATATTAGTATATATACATATATATATATTAGGACATATATATATATATATATGTTCGTATATTTGTATGTATACCTACATATGTACATATTAGTACATATATACATATATATATATATATATATATATATATATATATATATATATATATATATGTTCGTATATTTGTACACTGGCATTTATACATACTTATTTCTATCCGTATCTAATTATATATTTCAAATACGCATATGTGTTTGTTTGAAGGATATAATAACAAATTATATATATATATATATATATATATATATATATATATATATATATATAATTTCTTATATAATTATCTTATATATGCACTCAGATGATCACGTGTGCACCCGTAAGTATTTACCGTTCGTATAGAATTTGCGTTTAATACTGTGTGAAATCCTGGTTTTAACGAATGAAAATAGATTATTTCAGCGTAGACTTATTTGAACAGATTATTGATTATTGCGAATTGAATTATGAATGAACATTAAGCAACACATGTTTATTACCTGCAATAAAAAGTCTATTCATAAATATGTACGAAAGAATTAGAGAAATGCTTTTCAGCGTAGCATTTTGGCGTGTGGATCTGCGAGTTCCGTAACGGATATCAAACGCAAAAAATGGTTTCGGCTTGCCGAGTTCAAGTTCCGACCCTGCCTACTGCGTTCACTTTTGTCAAATTGCCATAGAAAAAATACCGTCTATCGAATTTCATCCACAAGGCTTGGGTCAGCCTGTGGGATATCACGCTATCTCCACCTTCAATTTGACGCACGCGCGAGTTTTCACCCCTTCCTCTCACTTTCGGCCGGTAATAGTAGTAAACCGTTGTTCTTAGCCGAAGATGAGGAAGATAAGCTGCTGCTGATATTATTTTTCGCGCGCTTTTTTCTCTGACGTCACGACAAATTGGCTTTTCAAAATTAGTCGCTCCGGGTCGTTTGAACCGGCCGGGTAGACGACTCACTTATCTCTCGCCGGTCAACCATATATACCGACAGGGATATTTACCGGCAACCATTGCCTAGACCTCATGGCTCGTCGCTGTACCTTAACACATACGACACTGTCGTCACATCGCCTTTTGCGATGACGGATTTTTCGTCCCGAGGCGAACATCTTTTTCGAGCCGCCTACTTCCAGGAAATTTCGAAACCTTCGACATGAAGAACAAAGCATTTTTCACATTCTTCAAACTCAGTCCTTTCAGATTCATTATAACTGACTTTCTGAACTTTTCTTCCTGGGGAACTTTTCCCGCCTTAGCCATCTTGAATTTCAATTTTGGCGCGGAACTTTATCTACCTTTTTATCAACTACCACATTTTCCAGTACATTGACTGAAGGTCTTCACTGAAGACAATTTACTTGTTAAACTCTTAATAAAAATGTATGTTTGTTCTTAACCTTTCGTTGTTTTGCTTGTCTACTTCTTTTTACCTTGTACGTTTGTACAGTAGAAAGAACACGTCTTTTATATTTTCTTTTTTTTACTTTATTTGTGGATTCGGTAGTCGTGTGCGGTGTCTGGCACAAGGCCTTATTTTCGTAAGCCAGATCTGCACCGCTATCGGGTCCGCAACAAGCCTGTTGTATGGTTTCATGTACTTCCCATACGGTGTCGGACACTGGCATTGCCTTCCCAGGGCTATAGCATCGAATCGAACATTAGAACCAGAGGCTCATGATCAAAAAGCAAAGGTTCTATTCACGTGAACATAGACAAAGTCAGATATCAAAAGAAATATAGAGATATCAACAGAGATACATAGGTATCAACAGATATAAATACAAAGATAGATATCAACAGAGATAGATAGATAAAAAGATATCAACTTAGATATCAACAAATATAATACATAGATTGATAGGCAGATATGAACAGAGATAGAATGATATCAATATAGATATATTGATATCAACAGAGATAGATATTAACAGGCATAGATATCAACAGAGATAGATAGGTATATATATATATATATATATATAAATATATATACTAGATACCTCTAGGCGGTCTAAATGTTAGCAAGTTTGTTGTTGCTATCTTTGTTGATTTATTTATCTATCTATCTATTTACCTATCTATCTCTGTTGATATCTATGCCTGTTAATATCTATCTCTGTTGATATCAATATATCTAAGAACCAGAGGCCCATGATATATATATATATATATATCATGAGAGATAAGTGTTAACACATATATTCTTTGAATAATATCAACATAGATATCATCATCATCATCTCTCTCGATCGCCGCTATATTGAGTCTGATTTGCTATCTCTTCGTCACTGAGGCCCGTTGGAAAAGTTGGTATGACGTTTGCTTGATAACCTAACTGCCAGGGTCTCAATTCGCGGTCGTAGATGCACGCAGCTGATGAGTCCCAAATATAGGACGAAACGGCCATCCAATGCTTTCTGCATTCTGTTGAGGTTTCTTTCAGACTTAATTATAATTATCAAACCTCCTAATCATCTATCTATCTATCTATCTATCTCTCTCTCTCTCTCTCTCTATATATATATATATATATATATATATATCAACAAACAGGATTTAGAAAAATATGACAAACTGGAAAGGGTTTTTTGGTGACGCGTTTCATCCGATGAAATCCTAACAATTTTCCAGTTTTGTTTTCGTGCAACTAAGTGTTGACTTCTATGTTCACTTTTATATTTATATATATAATATATATATATATATAATATGTATGATATATATATAATATATTTATATATATATGTATATACAATATATATAATATATATATATATATAAATATATATAAATATGCATAAATATATATAATAGCAAAATATAAATATATATAACTATATATATATATATAAATATATATATATATATATATATATATATATATATATATATATATAAAATAATATATATATATATATATACACCGTATATATATATATATATATGTATATATATATATAAAATTCGATCGAGCACTTTGGAGAGTAAGCGCGAATTTGTAAACAGTGACTGCTACTGCTGATAAAGCAAAGCTTTTCTATGAATCGAGCACTCTGAGTCACTGGCGTGTTTATTCATGAGTAAATACGTAAAGATTCACTTTCCTCTCTGCCGGGAGCTGATAGCTTAGGAGAAAAGTCTCCGACAAATGCCAAATCAGTCGGGTTTCGATCCTAGGCAATCGGATGTCTAGCCACTCTGATGAATAGTTTGACTGTGGATGACAATATATATATATATATATATATATATATATATATATATATATATATATATATATATATATATATATATATATATATAGTCTTAAAGTGTGGTATATTTATGGGATAAAGTGCTCAATATCAGAGATAGAGCGTGTGTAAATATAAAAGTGAACATAGAAGTCAACACTTAGAGGCGACAGTCTGTTTCATGCTAGATGCAATCGTCAGGCCACATATAGCATGAAACGGATTGTCGCCTCTAAGTGTTGACTTCTATGTTCACTTTTATATTTACACACGCTCTATATCTCTCTATATGTATAAGATTCCAAAATTCACTTGTAAGATGAAACAGAACTAATGCTTTTAATTTATCATAATTGAATTTGAAGTTTTAATTTCTGTTTTTGAAACTTAGTAATTCTTGTGTAACGATCAGTAAATTTATAATATTTATATTCTGTACATTTACATTGAGCACTGTTTTGTAAAAATAAAAATATCAATAAGAACACCGGATTATATATCTTACTGTTCTTTTTTTACTATAATATATATATATATATATATATATATATATATATATATATATATATATATATATATATATATATAATAAAATAGGCAGCATATAATTTTATATTACAAAGAGTTAATCATACCTTGAATCAATTAGCAATATTAATGCAATTATTGGCGAAATCCCTTCGCTAGTAGACATAATTATAAGCATTATACTACTAATAATTCACTGAATGATGAGATCCTTATGTATAAAATGGATATGGTGTATTTTTTAATTCAGCTAGTACTTTCAAATGCTTCACGCATTCATCTTCGGGCTGTATTTTTCCTTTAGAATCAAAACTGGAAGACGAAATAAATGTGTTTTTCCGACCGAAAGATGTTTTTAAGAATGAGCTATTTATTAACGGCTATGTAGTGTTGGACCGTGCAAATCGCAACGCTAAAGTTCAAATATTTCAAGTGAGAATTTTTTGAATTTTGTAATTTGGTAAATCCACGAATTTTTTTATTATAAGTGTTTTTCAGTTAACATGACATGAACTAAGTAGATAGTTCAATTAACAGAGTGATATGTCTTAGTTGTTATTTTCTCAGGAATTCTTTACTGCAGATCAATTGTTTTTCATGAACATAATAAAATAGGCAGCATATAATTTTATATTACAAAGAGTTAATCTTTGTAATATATATATATATATATATATATATATATATATATATATATATATATATATATATATATATATATATATATATATATATATATATATATATATATATACACACAAAAGGTTAATCATACCTTGAATCAATTAGCAATATTAATGCATAATTCGGAATTTGCTAAGCAGACGCTTCTCGGTGGCTGAATGTTTAGGTTTACAGGTTCAATTCCTATCGAAGAGTGTATATTTTCTACGAAAGTTCTCGAATATTCGGTATGGTAAATGTAATTACTAGTGTTTAATAAAAAAAAACAGCGCATTTACTTAATATTGTATTTATTTAAATAAATTATATATATATAAATAATGCATAAACAGAGCATATATTAAGTAATTGTTGGACTTAATCCATTTCATAATATATATATATATATATATATATATGAATATATATATATATATATATATATTATATGTGTGTGTTCTGTATACGTTTTGCAACACATTTACATTTAAACATGTCTGATAAAATAATTTACACATTTTCAATAAAATCCTTTCGTAATCAAGTATAAGCTTTCTTTTTTTTAAATTTAGTCATGAAACAAAAAAGGTTACACGTGATTACGATAGGATTTTATTGAAAATAATGAAACTCAACATTTCTAAATTGTTTAGTCAAACATGTTTATGTGCGCGTGTGTGTGCGTGTGTGTGTATGAGATAGGTAGTAGATAGATATGAGTCAGCAGATGGATATGAACTGACTGAGGAAACTTACATTGGTAGAAACCACACTAGCGGAAAACTTTAGTGTTTGTAATATTTTAGATCTTAACCAGTTTTACACTTTCAAGTTTATTGAACTGTTTACCGACCACTTTATATATATATAAATTCTAGTACAAATCGCACCTATATCTGCATATTTGACACCATTGTAAACGGAACCTTTGTCATTCTCGTGCAAATCGGACATATATCTGCCATTTTGATTCCATTCTAAACGGAACTTTCGTAATTCTTGTACAAATCCGACATATATCTGTCATTTTGATACCATTGTAAACGCAACATTCGTAATTATAGTACAAATCGATCCTATATCTGCCATTTTTATTCCATTGTAAACGGAATCTTCGTAATTCTAGTACAAATCGGACCCGTATCTGCCATTTTTATTCCATTGTAAACGGAATCTTCGTAATTCTAGTACAAATCGGACATATATCTGTCGTTTTGACTCCTCTGTAAACGTAATGTACTTATTTCTAGTGCAAATCGGACCTATATCTGCCTATTTGATTCCACTGTAAACGGAACCTTCGTAATTTTAGTGTAAATCGGTCGTATATTTGCCATTTTGTCTCCTCTGTAAAGGATACCTACATATCTATAGTGCAAAACGGATCTATATCTGCGTTGTTGACTCTACCTTAATCCAGGCCATTGTATACCTCTCTGACGAATGTAATCCAGCCCTATTGTCTGTTTTTGTTTTTACTCAACTCTGTGTCTGCCATTTTGATTTGATATCAAACTAATCGTCTGTCTCCTTTGATTTTCTCCAATGCAAATTGAACTGCCGGGGTAACTGAACATATTAGGTCATCCCATGAGTATTTTATAATGTCTAATGGAGCTGAACATTATTTTTTGGTTTAGATGCATTTAAACTGATCAAATTTTATTTAAGAGAACAATAAAATTAAATTTTGTTTGATTAAAACCCTGCTAACATGGAAGTACCCAAGAATCACTTGAGGCACATAATGCTTTATGAGTTCAAGAAAGGAAACTCAGTAGCCGAAGCGGCTAGAAACATTCACTCAGTTTATGGAGAGAAATGTGTGAATGAACGAACTTGCAGAAGATGGTTTGCAAAATTCAGGGGTGGAGATTTCACCCTTGAAGATGAAGATCGAACCGGACGTCCAGTTGAGTTTGATGAAAAGCTTATTGAAGTAGCCCTTGAAGAAAATCCTGCTTTATCAGTTGAATTGGCAGTGGTTCTCAGTTCAAACCATGCAACTGTTCGTCGTCATCTTCAACAACTTGGAAAAGTTCCTAAACTTGGAAAATGGGTGCCTCATGAATTGTCTGAAAACAACCTCAAATCCTGAGTTGACATCTGCTCTTCTCTCAATTCTCGCCAACTTGTTTCACTTTTTTTGGATAGACTTGTGACTGGCGACGAAAAATGGATCTTTTATCGAAATGTTAAGCGTCGTAGACAGTGGCTTGGTAAAGGGAAAGGACCCCATCCACAGCCGAGAAGGGAACTTCATGGGCAAAAGGTTCTTTCAATCTGGTGGGATTGCAAAGGAATAATCCAGTTTGAATTCTTACCACCTAATGCAACAATTAATGCTCAAATATACTGTCAGCAATTAGAGCGTTTGAACCAAACTTTGAGGAAAAAAGACGTGCTCTAGTGAATCGAAAACGGGTGATGTTTCATCAGGACAATGCGCGACCACACACAGCAAGAATCACGTCACAAAAGATCAAAGAACTTAGTTGGGAGAAAATTCCTCATCCACCTTATTCTCCCGACCTTGCTCCTTCAGACTACCATTTGTTTCGTAGCTTACCGAATCATTTGGAAGAAACAGCTTTTGTAACACAGAAAGAGGTTAAAACTGACATTTGTGAGTTCTTCGAATCAAAGCCAAAAGAATTTTACAGTAATGGAATTAGTAAGCTTGTTAATAGATGGAAGGAAGTCATAGATAATCGGGGAAAATACATTGTTGATTGAATCTGTAATTAAATGTAACATTTGGTCACTTGTTTTCTTTATTCAAAATTCGGACAGAACTTATGGGCTGACCTGATTGAATAGGCTTCGCTCAAGGTAACCTCGCCCAACATCACAAATTGATGCAAAACCAAAACATTAACCTATAAACACGAGTCGTCTTCTAAAATGGCCTCGTCGGATGGAGACTTCAATATGGCTATCATGCAAGGCGCCAAACCTATTCAGAAATATATAATGTGTCAGCTGTGTACAACCGCTTTCTAAGAACAATGGTTAAAATTACTTTGATCGAGTGAAGCCTGTAGATCTTTGTGAGGACCCTCGTTCTTCGAACATTGTGAACTGGCGCTATACAATCACGAGTAGCTGTGTACAACGTAATAGAAACCTCATCACTTGAGGACTTTCAAAAACAGTAAAAACTACAAAATGTTTATCACATATAACTCGAAAAGAAAATAATGACGTAATTAAGATACTGAGATTCCACACTGCTTCAAACAAAAGGTTCGGAAGGAAACTCCCATCAATACTGTGACGTGCGAAATCAGCGACTCAACTTCAGAAACCAGTTTTCCTGAAAAACTGTTTTAACCCTTTGAGCCCTGCATTCCTGAACAATTTTAACTCTTCTGCCTGAGATCCTGAGTCAAAATTCGCAAATAATTGGTATGTAATGTTTCTCGGTAGATATAAAAATAGTTACATGTTAACCCTTTGAGCCCTGCATTCCTGAACAATTTTAACCCTTCTGCCTGATCTCCTGAGTGAAAATTCACAAATAATTAGTATGTAATGTTTCACGGTAGATATAAAAATAGTTACAAGTGTTTACCCACCGTTCAACCGGTAGCTGGGTATTAAGTCATTTTTCTCTACCTCTGTGCAACCGGTGGCTGGTCATTTTTCTTTACCACCGGTAAAGCGCTGGTCAAAGGCTTACGAGAAAAGATTTTTATTAGTCTCATCAAACACCAGCACTGGCTACTCGTTTAAGAAATGCCGAATGTTTCCTTATGAGGGAACGCCAAATATTACCATTACCTTTTACAGTTTCCTATTTTTTGTGGTTCATATACAATTTATATTTTACATTAAATAAGCCAACAAGGTTTGGTATGTCATTAAATTAACCAACTTAACGTAACTTTCTTCGCCATATTTCCACTTCCTGTCTGTTCTTTCAGCTGTTCATGACCTTTGCTCTGGTATCAACTGTTAGGTATATTGTCTTTAGTTTCAATCACTTTCTCTACTGCTTGGAATATAGCAACAGCATAAAGTGCTCATAAAATTCAATGCCATTTTCCATTTCTACCAGTTTCCGGCCAGCTCCCTTACATTGGAAGCCATGTTTTGCAAATAAAAAAAAAAAGAAAGAAAACAAATTCCATACCTGCAACAGATAATTTTTTTTAAATTATGAAATAAGTATAACAGATCGAGTTCGCGCGTATTTTAAAAAGTTGCTATGACAACTGAATGCAGATTTTATCGCAGATACAATGTGTTGCCTTTGTAATCTATACATTATTCACATTGTTCTGACTGTTGTCCTCATATTCACGACGTTTCGGCCTTTGTACGCTCCGGCCTTCTTCAGCATCTGTCTATATTTCTGAGATGAAATTATTATCTATCCTTCCTTTTGCTTTCTTTCAGATTCATTCTTTTGTTTGCCTGGAAAAAAGAAATCCACTATTTAGTAAGTTTTCGTCTATTACTACTACTACTACTACTACTACTACTAAATCCCGTAGTCTGACAAGGATTGAGCAATCTGTTTTCATTATTATTATTTTTATTTCCTTTGATTTCTGGCGTTTACACATTTCTTTCCGAGTTCCGCCTAGGGACCTAAGGTTAGAAATGGTATCATGACACTTTCCACTGACAAAAAAAAAAAAAAAAATTACATAGACAAAGCCCTTCGTAAAGTGTGGGCTGTACTTGTCAGAACAATTTTTTGTATCTCTTTGAGGCATGGACTTCCAGGGATCCCTTCAATCAGCCTACTGGAATCTTTTCCAACCAGTCCAAGGGCTCCAACTACAACAGGAATTGTTGATGTTCCCATGTGCCACATTTTTGAGATTTCTATTTCAAGGTCCTTGCATTTTGACAGCTTTTCGAATATCTTCAAAGATACACTGCAGTCTCCAGGGACTGCCATACCAATAAGGAGGCACTTATTATTATTATTATTATTATTATTATTATTATTATTATTATTATTATTATTATCATTATTATCATTATTATTATCATTATTATTATTATTATCATTATCATTATTATTATTATCATTATCATTATTATTATTATTATTATTGTTATCATTATTATCATTATTATTATTATTATTATTATTATTATTATTATCATTATTATCATTATTATTATCATTATTATTATTATTATCATTATCATTATTATTATTATCATTATCATTATTATTATTATTATTATTATCATTATTATTATTATCATTATCATTATCATTATCATCATTATCATTATTAACGTTGCTGTTTTAACAGCACAATACCCAATTATATTTGATAAATCTTTATTTTCTTGTCTAATTTCAATCATTTTTTTTTCCTGATTTCATACAGATTATTATTTTTTTAACTGCCTCCTCCTACTCCTCTCTCTATCAGCGCTGGTCACTTCATTCGTTATTGGATTGGCAGTACTTTTCTCTCCATTCCGATGACCACCGAATAGAAATTATTCGGTCCACTGGTTCAAGTGCCCGTTGAGGCTTGAGCAGGGCAAATTATTTATTGTAGGATGTTCGCCCCACCCTGCCGTGCATCTTGCCTCAAAACCCACACCCAACAAAATGATTTTCTCTTTCGCATCTTACATTTAGGCTAGAATTAGCTGCGCGCGTGGCTACGAGAAATAGGGTTGATCGTTGCCGAGGTATACAATGAAGACTCAGCCCTATTATTTTTCTAATGCCACCTAATAGCATGGCATGACTTACTTTTAAATAGACGTGTGTTGGAAAATATGATGTATATATATATATATATATATATATATATATATATATATATATATATATATAATTATTTATTTAAAAATATGTTTATTTAAATATATATATATATATATATATATATATATATAATTATTTATTTAAAAATTGTTTATTTAAATATATATATATATATATATATATATATATATATATATAATTATTTATTTAAAAATATGTTTATTTAAATATATATATATATATATATATATATATATATAATTATTTATTTAAAAATATGTTTATTTAAATATATATATATATATATATATAAACCTAAAGAGCCAGGCAAACCTACCTAAGTTTCATCTAAACGGAACGCCAGGGAAATGCCGACACATTCATAGTTGCTTTTACTCGTTTTGTAGGTTTTTTTCTTTGGACTCTAAGTTTAAAAACTGGACGATTGTTTTCGCCTCAATTTCATGTTCTTAGTTCTTTTTTTTTTATTCCTCATTTTTCCTTGGGTACTTGTTTGTTCTACTACAAGCCAATATACCCAAGGTTTTTACAAGCGACTACCACAATTTATATATATATATATATATATATATATATATATATATATATATATATATATATATATATATATATATGTGTGTGTGTGTGTGTGTGTGTGTGTGTGTGTGTGTGTGTGTGTGTGTGTGTGTGTGTGTGTAATTTGGCAGCAACTTTTCTTTTAAACATGTTGTGTTGAATGTTAAAGACAACACGCTCTGTAACCTGAATGCTAGTGGCACTCCCGCCTTGCTTGGGCTGATATGCTTATATAAAAAAAAAAAAACTCATTAAAGTCTTCTCATTCTCTTTCATTCGCAGTAACCTCTTGCGTCTTAGTGGTATTATCCCCTTCTTTGGGAAGATGAATTGATAAAAACAAAAGTGTGTTGAATTAAACTGTTGTCAAGCCGTGATACGCTGTTGTGGAACGAGGAGGCTTGCTGCCACTTTATCCCATATGTAAACTCATGGTTAATCTAGGCGTGAATAAATAAATAAGAAATAGTAATGATGATGATAATAATACCAACAGCAAACAAAGAGTCCACTTTAAAAAAAAAAAGTTTTCTAGTTAGTCAAAATCTTTTCATTTTATAGCATAATTCTCGCATTTAATGAAGAAAAAGCTAATAAAAAAAGAAGCGTATGACATATCAATTAAGGAATAAAATATGAATAAGAGAAAGAAAGAACGAAAAAAATTAGCCGTTCTCTAATTACATTAATGCTTTAGAAATGAATTCCCTTTAAATACTTTTCAAATACATGCGAGAAAAGGAACAAAAAAGAAAGTGCAGGAAACAAACAAAATGGCGATTACGTCGATTTTTTTTCCCGCGCTTCGAAATTGAGCGGCTGAGTATTGTTTGGGAAATTTTTATGCAAATTATTTGTGAATTTTGCTCTTAATTTAATTACGGCCGCCATATTTCTTGCATTCAATTGTAATCCGTCCCATCCGGCTGGACAAGATTGCGTAAAAAAGGCGGGTCAGAACGATGAATTTGCGATTTACGCAAATGAATAGGCATTTATCTATTGATATAGACAAAAATGTAGGTCTAACATGCACGCGTTCAAATACACACATATGGGCTGTGTGAAAAGAAAGAAAGAAAGACGGACAGAAAGAAAGAGAGAGAAAGAAAGAAAAAAGACAAAGAAAGACAGAAAGAGAAGAGAGATATAAACAAAGAAAAAAAGAAAAAAAAAAGTAAAAAACCGAAAGAAAGAAAAAGAAACAAAGACAGAAACAAAGAAAAAAGAAAGACAGAGAGAAAGAAAGGTGGAAAGAAAAACAGAAAATAGAAAGAAAGAAATGAGGGGAAAAAGACAGAAAGAAAAGAAAGCGAGAAAAAGAAAGAAAGGCAGAAAGAAAGAACGAAAGAAAGTAAGAAAGAAAGGTAAAAAGACAGAAAGACAGACAGAAACAATGAGAAAAAAAGAAAGCAAAGAAAGACAGAAACAAAGAAAGGCAGAATCAAAGAAAGAAAGAAAAAAAAAACAGAAAGTGATAAAAAAGAAAGAAAGAAAAACAGAAAGACAAAAAGAAAGAAAGACAGAAAGAAAAAAGAAAGAAAAACAGAAATAAAAAAGACAGAAAGGTCGAAAGAAAGAAAGATTGCTATGAATATGTAACTAATTTCGTCTCAGTGGTGCTCGAGAAATTGTACCATTTTTATTGTTTTCAGATATTTACTTAAAGTCCAAAAATGGTTAGCACTATTTGCCATGAAATTCTTCATTTAAAGATACACTTTTTCTTGTATTGCAGTTTTAGCATCGATCCCTGATGCTTATGGGAAAATATTTAATTGTCTCCAATATCAAGCAGGCCCATTTTATATTTAAACCAGCCTAGGAACAACGCCCAGACATTTTGGGTTTCTCACGGGGTTACTTCTTTGCTTACATTTATTGCCTCTTTCTTTCTGCCTTTCTTTGTTTCTGTTTTTCTTTTCTTTCTTTTATTCTTTCTTTCTTTCTCTCTTTCTTTTCTTTCATTCTCTCGTTCTTTTTGCATTTTTTCTTTCTATCGTTCTTTTCTGTCTTTATCTTTCTTTCTTTCTATCTTTCTTTCTTTCTTTCTTTCTGTCTTTTTTCTGTTTATCATTCTGAATTCTGTCATTCTGCCTGTTTTTCTTTTTTTCTTTTCTTTCTTTCTTTCTTTTCTTTTTGTTTTCCTATTAATTATTTCTTTCATCAGTATAAATCTTTTTCCTTTCTCTCCTTTTTCTTTTTCTTTCTTTCTTCTTTCTTTTTTCGTTTTCCTATTAATTCTTTCTTTCATCAGTATAAATCGTTTTCCTTTCTCTCCTTTTCTTTTTCTTTCTTTCTTTCTTTCTTTCTTTCTTTCTTTCTTTGTCTTTTTGTTTTCCTATTAATTATTTCTTTCATCAGTATATATCTTTTTCCTTTCTCTCCCTTTTCTTTCTTTCTTTCTTTCTTTCTTTCTTTTTTCTTTCTGTCTTTCTTTCTTTATGACTAACTTTCTTTCTGTCTTTCTTTTTTTTTGCTGTTCTTTTCTTTCTGCTTTTCTTTGTTTCTGTCTTTCTTTTCTTTCTTTCTTTCTTTCTTTCTTTCTTTCTTTCTTTCTTTACTTCTTTTCCCCATGGGCTAGGTATATGTACCAAGCTCATTTCTTTTGCTTGCATTCGGTTAACCGTCTGAGGATTACTTCATAGCGAGAAAACTGAAATAATGGTGTGTTTACTTTTGTATCGCTGCTGTTTTTAGTTTATATATCAGATAATTACGAAGGTTCGTGCCCGATTTTCATTGTTAATATATAATGACCGCAACTTGACAGACGTTACTTTTGGTACTGATTTCTGACGTGTTATAGATTTAAACCTTACATGCTTTAGTTGCTCGTCAGACTTTGCTGCATATTTTGTCCACAAACGAATGTCTTAAAGATGGAGGATGAAAAAGTTGCACTTTCGCCATATTATTGCTCTATGATTTTCGGAAATGGATAAGCATCGGAACTGCGACAAAAAACAAAAAAACAAAAACAAAAAAAAACAAAAAAAAATTGAGTTGATTTATTTGGATCATGTTCCAGCTCTTCCGACGGCCCAAAAGTGGTTAAGCAGGTTTTGTCAAGGTGATTGCAAACTGTCCTTCTTTACGACAGCGAATGTTGGACGATTTCATCAAAGATGAAGAAGAGACTCGGGGCGACGGAGATGTGGTTCTACAGAAGGATGCTAAGCATATCATAGACCGAGCGTGTGAGCAACGATGAGATCTTAGAGAGGTTGCAAACAAGGAGGCTTATACTTAATATCAGGAAGAGTCAGCTGAAGTTTCCTGGACACATAATGAGGAAAGAGGGCATAGAAAATCTGATACTCACAGGTCGAGTAGAGGGAAAGAGAGACAAGGGAAATCAACGCGTGACATACCTGGCGGACTTAAGCGAGTGGGTGACAGAACGTTGTCTGGGGGAGGAAGCAGAGGGAAGGAACTTGTTGAGAGCTGCAAGGGATAGAGGGAGGTGGAGAGCCATGATCGCCTACGTCCTGAAAGGACATGGCACATAAAAAGAAAGGAGAAAAGATTGCAAATTAAACAATAACTTATTCTCAGGGCGATATATATATATATATATATATATATATACACACACACACACACATACATATATATATATATATATATATATATACATATATATATATATATATATATATATATATATATATATATATATATATATATATACATATACATATATATATATATATACACATAAAAGAATTAATATAAGTATAAGACTTTTCCTTACATGATTGATGTTAACTTCAGTATCAAGATTCCAGAGTTTCATAGATGAACTCGTCCATCCACTCTTCAGGGGATATCAGATATTGACTGCTTATATTTCTCGATTGTTCTTTTTTATGCACTTATCATCGGTGCAAGTGTTCATGTGTGCGTTTGCGTACCGTTTGTGCCCGTGCGTGCGGATATATGTGCGGATGTTCGTTCGCATGCGGGCGTGCGCTCGTCTGCGGAGATGCGAATATATAAACAAATTCATAACACACACACACACAGACACACACACACATTTATATATATATATATATATATATATATATATATATATATATATATATATATATATATATATATGTATATATATATATATATACAAATGAGAGAAAGAACAGATGGAGTAAAAATCCACTGTTCGTAGCATTTACTTTTTAAAAAGTGCTCAATACAAAGTAGATCAATATATTATTATTATATCTTTATTATAAGATATTATAACAAAACCATTTTGAAATCTTTACACGAAAGCTTTCATGTTTCAATACTCTGATTGTAATGATAGTATTGAAACATGAAAGGTTTTGTGCAGCGATTTCAAAATGGTTTTATTATAATAAAAATATAAGTCATTCGTAGGCAGTATTATTTCGCTGTATCACAGCTCTTCAGTGCGACTAGACAACGAATGCCTCAAGCCCGGATCGAAACCCAACCGATTTAGTGTCAGTCAGATCATCTACCACTGAGCCATCTTCACTCGACAGAATGAGATAGCCAAATCTAGCATATTGTTTTTACAAACTGAAACAACGGCCAAACAGCCAAAGTGCTCTATTCATTTTACTGGAGAGCTTCGCATTTTTCTTTCTCTCATTTGCATTATATATATATATATATATATATATATATATATATATATATATATATATATATATATATATATATATATATATATATATATGTATATATGTGTGTGTGTGTGTGTGTGTGTGGTGCGCGACCGAGGGGTTATAGCGTTCACTTTCCGATTTGTCAAGAGGTGAATTTTTTGATGTTACACGCCCGGGGAGGTGATCCTTGCCTTGTGGGTAAAATGGGGTAGACGGAAGCCGTCGGTGATTGCGGGAGCTCGAAGTCACAAATCATCGTGACCGAGAATTCTGGCCTTGTTCAAAAACATGTTGATAGCGATAGATTATGCACACTCTCCCAGAAACCGTAAATATGGTCCGCTCGGCATAGTTGCAATATAAACCACAGGTGCGCTCTGTGGGTGTTGAATAAACACAAATGCGTCGAAGCGAACGTCTGCACTACAAGGACTGGCTAGCCGTCCTTGCGAGTTGCGTGCGCTCGGAAAAAAACGAGTAACAGGTGTTTATGTCGTGATTTTCCAAGCGTAGCTTAGATGCGGCACAAGGCCGAAATTATGCGGCACCCAGTGAGGACCTAACTCACTACTCAGTCGTAACTGTTCTAGCGAGACAAGCTTGCTAGCAATTACACCGCCTCGAGGTGCCCAATATAGTGATTTTCCAAGCGTAGCTCAGATCTGGCACAAGGCTGAAAGTAGGTGGCACCTAGTGAGAATCGAACTCACTACACAGTCGTAATTGTTCTAGCGAGACAAGCTTGCTAGCCATTACACCGCCTCTAGGTGTCTAATATAATGATTTTCCAAGTGTAGCTTAGATGTGGCACAAGGCCGAAAGTATGGCGCACCCGGTGAGAATCGAACTCACTACTCAGTCGTAACTGTTCTAGTGAGACAAGCTCGTTAACCATTACATGACCTCGATGTGCCCGATATAGTGATTTTCCAAGCGTAGCTCAGATTTGGCACCCAGTGACAATTGAACTCACTACTTAGTCGTAACTGTTCTAGTGAGACAAGCTTGTTAACCATTACACCGCCGCGTCGTGCCCAATCAGGTCTTTATGTATGTATGCATGGGATAGAAACAGACGCATGTTTCGTTGAAGACCAACAAAAATTGTTCAATATTTTTTTTAATTTAATTTTTCGACGATACAGAACAGTAACTTAAATTGCCGAATGTCTTCTGAGCGCTTTCGGATTTTATAAACCATTATCAAAAAACATTTTGGCGCATAGACTCTGTTGTGTCTATCAGTATGCATTGTGTTTTCTTTGGCGCTCCTTTCGCCACGCGTAGGTGTGATTCTGCTCATGCCGATACACGGTTTTCTTACTGGGCACTTCCACTTCACTGTCAATTTAAATTATCTACAGTCAGTACATCAGTGTTGTCGATATTAAGATGCCGTGAACAAGAATAATATCTAAAGAAAACTGATAATATATCCTCGTCAATTGATCATATATTGAATACCGAAATTCTGCAATAAACCGCGTATTTCGTGATTATATATGCATAAACAAAATCTCCTCTTGACTAAAACGAACGAATTAATTAAATAGCCTCTTCTGCAGGCGACGAAAAGCTCAAATCTACGCGAATCTTCCTTTCCGGCCGTTTCTTCAGCCGGTAGTTGAAGAAAGTGACAATGGCCAGTTTCAACAACATGGCTCTTGCCCGAGACAAAGGCGCCCGGATCAGTCCCGGGAAACGTGACGCCAACAAGACAACGGGTGCCGGAATTATCACTTCCTATCGGAACTTTAAGTGCAAGTGATGGTTTCCTCTACGCTTGAACTGTTAACCGATTTCGGATCTTTGCTCGACATTGGGGCGACGCGAATTTATATTTCAACCGTGAGTCATCGTCTGCTTACATTGAGATTTCCTCACTGGCTACATTGAGATCCGAAGCACCAACAAGAATCACCAGCACCATCATCACCCTGGTCCGAGTGTGTAATGCGAGAGTGGAGGGTCTGGCTGAACTACAAATATTGATTAGGGTCACCGGTAATGAAGTTAGTGTTTGTTAGTTACACCGGAGATCAAAATTGGAGGTTTTTAGAAAAAAAGAAAAAAAAAAAAAGAAAAAGAAGAAAGAAAAAAAAAGAAGGAAAGATGAAAACAACCTGGTGGATATATTTTTGACTTGATTGGAAAATCGCACATTTTAAAATCTTTACTTAATAAGAGACACGGATAAGCGTTCTTAAATACCTGTGTAGACAAAAACGCGAGCAGGTAAGCGCGCACATACACACACGCACATAAATGCAGTATAGCAAATGCAGATATACACACCTAAAAACTTATTATATATATATATATATATATATATATATATATATATATATATATATATATGTATATATATATATATATATATATATATATATATATATATATATATGAAGAAATATAGTCTTAAAGTGTGCTATATTTATGGGATAAAGTGCTCAATATCAGAGATAGAGCGTGTGTAAATACAAAAATGAACATAGAAATCAACACTTAGAGGCGACAGTCTGTTTCATGCTAGATGCAATCGTCAGGCAACTAGATGCAATCGTCAGGCAACTAGATGCCTGGCGATTGCATCTAGTTGCCTGACGATTGCATCTAGCATGAAACGGACTGTCGCCTCTAAGTGTTGAATTCTATGTTCACTTTTATATTTTTATATATATATATATATATATATATATATATATATATATATATATATATATATATATATGAGAAATGTACATAATATCATACATTGATAGCACCACTCTGAGTAATGTAAGGTATTATATATATATATATATATATACATATATATATATACATATATATATATATATATATATATATATATATATATATATATATATATATGTGTGTGTGTGTGTGTGTGTGTGTGTGTGTGTGTGCATACTATATACTTTAGGAATAGTTGTATGTATGCATGTATATGTGTGTAAATACAGCTAAACAGGCTGCATAATGTGTACATATATGTGCGTGTGTGTATATATATATATATATATATATATATATATATATATATATATATGAAGAAATATAGTCTTAAAGTGTGCTATATTTATGGGATAAAGTGCTCAATATCAGAGATAGAGCGTGTGTAAATATAAAAGTGAACATAGAAGTCAACACTTAGAGGCGACAGTCTGTTTAATGCTAGATGCAATCGTCAGGCCAAGAGTGCAGTTATTTTTCTCGGCTATTTATATCATAGGATAATTTATTTTTAAAACCACTTTTTTGGAGAGCCTTTTCATACATTTTTTAAAATTTTTATTAAAGATGTTTATGCTGAAAGATAATCGACTAATCCTAGTGCCGACGGTGGTAGGTATCTGTTTCAAAATGACACTGGGGTGGTTAGAATTAATATTAGTATAGGAGGAAGTTTCAGTGTCTTTATGATATGTTTTAAACGTTTTATTATTGAGGTTAAGGGCGATGTCTAGATAATCAACTACTTTAAGATTAGAGGAAATCTCGATCCTAAACCCTATTAATTTAAAGGCTGTAATGATTTTCTTTTAGATCATTGTGGTTAGAGGACTATTACTATTGGGGATGAAAATGAGTCCATCATCTCTGTATAGGCCTATCTGTTTAGGATCTACTATTCTACTAAGGTTATCTAAAATATAATTACATGCTAAATCAGCAACTTGTACTGAATCAAATGCACCCATAGGGACATCAAAATTGTCATTAAGACATTTAGTCCAGGTGGAATTGTTAAGAGCTAAAAGTGATTTCTTAGCTGTTAGGATGTTATTAGTCTACTCTTCAGTGACCTCCACATAGTTTTTTGCAAAGTTAATACAAAAATGTAGTTCTTTCTTTATCACCAATATTGACAAACCATTTGATTGTGTCCGACGAATCTTTCCAGAGATTAGTACAGGTTGTAATCAGTAATTTATCGGCTATTTCTTTATTATATATATTTTTTTTAGATTAGACCTAGTTCAGTTTTTGTTGGATTTATTAATTATTATTTAGTTTCGGTAACGTGGCAGGGGGAACCTGTTTCCTTCAGGGAACACCTACGCAAATCGAAATTTCACAAGCCGCTAATTAACACTGGAAATCACCCAATTAAACCTTTTTATGTCTCAAGCGGTGCGTCAAATTAGAAAACTTGCCCCAGGGTTCGAATTATTGTCCATTATTACACGTCTCTCAATACTCTGTCACACATTGCGCATGCGTGTCTCAATTATTATACTTACATAGACACGTGTGGCCATGTTGTTAAAACATTAGATTTCCATTCGTGAGAACAGGGACGAAACTCGTCATAGCCTATTGTATAAGAACCCAAGTTGGATTTAACCTACTCTTGTCATAAACTGAAGCCGTTGTTATCCATCGTCTTCATCAGTGTTACTCAAAGTGTGGGTCCGCGGACCGGTGCCGGTACGCGAATCAATAGCTACCAGTACGCGGCCAGTGTCCAGGCCATGCTAAGGAATCATTTGTAAAGATTAAAGTTATATAATTTTTGTTTTTATATAAAGAAACTACGTATTGTTTTATTACTTTTTATATGTTTGTTATTGTTACGAGGCCCCATTTTGTCCTACTTATTGACACTTACACTATAAAATACAAAATCTAACTTAAAACGATGGCTTAAATCTGTAGCTACTAGATGTCCTATTTACCATACACCAAACCCTTTAGATTTCGTAATAATAGAATGGAACTTTCTAGAAACTGCTACTGGCTTCTAGAGGGTACAAAAAATATATATAAACAGGAGTTCGTACCAACTAGCCAGTTGCCTCCTGGACCCACAGCCACGACTATTGAGGTCAACACCGGTCCTTTTGATTCAAAAACAAAGCTTCGACCAAAAGATTCTAACTTCCTATAGTCCTCGAAGAGAAAAGGATATCAGTAAATACTACACCCTTTTTCATTGATATTATTCACCAAAATACTTTATTTTATATATATGTGAATTAATCAAAGTATTTTTCTAAGAAGAAAATAATATAATTCTTTGACTAGCGACGAATTCCCATCCGTCGGCTTAATCTTAACTACAGTGGATTTCCTCATCCATTTCCTTGTATAGTCACACGTTAAGCCAACTACTTTCTGGGATCTCGCACGCTTAGTAACTTGTTAGCACTTCCTAACTTAGATTGGTTTATACTTCAGCCCTATCGTTCCTAAAAAAATATTGTAAATAAATGCTGCTTTTCGTTATCAGATGTAATCTCTTTTTCTTCGACCTTAATTCCTACGAATCTGGTTCGTCTTATTTTGTGCTGCGCCAGCCGTAACAAGAGTATGTAATTATAAAAGTGCTCACTGAAGTCAACACCTAATCATCAAACCACGTGAAACGGGCACATGACCTGACGATTGCGTTTAGCATATATGCAGGAATAGAATGGAACTTTCTAGAAGTCTCTAGAAACTTCTACTGGGTTCTAGAGGATACAAAAAAACATATATAAACAGGAGTTCGTACCAACTCGCCAGTCTGCCTCCTGAATCCTCAGCCACGACGACTGAGGTCAACTCCGGTCTTTTTGATTCAATCTAAGTTCCGACAGTCCTGAAAAAGAAAAGGCTATCGGTAAATACTCCACCGTTTTTCCTTGATATTATTGACCAAACTCCTTTATGTTATATACAGGTGAATATCTAATTATTTTTGTTTTAAACCTCATTCCTATTGTTCAAAAAAATATTTCATTATATATAAAATAAAATCCGCATTTCGTTAGATGTAATCTCTTTTCTTCAATCTTAATTTCTACGAATCTGGTTCTTCATATTTTGTGTTGCGCCAGCCATAACAATATTGAATTAATTTTTGAAAAATAAATGAAAGATAAAAAATAGTCAACGTTTATTAGATTCATTATATATATCGTTTCTGGTATAATTTAATATTACTAAGAAACATTACAGGTACGTGACACAAAAAATGCCGGTATACCATATCAGATAGTCACTGGTCTACATTTCCTTATTGTTAATCTGTCTGTGTGGTAGATAATAACAGGACTGTTGAAACAGAAAATAGTACTTATTTCAATTTCACTCAAGTCCATTTATTTCTTACTCACAATCTTTATCTTTTTACTAGTATAGTAAAGGAAAGCTAGAAGAAAGGACTAACCGCCAACTGTAAGAAGACAGAATGTATGGTTGTCAGCAAAAGATGGATCCCAAGTTGAGAACTCCGAATTAGAGACGTCAATATCAAACAAGTAGAGAAATATCTATCTATATCTCTGAGATGAGGTATTAGGATTACTTGCATTATTTATCATATTTGACGGCATATACGGCGCCCATTTTTTTTACGAAAAATATCTTTTAACATTCTCCTGCGTCTTATATGCAATATGTAGGTTTAAAATTCGCGATAGTCGGGCGAAACTAGCTAATTATGAATTCCTATTAGCTTAGACGTAAACATGAAGGAACAATGGAACACGTGGATGGCAATGCCTGATCACCGTCCTACACTTACAGGAAGAATAAAAAGACGCAGCATTGCACAAGTCTGCGAATGGGTGAAGCAAGCTTGAGATAATATTAGACCAGAAATTGTTGTGAAATCTTTTAGAAAATGTGGCATTAGCAATGCTCTCACTGGAACGGAAGATGACGGATTATTTAATGACAATGATAGTAGTATTGAAAATGACTATCAGAGTTTTGATAAAGAAGACGACGAATTTTATGGATTTGAAGATGAATAAAATTTTAATGGTGACTGTAATATTTTTCTCATTTGTAATAATTGCTTGATTTTTATTTTGTTTTCTTACCTTTGGATATAATAAAGTTTTTATAGACTCGTGTTCTTTTTTTACTATTATATTTCGTTTAATTGTAATCATGGCTTGTTTAACTAAAATAATACCTCATAAATATAGCCTAGGCTGTACCATTTACTAATAATTTACTAACTGGGGTGCGTCTTATACACCCGTGCGTTTTATATGCCGTCAAATACGGTACGTTGCTCTTATCGTAATCCTCATCTTCATTGCCATATTCACAACGTTTCGGTCGTTGTACGCTCCGGCCTTCTTCAGGTGATTGGAATTTCGAACCGAACCCTTTTCGTCCACCGGGTAGATTGTTCTAGTTCCACGTGCCATGCCTCTTCCAGATGTCTCAGTTATTTCCCTTTAACTCATCTCTCCAGGTTTTTGTTCACCACTGATGTGGCCTGGTACTGAACTCACTTGTCTAGTCACAACGTCTTTATCCGCTGGGCCATGGACACAATTCCAATCACCTGAAGAAGGCCCGAGCGTACAACGGCCGAAATGTTGTGAATATGGCAATGAAGATGAGGATGACGGTCCGAGTAATGTAAATAATGCAAGTAGAGAAGTTTAAATATCTGGGAAGTGTTTTAACAGAGAACGGAAAATGTGACACCGCAATCCGATGTCGCACACTGGAACCACAAAAGATGCCCCCCAAAAAGCTTAGCAAATTATTGAGAAACAGGAAAAAAATCCTTCGAAACAAAGAAAAGATTGCTGAACTGTTACGTAATATCGATCTTCTTGTATTGCAGTAAATGTTTAACAGTCTGCTCACTCAGGAAGAGAAAACTGGGGAACAGAAATGTGGTTCTACAGAAGGATGATGGGAATGCCATGAACGGAGCATGTAAGCTACGAAGACGTTTTAACGTAAATTTAATAGGAATAGATAGATTCACTTATCGCCCGGTTCACAAAACTTCCCCGGTCTATTAAACAGGAGTAGAACTTTATCCCTTGTTTCATTTTTAGGATTGGGTTCCCGGTTCGTTTTTAAATTCTTCTTCAAATGTATTACTTCTAACGTCTCCGCTTAAACTATGAAATTTATACTATATTTCCAGTTCCTTCTACATCAAGTAGCTCCCTTGCGTCTTAGCGGCTTTATCGCCTTGTTTGGGATAAACTCATAAAAAAAAATGGGAACTAAAAGGACCCTTTTAATCAAAATCAGAAGTAGACAATTGAAATCTCTTGGACAAAATGTGACCCCTCTAACTCGATTAGCTCCCGAGCCTTGTAAAGGGGTGCACCTTATTGTAAAAAAAAATGTCACCATGAACCCAAATTGTAAGATGGAGGGGAGTGGTTACAACAGCAGCGCCAAAAGAATAAATGAAATGAAGCCTTAATGGTGCTAGTATTAAAGTAGAGTCGCCAAATCAAAGAGCCGGAAAACGTCATCGGATGCAATCAAAAACCCAAATGTAATGCCTTGTATTCCTTTGGATCTTGTCGGTAAAGCTGAGAGTGGGACCATATAATCTGAGCAGCTTGCGGCCTCCATATACCATCGCTAGTCTCGGAGATGGAACACTCTGGATTCAAACCATCCGCTACTGTTGCCTCTTTAACTTCTGAGATGGGTGACGCGGTAACCTGAATATCTCCGTCGTAATAGGAACCGGCAATCCATTGCTCTATTGACTATAAAAAATATCTTGTAGCAAGAACCGGAAAGCATCATCGGATGCAATCAAAGACCCAAATGTAATGCCTTGTATTCCTTTGGATCTTGTCGGTACGGTTGAGAGTGGGATCATGTAGTCCGAGCGGCGCACAGACTCCATATACCATCGCTAGTCTCGGAGATGGAACACTCTGGATTCAAACCATCCGCTACTGTTGCCTCTTTAACTTCTGAGATGGGTGACGCGGTAACCTGAATATCTCCGTCGTAATAGGAACCGGCAATCCATTGCTCTATTGACTATAAAAAATATCTTGTAGCAAGAACCGGAAAGCATCATCGGATGCAATCAAAGACCCAAATGTAATGCCTTGTATTCCTTTGGATCTTGTCGGTACGGTTGAGAGTGGGATCATGTAGTCCGAGCGGCGCACAGACTCCATATACCATCGCTAGTCTCGGAGATGGAACACTCTGGATTCAAACCATCCGCTACTGTTGCCTCTTTAACTTCTGAGATGGGTGACGCGGTAACCTGAATATCTCCGTCGTAATAGGAACCGGCAATCCATTGCTCTATTGACTATAAAAAATATCTTGTAGCAAGAACCGGAAAGCATCATCGGATGCAATCAAAGACCCAAATGTAATGCCTTGTATTCCTTTGGATCTTGTCGGTACGGTTGAGAGTGGGATCATGTAGTCCGAGCGGCGCACAGACTCCATATACCATCGCTAGTCTCGGAGATGGAACACTCTGGATTCAAACCATCCGCTACTGTTGCCTCTTTAACTTCTGAGATGGGTGACGAGGTAACTGAATATCTCCGGCGTAAAAGGAACCGGCAATCCATTGCTCTATTGACTATAAAAAATATCTTGTAGCAAGAACCGGAAAGCATCATCGGATGCAATCAAAGACCCAAATGTAATGCCTTGTATTCCTTTGGATCTTGTCGGTACGGTTGAGAGTGGGATCATGTAGTCCGAGCGGCGCACAGACTCCATATACCATCGCTAGTCTCGGAGATGGAACACTCTGGATTCAAACCATCCGCTACTGTTGCCTCTTTAACTTCTGAGATGGGTGACGCGGTAACCTGAATATCTCCGTCGTAATAGGAACCGGCAATCCATTGCTCTATTGACTATAAAAAATATCTTGTAGCAAGAACCGGAAAGCATCATCGGATGCAATCAAAGACCCAAATGTAATGCCTTGTATTCCTTTGGATCTTGTCGGTACGGTTGAGAGTGGGATCATGTAGTCCGAGCGGCGCACAGACTCCATATACCATCGCTAGTCTCGGAGATGGAACACTCTGGATTCAAACAATCCGCTACTGTTGCCTCTTTAACTTCTGAGATGGGTGACGAGGTAACTGAATATCTCCGGCGTAAAAGGAACCGGCAATCCATTGCTCTATTGACTATAAAAAATATCTTGTAGCAAGAACCGGAAAGCATCATCGGATGCAATCAAAGACCCAAATGTAATGCCTTGTATTCCTTTGGATCTTGTCGGTACGGTTGAGAGTGGGATCATGTAGTCCGAGCGGCGCACAGACTCCATATACCATCGCTAGTCTCGGAGATGGAACACTCTGGATTCAAACCATCCGCTACTGTTGCCTCTTTAACTTCTGAGATGGGTGACGCGGTAACCTGAATATCTCCGTCGTAATAGGAACCGGCAATCCATTGCTCTATTGACTATAAAAAATATCTTGTAGCAAGAACCGGAAAGCATCATCGGATGCAATCAAAGACCCAAATGTAATGCCTTGTATTCCTTTGGATCTTGTCGGTACGGTTGAGAGTGGGATCATGTAGTCCGAGCGGCGCACAGACTCCATATACCATCGCTAGTCTCGGAGATGGAACACTCTGGATTCAAACAATCCGCTACTGTTGCCTCTTTAACTTCTGAGATGGGTGACGAGGTAACTGAATATCTCCGGCGTAAAAGGAACCGGCAATCCATTGCTCTATTGACTATAAAAAATATCTTGTAGCAAGAACCGGAAAGCATCATCGGATGCAATCAAAGACCCAAATGTAATGCCTTGTATTCCTTTGGATCTTGTCGGTACGGTTGAGAGTGGGATCATGTAGTCCGAGCGGCGCACAGACTCCATATACCATCGCTAGTCTCGGAGATGGAACACTCTGGATTCAAACCATCCGCTACTGTTGCCTCTTTAACTTCTGAGATGGGTGACGCGGTAACCTGAATATCTCCGTCGTAATAGGAACCGGCAATCCATTGCTCTATTGACTATAAAAAATATCTTGTAGCAAGAACCGGAAAGCATCATCGGATGCAATCAAAGACCCAAATGTAATGCCTTGTATTCCTTTGGATCTTGTCGGTACGGTTGAGAGTGGGATCATGTAGTCCGAGCGGCGCACAGACTCCATATACCATCGCTAGTCTCGGAGATGGAACACTCTGGATTCAAACCATCCGCTACTGTTGCCTCTTTAACTTCTGAGATGGGTGACGCGGTAACCTGAATATCTCCGTCGTAATAGGAACCGGCAATCCATTGCTCTATTGACTATAAAAAATATCTTGTAGCAAGAACCGGAAAGCATCATCGGATGCAATCAAAGACCCAAATGTAATGCCTTGTATTCCTTTGGATCTTGTCGGTACGGTTGAGAGTGGGATCATGTAGTCCGAGCGGCGCACAGACTCCATATACCATCGCTAGTCTCGGAGATGGAACACTCTGGATTCAAACAATCCGCTACTGTTGCCTCTTTAACTTCTGAGATGGGTGACGCGGTAACCTGAATATCTCCGTCGTAATAGGAACCGGCAATCCATTGCTCTATTGACTATAAAAAATATCTTGTAGCAAGAACCGGAAAGCATCATCGGATGCAAACAAAGACCCAAATGTAATGCCTTGTATTCCTTTGGATCTTGTCGGTACGGTTGAGAGTGGGATCATGTAGTCCGAGCGGCGCACAGACTCCATATACCATCGCTAGTCTCGGAGATGGAACACTCTGGATTCAAACAATCCGCTACTGTTGCCTCTTTAACTTCTGAGATGGGTGACGAGGTAACTGAATATCTCCGGCGTAAAAGGAACCGGCAATCCATTGCTCTATTGACTATAAAAAATATCTTGTAGCAAGAACCGGAAAGCATCATCGGATGCAATCAAAGACCCAAATGTAATGCCTTGTATTCCTTTGGATCTTGTCGGTACGGTTGAGAGTGGGATCATGTAGTCCGAGCGGCGCACAGACTCCATATACCATCGCTCGTCTCGGAGATGGAACACTCTGGATTCAAACCATCCGCTACTGTTGCCTCTTTAACTTCTGAGATGGGTGACGCGGTAACCTGAATATCTCCGTCGTAATAGGAACCGGCAATCCATTGCTCTATTGACTATAAAAAATATCTTGTAGCAAGAACCGGAAAGCATCATCGGATGCAATCAAAGACCCAAATGTAATGCCTTGTATTCCTTTGGATCTTGTCGGTAAGGTTGAGAGTGGGATCATGTAGTCCGAGCGGCGCACAGACTCCATATACCATCGCTAGTCTCGGAGATGGAACACTCTGGATTCAAACAATCCGCTACTGTTGCCTCTTTAACTTCTGAGATGGGTGACGAGGTAACTGAATATCTCCGGCGTAATAGGAACCGGCAATCCATTGCTCTATTGACTATAAAAAATATCTTGTAGCAAGAACCGGAAAGCATCATCGGATGCAATCAAAGACCCAAATGTAATGCCTTGTATTCCTTTGGATCTTGTCGGTACGGTTGAGAGTGGGATCATGTAGTCCGAGCGGCGCACAGACTCCATATACCATCGCTAGTCTCGGAGATGGAACACTCTGGATTCAAACAATCCGCTACTGTTGCCTCTTTAACTTCTGAGATGGGTGACGAGGTAACTGAATATCTCCGGCGTAATAGGAACCGGCAATCCATTGCTCTATTGACTATAAAAAATATCTTGTAGCAAGAACCGGAAAGCATCATCGGATGCAATCAAAGACCCAAATGTAATGCCTTGTATTCCTTTGGATCTTGTCGGTACGGTTGAGAGTGGGATCATGTAGTCCGAGCGGCGCACAGACTCCATATACCATCGCTAGTCTCGGAGATGGAACACTCTGGATTCAAACAATCCGCTACTGTTGCCTCTTTAACTTCTGAGATGGGTGACGAGGTAACTGAATATCTCCGGCGTAAAAGGAACCGGCAATCCATTGCTCTATTGACTATAAAAAATATCTTGTAGCAAGAACCGGAAAGCATCATCGGATGCAATCAAAGACCCAAATGTAATGCCTTGTATTCCTTTGGATCTTGTCGGTACGGTTGAGAGTGGGATCATGTAGTCCGAGCGGCGCACAGACTCCATATACCATCGCTAGTCTCGGAGATGGAACACTCTGGATTCAAACAATTCGCTACTGTTGCCTCTTTAACTTCTGAGATGGGTGACGAGGTAACTGAATATCTCCGGCGTAATAGGAACCGGCAATCCATTGCTCTATTGACTATAAAAAATATCTTGTAGCAAGAACCGGAAAGCATCATCGGATGCAATCAAAGACCCAAATGTAATGCCTTGTATTCCTTTGGATCTTGTCGGTACGGTTGAGAGTGGGATCATGTAGTCCGAGCGGCGCACAGACTCCATATACCATCGCTAGTCTCGGAGATGGAACACTCTGGATTCAAACAATCCGCTACTGTTGCCTCTTTAACTTCTGAGATGGGTGACGAGGTAACTGAATATCTCCGGCGTAATAGGAACCGGCAATCCATTGCTCTATTGACTATAAAAAATATCTTGTAGCAAGAACCGGAAAGCATCATCGGATGCAATCAAAGACCCAAATGTAATGCCTTGTATTCCTTTGGATCTTGTCGGTACGGTTGAGAGTGGGATCATGTAGTCCGAGCGGCGCACAGACTCCATATACCATCGCTAGTCTCGGAGATGGAACACTCTGGATTCAAACAATCCGCTACTGTTGCCTCTTTAACTTCTGAGATGGGTGACGAGGTAACTGAATATCTCCGGCGTAAAAGGAACCGGCAATCCATTGCTCTATTGACTATAAAAAATATCTTGTAGCAAGAACCGGAAAGCATCATCGGATGCAATCAAAGACCCAAATGTAATGCCTTGTATTCCTTTGGATCTTGTCGGTACGGTTGAGAGTGGGATCATGTAGTCCGAGCGGCGCACAGACTCCATATACCATCGCTAGTCTCGGAGATGGAACACTCTGGATTCAAACCATCCGCTACTGTTGCCTCTTTAACTTCTGAGATGGGTGACGAGGTAACTGAATATCTCCGGCGTAAAAGGAACCGGCAATCCATTGCTCTATTGACTATAAAAAATATCTTGTAGCAAGAACCGGAAAGCATCATCGGATGCAATCAAAGACCCAAATGTAATGCCTTGTATTCCTTTGGATCTTGTCGGTACGGTTGAGAGTGGGATCATGTAGTCCGAGCGGCGCACAGACTCCATATACCATCGCTAGTCTCGGAGATGGAACACTCTGGATTCAAACAATCCGCTACTGTTGCCTCTTTAACTTCTGAGATGGGTGACGAGGTAACTGAATATCTCCGGCGTAAAAGGAACCGGCAATCCATTGCTCTATTGACTATAAAAAATATCTTGTAGCAAGAACCGGAAAGCATCATCGGATGCAATCAAAGACCCAAATGTAATGCCTTGTATTCCTTTGGATCTTGTCGGTAAGGTTGAGAGTGGGATCATGTAGTCCGAGCGGCGCACAGACTCCATATACCATCGCTAGTCTCGGAGATGGAACACTCTGGATTCAAACAATCCGCTACTGTTGCCTCTTTAACTTCTGAGATGGGTGACGAGGTAACTGAATATCTCCGGCGTAAAAGGAACCGGCAATCCATTGCTCTATTGACTATAAAAAATATCTTGTAGCAAGAACCGGAAAGCATCATCGGATGCAATCAAAGACCCAAATGTAATGCCTTGTATTCCTTTGGATCTTGTCGGTACGGTTGAGAGTGGGATCATGTAGTCCGAGCGGCGCACAGACTCCATATACCATCGCTAGTCTCGGAGATGGAACACTCTGGATTCAAACAATCCGCTACTGTTGCCTCTTTAACTTCTGAGATGGGTGACGCGGTAACCTGAATATCTCCGTCGTAATAGGAACCGGCAATCCATTGCTCTATTGACTATAAAAAATATCTTGTAGCAAGAACCGGAAAGCATCATCGGATGCAATCAAAGACCCAAATGTAATGCCTTGTATTCCTTTGGATCTTGTCGGTACGGTTGAGAGTGGGATCATGTAGTCCGAGCGGCGCACAGACTCCATATACCATCGCTAGTCTCGGAGATGGAACACTCTGGATTCAAACCATCCGCTACTGTTGCCTCTTTAACTTCTGAGATGGGTGACGAGGTAACTGAATATCTCCGGCGTAAAAGGAACCGGCAATCCATTGCTCTATTGACTATAAAAAATATCTTGTAGCAAGAACCGGAAAGCATCATCGGATGCAATCAAAGACCCAAATGTAATGCCTTGTATTCCTTTGGATCTTGTCGGTACGGTTGAGAGTGGGATCATGTAGTCCGAGCGGCGCACAGACTCCATATACCATCGCTAGTCTCGGAGATGGAACACTCTGGATTCAAACAATCCGCTACTGTTGCCTCTTTAACTTCTGAGATGGGTGACGCGGTAACCTGAATATCTCCGTCGTAATAGGAACCGGCAATCCATTGCTCTATTGACTATAAAAAATATCTTGTAGCAAGAACCGGAAAGCATCATCGGATGCAATCAAAGACCCAAATGTAATGCCTTGTATTCCTTTGGATCTTGTCGGTACGGTTGAGAGTGGGATCATGTAGTCCGAGCGGCGCACAGACTCCATATACCATCGCTAGTCTCGGAGATGGAACACTCTGGATTCAAACCATCCGCTACTGTTGCCTCTTTAACTTCTGAGATGGGTGACGAGGTAACTGAATATCTCCGTCGTAATAGGAACCGGCAATCCATTGCTCTATTGAATGTCAATATGAATCACAATTGTGAGATGGAGGGAAGTGGTTCTGTTCTTTATAGCTCTTAATAAATTTTGTCTCGTGATTTTTCCCAAGCCTTGTTCTGCCATCCATTTACTCAAGCGCACTGTTTTCTTCCGCCCGCCTTTAATCTGTCCTGTTAGTATCAAATTTTCCAAACCTTCATTCCTGATTATGTGTCCCAGAAATTTCAACGACCAAAGCAGACTGAATTGCCTTTTTTTAACTTCTGAAGTGAGGGATGGAGTAACCTGAATATCTCCGGCGCAAAAGGAACCGGCAAACCATTGCTCTATTAAATGTCAATATGAATCGCAATTGTGAGATGGAGGGAAGTCTCTCTGTCCTTTGTAGCTCTTAAAAATTTTGTCTTGTGATTTTTCCTAAACCTTGTTCTGTCATTCATTTAATCAAGCACACTAAATATATTGTGCGTTGTTTTCTTCAGTCCGTCCTGTCTTCAATCTGCCTAATGAGTATCAAATTTTCCAAACCCTCATTCCTGATTATTTGCCCCAGAAATTTCAACTGCCTCTTTCTGACGTTAAGTAAAAGTTTCCATTTTGTTTCCATATTCACTAAAACTTCGTGATTGTTCGTTCCATGATATCCTCAGCACCCTTCTCGGAACAACATTTCTGCTGCTTCAAGTCTCTTCTTCATCTGTGAAGAGATTGTTCAGCATTCACTGCCATATAGGAAGGCAGGTATCGCGTAGCACTTCCGTACTTCCCGATGTTAAGTAATAGTTTCCCTTTTGCTTGCATTTTCACTAAAACTTCGTCATTGCTCACATGTTCGTTCCATGGTATCCTCAGCACCGTTCTAGGAACAACATTTCTGCTGCTTCAAGTCTCTTCTTCATCTGTGAAGAGATTGTTCAGCATTCACTGCCATATAGGAAGACAGGTATCGCGTAACGCTTCCGTACTCTTTTATTTGTTTCTAACGAATTTTTTCTGGTTTTTAATACTTTGCTCACAGCATCTTTCGCTATCTCAGTCCATCTACGAATTTCAGTATCGCACATTCCATCTTCTGTTCAAACACTTCCCCGATATTTAAATTACCTTTCTTTTCCAGCATTCACTGCCCTATAAGAAGATAGATAGGGCGTAGCATCTCAGCGAAAAGCAAAGCGAATAATAATCCTTATATATGATTTGAAACTTCTATCGGTGTAAGCTATGATGAATAAAATAAAAGAAAGAAGAGATATACAACGACCAAAGGAGAGGGAATTGCCTCTTTAACTTCTGCGATGAGTGATGGAGTAACCTGAATATCTCCGGCGCAAAAGGAACCGTCAATCCATTGCTCTGTTGAATGTCAATATGAATATCAATTGTGAGATGGAGGGGAGAGGTTCTGTTATTTGGTCGCTCTTAATAAGTTTTGTCTTGTCATTTCTCCTAAACCTTGTTCTACCATCCATTTGCCTAAGCACACCAAGCACTTATGTGTTGCTTTATTCCATCCCTCTTGCCTTCAATCTGTCCTGTGAGTATCAAAATTTCCAAACCTTCTTTCCTCATTATATGCCATAGAAATTTCAACTCTCATTTTCTGATGTCAGGAGGACAGATATCATGTGACAGTTCCGTATTCTTTTTTGTTTCTAACGAAAATTTTTCTGGTTCTTAATTCTTCGCTCAAGGCATCTTTCGCTCTATCTCAGTCCATCTACGAATTTCAGGATCGCACTTTCCATCTGTTAAAACACTTCCCCGATATTTAAACTATCTTTCTTTTCCAGCATTCACCGTCATATTAGAAGATAGATAGGGCGTAGCATCTCAGCGAAACGCAAAGCCTATAATAATCCTTATATATGATTTTAACCTTCTATCGTTGTAAGCTATGATGAATAAAATAAAAGAAAGAAAGAGATATACAACGACCAAAGGAGAGTGAATTAAACTCAAGTGGACGCTCCCTTGCATGACGTCATTTTTGATAGTCCGGTTGTCATTAGGGTCGTAATAGGCTCTCTTAATCGATGACTTGGTCGCTGATTAGCGAATGACGCAGCTTAATTGAGCATCTGTTTGCGTCGTTATTGAGCAGAATCGGCGCAAGTTGAGCTCACTCGCCCGTTCGAATGTCTGCTATACTGTTTATGCAAAAGCGCGGTAAAACGCTCGAGTTGGCGCCAAACGACCCAACAATCGGCTGCAACCACTTAACAAATTTGGGAATGAACCCGAATTTCGACTTTCCTTTTCGCTGCGTCTTCCATCTTTATTCTTCCTTCCTATTTTTTTTATTTTTATTTTCCGTCTACTTTTTATTCTTTCCGTCCTTTCCATCTTTCTTTTAAATTGCTGTCATTTTTATTTTTCAGCCATTTTGATCTTTGTCAACATCCTGCTTTTCTTTCTTTCACTCTTTCTCTTTTTTTTATGTCCCTCTTTGCTTTCTTTCTTTATTTGTCATCTCGTTTTTCTATTAATTATTTCTTTCATCAGTATAAATCTTTTTCCTTTCTCTCCTTTTTCTTTTTCTTTCTTTCTTTCTTTCTTTTTTCGTTTTCCTATTAATTCTTTCTTTCATCAGTATAAATCTTTTTCCTTTCTCTCCTTTTTCTTTTTCTTTCTTTCTTTCTTTCTTTTTTCGTTTTCCTATTAATTCTTTCTTTCATCAGTATAAATCTTTTTCCTTTCTCTCCTTTTTCTTTTTCTTTCTTTCTTTCTTTCTTTTTTCGTTTTCCTATTAATTCTTTCTTTCATCAGTATAAATCTTTTTCCTTTCTCTCCTTTTTCTTTTTCTTTCTTTCTTTCTTTCTTTCTTTTTTCGTTTTCCTATTAATTCTTTCTTTCATCAGTATAAATCTTTTTCCTTTCTCTCCTTTTTCTTTTTCTTTCTTTCTTTCTTTCTTTTTTCGTTTTTCTATTAATTATTTCTTTCATCAGTATAAATCTTTTTCCTTTCTCTCCTTTTTCTTTTTCTTTCTTTATTTCTTTCTTTTTTCGTTTTCCTATTAATTCTTTCTTTCATCAGTATAAATCTTTTTCCTTTCTCTCCTTTTTCTTTTTCTTTCTTTCTTTCTTTCTTTCTTTCTTTTTTCGTTTTCCTATTAATTCTTTCTTTCATCAGTATAAATCTTTTTCCTTTCTCTCCTTTTTCTTTTTCTTTCTTTCTTTCTTTCTTTCTTTTTTCGTTTTCCTATTAATTCTTTCTTTCATCAGTATAAATCTTTTTCCTTTCTCTCCTTTTTCTTTTTCTTTCTTTCTTTCTTTCTTTCTTTTTTCGTTTTCCTATTAATTCTTTCTTTCATCAGTATAAATCTTTTTCCTTTCTCTCCTTTTTCTTTTTCTTTCTTTCTTTCTTTCTTTCTTTTTTCGTTTTCCTATTAATTCTTTCTTTCATCAGTATAAATCTTTTTCCTTTCTCTCCTTTTTCTTTTTCTTTCTTTATTTCTTTCTTTTTTCGTTTTCCTATTAATTCTTTCTTTCATCAGTATAAATCTTTTTCCTTTCTCTCCTTTTTCTTTTTCTTTCTTTCTTTCTTTCTTTCTTTTTTCGTTTTCCTATTAATTCTTTCTTTCATCAGTATAAATCTTTTTCCTTTCTCTCCTTTTTCTTTTTCTTTCTTTATTTCTTTCTTTTTTCGTTTTCCTATTAATTCTTTCTTTCATCAGTATAAATCTTTTTCCTTTCTCTCCTTTTTCTTTTTCTTTCTTTCTTTCTTTCTTTCTTTTTTCGTTTTCCTATTAATTCTTTCTTTCATCAGTATAAATCTTTTTCCTTTCTCTCCTTTTTCTTTTTCTTTCTTTCTTTCTTTCTTTCTTTTTTCGTTTTCCTATTAATTCTTTCTTTCATCAGTATAAATCTTTTTCCTTTCTCTCCTTTTTCTTTTTCTTTCTTTCTTTCTTTCTTTCTTTTTTCGTTTTCCTATTAATTCTTTCTTTCATCAGTATAAATCTTTTTCCTTTCTCTCCTTTTTCTTTTTCTTTCTTTCTTTCTTTCTTTCTTTTTTCGTTTTCCTATTAATTCTTTCTTTCATCAGTATAAATCTTTTTCCTTTCTCTCCTTTTTCTTTTTCTTTCTTTCTTTCTTTCTTTCTTTTTTCGTTTTCCTATTAATTCTTTCTTTCATCAGTATAAATCTTTTTCCTTTCTCTCCTTTTTCTTTTTCTTTCTTTCTTTCTTTCTTTCTTTTTTCGTTTTCCTATTAATTCTTTCTTTCATCAGTATAAATCTTTTTCCTTTCTCTCCTTTTTCTTTTTCTTTCTTTCTTTCTTTCTTTCTTTTTTCGTTTTCCTATTAATTCTTTCTTTCATCAGTATAAATCTTTTTCCTTTCTCTCCTTTTTCTTTTTCTTTCTTTCTTTCTTTCTTTCTTTTTTCGTTTTCCTATTAATTCTTTCTTTCATCAGTATAAATCTTTTTCCTTTCTCTCCTTTTTCTTTTTCTTTCTTTCTTTCTTTCTTTCTTTTTTCGTTTTCCTATTAATTCTTTCTTTCATCAGTATAAATCTTTTTCCTTTCTCTCCTTTTTCTTTTTCTTTCTTTATTTCTTTCTTTTTTCGTTTTCCTATTAATTCTTTCTTTCATCAGTATAAATCTTTTTCCTTTCTCTCCTTTTTCTTTTTCTTTCTTTCTTTCTTTCTTTCTTTTTTCGTTTTCCTATTAATTCTTTCTTTCATCAGTATAAATCTTTTTCCTTTCTCTCCTTTTTCTTTTTCTTTCTTTATTTCTTTCTTTTTTCGTTTTCCTATTAATTCTTTCTTTCATCAGTATAAATCTTTTTCCTTTCTCTCCTTTTTCTTTTTCTTTCTTTCTTTCTTTCTTTTTTCGTTTTCCTATTAATTCTTTCTTTCATCAGTATAAATCTTTTTCCTTTCTCTCCTTTTTCTTTTTCTTTCTTTCTTTCTTTCTTTCTTTTTTCGTTTTCCTATTAATTCTTTCTTTCATCAGTATAAATCTTTTTCCTTTCTCTCCTTTTTCTTTTTCTTTCTTTCTTTCTTTCTTTTTTCGTTTTCCTATTAATTCTTTCTTTCATCAGTATAAATCTTTTTCCTTTCTCTCCTTTTTCTTTTTCTTTCTTTCTTTCTTTCTTTCTTTTTTCGTTTTCCTATTAATTCTTTCTTTCATCAGTATAAATCTTTTTCCTTTCTCTCCTTTTTCTTTTTCTTTCTTTCTTTCTTTCTTTTTTCGTTTTCCTATTAATTCTTTCTTTCATCAGTATAAATCTTTTTCCTTTCTCTCCTTTTTCTTTTTCTTTCTTTCTTTCTTTCTTTTTTCGTTTTCCTATTAATTCTTTCTTTCATCAGTATAAATCTTTTTCCTTTCTCTCCTTTTTCTTTTTCTTTCTTTCTTTCTTTCTTTTTTCGTTTTCCTATTAATTCTTTCTTTCATCAGTATAAATCTTTTTCCTTTCTCTCCTTTTTCTTTTTCTTTCTTTATTTCTTTCTTTTTTCGTTTTCCTATTAATTCTTTCTTTCATCAGTATAAATCTTTTTCCTTTCTCTCCTTTTTCTTTTTCTTTCTTTCTTTCTTTCTTTTTTCGTTTTCCTATTAATTCTTTCTTTCATCAGTATAAATCTTTTTCCTTTCTCTCCTTTTTCTTTTTCTTTCTTTCTTTCTTTCTTTTTTCGTTTTCCTATTAATTCTTTCTTTCATCAGTATAAATCTTTTTCCTTTCTCTCCTTTTTCTTTTTCTTTCTTTCTTTCTTTCTTTTTTCGTTTTCCTATTAATTCTTTCTTTCATCAGTATAAATCTTTTTCCTTTCTCTCCTTTTTCTTTTTCTTTCTTTCTTTCTTTCTTTCTTTTTTCGTTTTCCTATTAATTCTTTCTTTCATCAGTATAAATCTTTTTCCTTTCTCTCCTTTTTCTTTTTCTTTCTTTCTTTCTTTCTTTTTTCGTTTTTCTATTAATTATTTCTTTCATCAGTATAAATCTTTTTCCTTTCTCTCCTTTTTCTTTTTCTTTCTTTATTTCTTTCTTTTTTCGTTTTCCTATTAATTCTTTCTTTCATCAGTATAAATCTTTTTCCTTTCTCTCCTTTTTCTTTTTCTTTCTTTCTTTCTTTCTTTCTTTTTTCGTTTTCCTATTAATTCTTTCTTTCATCAGTATAAATCTTTTTCCTTTCTCTCCTTTTTCTTTTTCTTTCTTTCTTTCTTTCTTTCTTTTTTCGTTTTCCTATTAATTCTTTCTTTCATCAGTATAAATCTTTTTCCTTTCTCTCCTTTTTCTTTTTCTTTCTTTCTTTCTTTCTTTCTTTTTTCGTTTTCCTATTAATTCTTTCTTTCATCAGTATAAATCTTTTTCCTTTCTCTCCTTTTTCTTTTTCTTTCTTTCTTTCTTTCTTTCTTTTTTCGTTTTCCTATTAATTCTTTCTTTCATCAGTATAAATCTTTTTCCTTTCTCTCCTTTTTCTTTTTCTTTCTTTATTTCTTTCTTTTTTCGTTTTCCTATTAATTCTTTCTTTCATCAGTATAAATCTTTTTCCTTTCTCTCCTTTTTCTTTTTCTTTCTTTCTTTCTTTCTTTCTTTTTTCGTTTTCCTATTAATTCTTTCTTTCATCAGTATAAATCTTTTTCCTTTCTCTCCTTTTTCTTTTTCTTTCTTTATTTCTTTCTTTTTTCGTTTTCCTATTAATTCTTTCTTTCATCAGTATAAATCTTTTTCCTTTCTCTCCTTTTTCTTTTTCTTTCTTTCTTTCTTTCTTTCTTTTTTCGTTTTCCTATTAATTCTTTCTTTCATCAGTATAAATCTTTTTCCTTTCTCTCCTTTTTCTTTTTCTTTCTTTCTTTCTTTCTTTCTTTTTTCGTTTTCCTATTAATTCTTTCTTTCATCAGTATAAATCTTTTTCCTTTCTCTCCTTTTTCTTTTTCTTTCTTTCTTTCTTTCTTTCTTTTTTCGTTTTCCTATTAATTCTTTCTTTCATCAGTATAAATCTTTTTCCTTTCTCTCCTTTTTCTTTTTCTTTCTTTCTTTCTTTCTTTTTTCGTTTTCCTATTAATTCTTTCTTTCATCAGTATAAATCTTTTTCCTTTCTCTCCTTTTTCTTTTTCTTTCTTTCTTTCTTTCTTTCTTTTTTCGTTTTCCTATTAATTCTTTCTTTCATCAGTATAAATCTTTTTCCTTTCTCTCCTTTTTCTTTTTCTTTCTTTCTTTCTTTCTTTCTTTTTTCGTTTTCCTATTAATTCTTTCTTTCATCAGTATAAATCTTTTTCCTTTCTCTCCTTTTTCTTTTTCTTTCTTTCTTTCTTTCTTTCTTTTTTCGTTTTCCTATTAATTCTTTCTTTCATCAGTATAAATCTTTTTCCTTTCTCTCCTTTTTCTTTTTCTTTCTTTCTTTCTTTCTTTCTTTCTTTTTTCGTTTTCCTATTAATTCTTTCTTTCATCAGTATAAATCTTTTTCCTTTCTCTCCTTTTTCTTTTTCTTTCTTTCTTTCTTTCTTTCTTTTTTCGTTTTCCTATTAATTCTTTCTTTCATCAGTATAAATCTTTTTCCTTTCTCTCCTTTTTCTTTTTCTTTCTTTATTTCTTTCTTTTTTCGTTTTCCTATTAATTCTTTCTTTCATCAGTATAAATCTTTTTCCTTTCTCTCCTTTTTCTTTTTCTTTCTTTCTTTCTTTCTTTTTTCGTTTTCCTATTAATTCTTTCTTTCATCAGTATAAATCTTTTTCCTTTCTCTCCTTTTTCTTTTTCTTTCTTTATTTCTTTCTTTTTTCGTTTTCCTATTAATTCTTTCTTTCATCAGTATAAATCTTTTTCCTTTCTCTCCTTTTTCTTTTTCTTTCTTTCTTTCTTTCTTTTTTCGTTTTCCTATTAATTCTTTCTTTCATCAGTATAAATCTTTTTCCTTTCTCTCCTTTTTCTTTTTCTTTCTTTCTTTCTTTCTTTCTTTTTTCGTTTTCCTATTAATTCTTTCTTTCATCAGTATAAATCTTTTTCCTTTCTCTCCTTTTTCTTTTTCTTTCTTTCTTTCTTTCTTTTTTCGTTTTCCTATTAATTCTTTCTTTCATCAGTATAAATCTTTTTCCTTTCTCTCCTTTTTCTTTTTCTTTCTTTCTTTCTTTCTTTCTTTTTTCGTTTTCCTATTAATTCTTTCTTTCATCAGTATAAATCTTTTTCCTTTCTCTCCTTTTTCTTTTTCTTTCTTTCTTTCTTTCTTTTTTCGTTTTCCTATTAATTCTTTCTTTCATCAGTATAAATCTTTTTCCTTTCTCTCCTTTTTCTTTTTCTTTCTTTCTTTCTTTCTTTTTTCGTTTTCCTATTAATTCTTTCTTTCATCAGTATAAATCTTTTTCCTTTCTCTCCTTTTTCTTTTTCTTTCTTTCTTTCTTTCTTTTTTCGTTTTCCTATTAATTCTTTCTTTCATCAGTATAAATCTTTTTCCTTTCTCTCCTTTTTCTTTTTCTTTCTTTATTTCTTTCTTTTTTCGTTTTCCTATTAATTCTTTCTTTCATCAGTATAAATCTTTTTCCTTTCTCTCCTTTTTCTTTTTCTTTCTTTCTTTCTTTCTTTTTTCGTTTTCCTATTAATTCTTTCTTTCATCAGTATAAATCTTTTTCCTTTCTCTCCTTTTTCTTTTTCTTTCTTTCTTTCTTTCTTTTTTCGTTTTCCTATTAATTCTTTCTTTCATCAGTATAAATCTTTTTCCTTTCTCTCCTTTTTCTTTTTCTTTCTTTATTTCTTTCTTTTTTCGTTTTCCTATTAATTCTTTCTTTCATCAGTATAAATCTTTTTCCTTTCTCTCCTTTTTCTTTTTCTTTCTTTCTTTCTTTCTTTTTTCGTTTTCCTATTAATTCTTTCTTTCATCAGTATAAATCTTTTTCCTTTCTCTCCTTTTTCTTTTTCTTTCTTTCTTTCTTTCTTTTTTCGTTTTCCTATTAATTCTTTCTTTCATCAGTATAAATCTTTTTCCTTTCTCTCCTTTTTCTTTTTCTTTCTTTCTTTCTTTCTTTTTTCGTTTTCCTATTAATTCTTTCTTTCATCAGTATAAATCTTTTTCCTTTCTCTCCTTTTTCTTTTTCTTTCTTTCTTTCTTTCTTTTTTCGTTTTCCTATTAATTCTTTCTTTCATCAGTATAAATCTTTTTCCTTTCTCTCCTTTTTCTTTTTCTTTCTTTCTTTCTTTCTTTTTTCGTTTTCCTATTAATTCTTTCTTTCATCAGTATAAATCTTTTTCCTTTCTCTCCTTTTTCTTTTTCTTTCTTTCTTTCTTTCTTTTTTCGTTTTCCTATTAATTCTTTCTTTCATCAGTATAAATCTTTTTCCTTTCTCTCCTTTTTCTTTTTCTTTCTTTCTTTCTTTCTTTTTTCGTTTTCCTATTAATTCTTTCTTTCATCAGTATAAATCTTTTTCCTTTCTCTCCTTTTTCTTTTTCTTTCTTTCTTTCTTTCTTTTTTCGTTTTCCTATTAATTCTTTCTTTCATCAGTATAAATCTTTTTCCTTTCTCTCTTTTTTCTTTTCTTTCTTTCTTTCTTTCTTTGTTTTTTGTTTTCCTATTAATTCTTTCTTTCATCAGTATAAATCGTTTTCCTTTCTCTCCTTTTCTTTTTCTTTTTTTCTTTCTTTCTTTGTCTTTTTGTTTTCCTATTAATTATTTCTTTCATCAGTATACATCTTTTTCCTTTCTCTCCCTTTTCTTTCTTTCTTTCTTTCTTTCATTCATTCTTTCTTTCCTGTTTCTTTCTTTCTTTCTCTTTTCGTATTCCTATTAATTCTTTCTTTCATCAGTATAAATCTTCTTTCTTCCTTCATTATTTTTTCCATGATTGTTTTCTTTTAATTCTTTGAAAATTTTTGTTCTTTTACAAAGAATCCGTTATTCAATTTCTCCTTACTTTAGTTCGGTTAAAATCTTTCTTTTATTCTTTCACTTGTGCAGTCTCGTTCTTCGTTTGTTTATTTGTTTGTTTCTTTCTTTGTTTCTTTCTTTCTTTTTTCTTTCTTTCTTTCTTTCTTTCTTTCTTTCTTTCTTTAATGATAATCTGACGTTCCTTCTTTCGCACATTGCTCATAATCGCAGAAAATTTAAACCTGAGAGAAATAGTGACAATGTATAACAAAACTTCTCCGTCCATTCCTCTTCTGTTTTCTTCTATATGCCGTGTCCCTTCAGGACGTAAGCGATCATGGCTCTCCCCGTTCTCCTATCCCTTGTAGTTCTCAATACGTTTTGTCCCTTTGCTACTTCTCCCAGGCCCTGTTCTGTCACCCACTTGCTTAAGCCCGCTAGGTATTTCACGCGTTGCTTTCCCTTGTTTCTCTTTCTCTCTATTCCCCCTGTGAGTATCAGATTCTCTAAGCCCTCCTTTCTCATTACGTGCCTCTTTTGTCTACTCTTCTTATTTCTCTAGATTCAACTCATCTTACTCATCCTTCTGACTGGTCCTGATAATAAAAATGAATAACATTTATTTGCAATCGAATGGACATGGCCCCAAATTTTACCTACCTACCTACCTACCTACATATATATATATATATATATATATATATATATATATATATATGTGTGTGTGTGTGTGTGTGTGTGTGTGTGTATGCATGTGTATTGTGTATTTAGGCACCATTTTTTCATTGATGAATGTTTCATTAAATAATATAGATGTTGTCTATTTTATGTAAATTCTTTTTCTATCGTCTGATAAGCTTAATAACATTATCATTAAACGAAGAAAGAAAATCACAATATTGATACATATTTTTTAATCCTATCTAAGCTTTCGGCTTACATAAGCCATTATCAGAGATGACAATTACATTACAATATATTAAGCAATACACGGACAAAACAGTGATGATAGACTGTTTCTGTTTATATGGAAGATTTCCAAGCAACGACAAACTCGTGCATATAAGACGGTGGAATCGAAAATCGCACCGCAGCTCATGACGTCACACATAATCACGCGATGGGAAGTCGTTGGTATAAACCAATGGCTTCTGTTACCAATTATAGGCATTTAAGAATATTTGTGGAGATTTCATAGTTTATTTTGTTCAGGTTAGGTTTCAACTGTTTTATGTATACAGCTTCAAGAATTTTTAGTTTTTGTTTATTGTTTTCATGTTTAAGTATAGTTGTGTTTTCAACAAGGATTTTCCGGAATTGTGTATGTGGTCAGGCATGTTTTTAAATGCCTAAAAATGTTAGAGTTATCATTCAAATGTAGTGTCAAGCGTCATGAAACCGAGTTTGTGGTGTGACCAACATAAATATTATTTAATTTGTTGGAGTGGAGATACAATCTCCCAAAGGGTACTTGAATTTGCAAACTCTGTTGGTTTTTTGCAAATAATTGAGTTGGATATACTAGATTTAGTTTAGTATATATTATTTAATGAAACATGCATCAATATATATATATATATATATATATATATATATATATATATATATATATATATATAGATATATAGATATATATATATATATATGTGTGTGTGTGTGTGTGTGTGTGTTTGTGTGTGTGTGTGTTTGGTTAAACAATTTAGATATATCATGTCGATTTATTTTTGTTGTGGTCCTTTCAAGTTCACGGATGAATTTCTTGGTAACCTCAGAAAATTTCTTCAAAAGATACCAAAATATTTTTTCAATAGTTTTTTATTTTTCCAAGTACTTTCAATCTCATCTGAGATCATCTTTAGGGGGTTAACTTATCTGTGAGTGTGTATATGCGTTTCTGTAGATGCAAAACATTTCAACTGTTAGTTTTACCGCTTATGCAGCGTTCTAGATTTCAAAATTAAAAATTCACGTATAAGGGAAGTAACTATTTAAATGTTTTTAAACGTATACACACACATATACACACACACACACACATACACACACACACACACACACACACACACATATATATATATATATATATATATATATTGAGGTACCTCACCTTTTTACACAAATGGACTCACCCAAGGCATACATATACTACTACCAGTGAATACCCGGACAGTCAGTACGCCAAGTGCTAGACGGTCGAACTCTCTGCCTCTGAGCAGAGAGGAAGCCGGATGAGGCTCCGCCAAAGGGCAGAGTCTCGTTCGGGGAGGTTGACCAACCCGATCCCGTTTATACGGGTTCTACGGGCATTTTTGGCCGAGCTTACGGGCACGGAAAACCCACGTTTAACCCGGCCTTCTGCCACATGCAAACCTCGTGGTGTGTGTGTGTGGCGGGGGGCTAAATATTGCCAGTACGTTAAGTCAAGTCGGACAGTAGTAGTGGAACGTTGAGTCGGTCGGTAGAAAAACGTAGCGGCAAGAGTCACAGTCACTTAGACTCAGTAAGAAGTCATACAGCGATACGTCGATACCAAAGACTTTATATATATATTTGTCTACTAACCCCGCATTCCTGGAACTACTAACCTGTATTACCAGTTTGTATTATTACGTTAATACATTTATTTCCTATATTCATTTTTGGCGTTTGTTATTATTTGATACCGGATTTCATCTCGGAATCCACAACAACTTGGCAACGAGGAATTCGAACTCACAAGGGAAAGGAAAAAGAAAAATTCTCCCTTGCCGACCATAACAACTTGGTGACGAGAAATTGGGATCTACACGGAAAGAAAAAAAATTTCTCTTCTCGCCACAACAGCTTGGACGACAAGAATTTGCACTTCTCGGGGACTCAAAAGAAAAAAATTGCCGTTTTTCCCAGTATCCACAACAACTTAGCGACAAAGATTTACGAGGATTAAAATACGCAAAATCGAGTTTTTCGTAAGACTCTTATGTAGGAGGATTTTAAAAGTATTTTAGTTGAACTTGTAAAATACCAAAATGAACAGCAATTACAATTCCAAGAAAGAATAGAAGAGAAGTGGCAAAAGCAATTACTACAAACGCAGAAGGAAAATCAAGAAAGACAAATGCAACTCGAGGAACTAATGTTAAAGGTAGCGTGTAACAAACAACAAAATATCGAAAAAGAGGCGACTTTTTCCCAAGACGCAGTGTGGAATACGATAGAAACATTCAATTACTCCCTAGAAAAGGATAAAAATTTCGGGTACTACTTCAGACGTTATGAAGACATCTATAACATCGATTGTCAAAACTGGACAGAAGCAAAGAAGCTACGTCTGTTACTCAGAAAATTAGGAACAGAAAAATACACAAAGTTTGTGGATTACATCTTGCCAAAAAAGACAAATGAGTTAACGTTTGACGAAGCAGTTACATGCCTTACAGAACTTTTCAGTACAAAGACGTCACTATTTCACAAAAGGTGGAAATGTCTTAACCTTGTAAAGGACGAAAATCAGGACTACTCCACGTTCAACGCAATCGTGACCAAATATTGTGACGACTTCAAGTTGGCAGAATTAACACCGGACAATTTCAAGTGTCTTATTTTTGTACAAGGGTTAGTCTCAGCTAAAGATAGTGAAATGCGCAAAAGAATGCTTTCAAAATGAGCCTGGATTAACACTACAAAAATTATAAGAAGACTGCCAAAAATTCCTCAGTATAAAGAACGACTCGAAGGATATCGAGGAGTCAGGAGTAGCGCATATACGTAAGTTGAACAAAAGTTAAAAAAAAAATATCCAGCCAGCAGTAAAAAAGAAGCGAGACGTGCCGTTTGCCCACAGAATACGTTGTGTGTATGATAAGTTATTGCCGAACAAGAACAAAAACCGGCATACACCTATAGTACTCAAGAGATCATTCGAACCTGCTACAATAATTAACAGACTAGGAAATGTGATGTAAACAGTACAAGGCGAAAAGTCTACCCACAGAAGACATATTGAGCAAATACAAAATGAGATTCAAAGACCTCAGGAAAACACAGAAATTAGAAGGTCAAACAGGAAGAGAAAATCTACCAAACCTCTGATTATCGACCATAAGAGAGAAAAAATACTAACTGCCCCTAAAAGGGATTTAAGTAGGGGGTATTGAGGGGTCTCCCCTTTTTACACAAATGGACTCACCCAAGGTACACATATACTACTACCAGTGAATACCCGGACGGTCAGTACGTCAAGTGCTAGACGGTCGAACTCTCTGCCTCTGAACAGAGAGGACCCCGGTCGAGGCTCCGCCGAAGGGCAGAGTCTAGTTCGGGGAGGTTGACCAACCCGATCTCGTTTATACGGGTTCTACTGGCATTTTTTGGCCGAGCTTACGGGCTCGGAAAATCCACGTTAAACCCGGACTTGTTCTACATGCAACTCTCGTAGGGGGGGGGGTATATCGTCAGTACGTTAAGTCAAGTCGGACAGTAGTAGTGGAACGTTGAGTCGGTCGGTAGAATAACGTAGCGGCAAGAGTCACAGTAACGTAGACTCAGTAAGAAGTCATACAGCGATACGTCGATACCAAAGATTATATATACATATTCAAGGAAAGAAAAAAGAAAAGAAAAAAATAGAAAGACAAAAGTTCGTTCATTTATTCTGGTTCTTTGTTAAGATTTTAGTATGCCGTTGATATATTAATGCCTAATATGTGCCTTGGAAGGTAAAGGACCCCAAGATATTTATTCCATCTTTCCAAGCATTCCATTAGAATATATTTACATTTCTATAAAGTGTCTAAAGCAGTGATTCATAAACTATGGTTCACGACCCCAAATGGAGAAGAGAAAATACTGGTGTCGCAAAAATTAAATTCAATCCCTTGAATTTCAGTTCCTATTTTATTTAAAAAATATACAATATTTAATGTGATGCGCCACGCATGCGCTGCGGTAAAAAAAAAACGCGCGCGCGGCGCCATTGCGACTCGTGCAGTGACAACGGGTGTATTTTCAGTGTAGTTGGTTAATAGCTGGGGTCGCGAAAAATCTCGTCATGAAAAATGGGATCATGAATGAAAAAAGTTTAAGAAGCGAAAGAAATTAAACCAATTTAAATTTAATTTGAAATTTTAGCCCAGTGTAAGTAATCTTACGAAAGCAATTTAACAAGAAATTTTTTTCAACAGCCCAAAATTTAAAACATCAGTTTGTTGTAACCGACCCTGACATTGAATATATCAGCCAAATTTGGAGGGAAAAGGGAGAGCGGGGAAAAAAAGGATAAAACCAGCTTTTTTTTGGTAAAATACTAAGAGTATCTTTTAATTACAGTAAACTTAAAATTCTTATTTTTTTTAATTTTCTGCTTTAAGAGTCAACATATTGTTTTATCAACCATATTTAAAAAAAATCTATATTCAAATTTCTGTTACCTTATAGAGTTTCTCATTCACTTTCACTCCCAGTAGCCTCTTGCGTTTCAGTAGCATTATTGCCTTGCTTGGAAGTGAAATGATAACAAAAAAGAAAAATCCGAGCAATTTCTTCGTTTGGTCAGACGAGAAGTTTTGCATTGTGTAGACTGTGGTCAGCTACCAAGACGATATGGTTCACACTACTTGAACAGGAAAGATTCCCGAAGCTTTCAGAACGCGTTTCAAGCTACAGAAAACAACTAGTATCATGGTTTGAGCGGTTGTTGCTTATAATGGATCGAAACCACCCGTAATGTTTATTGAAGAAAGTGTGAAAATGAATAGCAAATGTCATCGAGAGATGTATTGTCCTGGTTCTCAGCAACTTATAGCTACGCCTTCACTCAAGACAGATCTCCCTTACACACGGCCATTTTGACAAAACTGTGCAAAAGACATTTGTTGATAAGTTAATATGGCCTCCATCGATTAATACTAGGTACGCTATGATATGGATTGTATTGGAGAGCGATCTTTCGAGGTATCTTAGACTCAAGAATCACTTATGACATTCACCAAAGAGGTGGTGACAAAACTCATACAATTCGGATGAGAAGAGATTATGGTTGATTATAAAAGCAAATGATAATCCATTTTGAATTGTAAATAAATGTAAAATATTGTCAATAAATATATAACAATGAACCTGTAAACTTTCATTAATAATAAACTAATTGTTTGTTTTATGATAGAGGAAACATTGTGTAAATGTATATGTCTCACCCGGTATAGACAGATGCTCAAGTGTATGTGTTTGTGCGTGTCTGTTCATGTATGTATAAGAAAGAAAGAAAGAAAGAAAGAAAAAAGAAAGAAAGAAAGAAAGAAAGAAAAAGAAAGAAAGAATGAAAGAAAGAAAGATTGAAAGAAAGTAAAAAAGAAAGAAAGAAAAAAGAAAGAAAGAAAACGAAAGAAAGAAAGAAAGAAAGAAAAAAGAAAGAAAAAAAAAGAAAGATTGAAAGAAAGAAAGAAAGAAAGAAAGAAAAAGAAAGAAAAAAGAAAGAAAAAAGAAAGAAAGAAATAAAAAGAAAGAAAGAATGAATGAATGAAAGAAAGAAAGAAAAAGAAAGATTCAATGAAAGAAAGTAAAATGAAAGAAAGAAGAAAAAATAAATAAAGAAAGAAAGAAAAAAGAAAGATTGAAAGAAAGAAAGTAAAAAAGAAAGAAAAAAGAAAAAAAGAACGAAAGAAAAAGAAAGATTGAAAGAAAGAAAGTAAAAAAGAAAGAAAGAAAAAAGAAAGAAAAATGAAAGAGAGAAAGAAAGAAAGAAAGAAAGAAAGAAAGAAAGAAAGAAGAAAGAAAGATTGAAAGAAAGAAAGTAAAAGGAAAGAAAGTAAAAAGAAAGAAAAAAGAAAGAAAGAAAGAAAGAAAGAAATAAAATGTGATTTATAGGTTACGGAGAGCAGCAGAAATACATATACTTCCCATGAATACTCCCATATAAGGGTAAGACAATAGTGGCAATAATGATTTGCCAGTATTTGTGGGAGGTATTTCTGTCGCACTCTGATAATTGTTGACATATTTTTCCCTTTTCCCAAGACAAACCATTTCCCTATCTGTTTATATTTCTGAAATGAGTTATTGTAATTATTTACACTATTTACATTGTTTGGAATGTTGTTCTCATCTTTGTTGCCATATTCACGACGTTTCGGCCATTGTATGCACCAGGAGCTGTCTATATTTCTGAGATGAGGTATTGTAATTATTTACACTATTCAATATTGTTCGGACTGTAATTCTCATCACTTTTGCAATATTGACGACGTTTTCTTTTTTCTTATTTTATTCTTTATTCATATATCTTTTTCAGTCTTTATTCTTTCTTTTTTCTTTCTTTATTCTTCCTTTAGTCTTTATATTTTCTTTCGATATTTTTCTTTTTCCTTCTTTATTCTTCTTTTTCTTTCTTTACTCCTTTCATTTTTTCTTTTTCTTTCTTTATGCTTTCTTTTCCTTGGTTATTCTTCCTTTATATTTTCTTTTACAGTCTTTAAACTTTCTTTATTCTTTCTTTATTCGTTCTTTTTCTTTCTTTTTCTTAATGATTCCTTCTTTTTTCTTTCTTTATTATTTCATTATTCATTCTTTTTCGTTCTTTATTCTTTCTTTATTCTTTCTTTTTCTATCGTTATTCCGTCTTTATTTTTTGTTATTTATTCTTTTTCTTTCTTTCTTTTTTCTTTTTCTTTTAGTACTACTTTTAGTCTTTCTTTTTCTTTCTTTATACATTCTTTATTCTTTCTTTTTCTTTCTTCTTTCTTTATTGTTTCTTTTTCCTTTTCTTTTCTTTCTTTATTTTTCTTTTTTATTATTTCTTTTTCTTTCTTTATTCTTTCCTTATTACTTCTTTATTAATTCTTTTTGTTTTTTATTCTTTCTTTTTTCTTTCTTTATTCTTTATTCTTGTCGTCTATTTCTTCTTCATTCTTTCTTTCTTCTTTCTTTATTGTTTCTTTTTTTATTTTTCTTAGTTTTTCCTTTTTCATTCTTTATTCAGACTTTTTCTTTCATTATTCTTTCTTTATTTCTTTATTTCTTTATTTTTTCTTTTTCTTCCTTTACTTCTTTTCTTTTCTTTATGGATTCATTATTCTTTCTTTTTTCTCTATTTTTTCTTTCTTTGTTCTCTCTTTTTCCTTTTTTCTTTCTTTATGCTTTCTTTTTTCTTTATTTATTTTTCTTATTTTTCGTTTTTCGTTCGTTTACGTTATTATTGTTTTATTCTTTCTTTTTTCTTTCTTTTTCTTCCTTTATTCATCATTTTTCTTTCTTTACTCCTTCTTTCATTTCCTTTTTCATTTTCTATTTTTCTTTCTTTATACTTTCTTTATTCTTTCTTCATGTTTCTTTATTCTTTTTCTTTCTTTATTATTTTATATTTTATAGAAAATTTTCGTCCTCCGACAGGAATCGAACCTGTATCCTATACGGAACCGTCATATGGCCTGACGTGCCTTAACCGTTTCGGCCACAGAGGAGCGTTCATTTAGCAAGGTCGATTTTATGGTCTTTAATACTGTTTATTATAAAACAGAGCATTTACTTAAATATTTGTATCTATAAAAAGAATGTATAAACATAAAAATATCTTAATATATACACACACACACACACACATATATATTGTTTTTATATTCACATAATCTATCCCTGATATTGAGCACTTTAAACTATAAATATAGCATATCATAAAACTATATTTTTATCACACACGCATAAATACATATACGTATAATATATTTCCTGTTTATACTTTTTTATATATGTAATTTAAGTAAATCTGAATAAAATGTATCTATAAAAATAACGTATCAACAGAAACATATATATATATATATATATATATATATATATATATATATATATATATATATTATTGTGGATTCCGCGGATGGAATACTACACAAATAAATAAATAACGCCAGTAATTGAAATAGGAAAATAAGTGTATTGAACGTAAGAATACAAACTTGAAATGAAGATTAGTAGTCCAGGAATACGGGTTAGTAGAAAGTATATGTACAAGTCTCTGTAAGTGAAGCCGTAATTATCTCTCTGTCTCTGTGGACTCGATGTATCTCAACCTTGTCTCAACGTATCTCTTTGTGAACGCCCTGTGTACTCAACGTATCTCCACTCTGTCAGAATAAGTATACTTTAGACGAGTCCATCTTGTGTAAAAAGGGGAGAGACCAGAACATATATATATATATATATATATATATATATAGATTATATATATATATATATATATATATATATATATATATATATATATATATATATATATATATATATATATATATAAGTACAGTCATGGAAAATCAAATATTCGTTCACATACACATTTTTAATTTATTGTCTTTCCAACTGATGAAGAAATATACTTTTTCATATAATTAACTCTAAAAAAAAAAACGCATAATAACTAAATATGCATAGAAACAGAAAAAATGTGATTTAATAGAATTAAATCCCATTTATCCATTTTAATGGGTCAAAGAAGTATTCGTACAATACTGTCTCCATACATGATTTGTCGATTTACGTCCAAACAATTCAATTTTAGTTTCGTCTGTCCATAATAGTCTTTCCCAATACAATTTTTCCTTATCCTTACGTTCACGAACGAATTTCAACCTGGCATATCCGTGTCTTTTCAAGTGCGATTTTCTGACGGGACCCTAATAGATTATTCTTATGAATTTCATTGCTTATTGTCCGCTTAGTGACATAGATTCCTGTTGAATAGCAAATCACCTTGCAACTCTTGACAGAATATACGACCGCTAAACAGATAACAACATTATTAGCAACTATAAACCCGATAAAAGCAAATACATAATAATAACTAAGCCAAATGAACGTTAACTATAAGCAAGATTTTTTCCATAGTAACATTATAAAGAAATACATAACCCCAGTCGACTAGAACAAGAAAATTATATTATCAACTATAAAAAATTTAAAACAGCTAACCTTATCATCAATAATGACAACAAACCTGCCAGTTCTAAATTACAGGAAACCCTCATCATTTGTGAACATAGATGCTCGTTAAGGAACTGAGTTCCTGATCAAATCAAAGTCATGAATAATTATGTTGGATACACCATTACAGACCTATCGCGAAGATTCACGTTAGACCTCTGTCATCATAGCTAAATACGTATCCACCAAATCCAATCCGCAACATACTTATGGAAAATACAAGGATAATAGACTCATCCACATATAAAAAAAAGATGAAAAGCAATGGAAGCATAATAATAACAAAGAAGAAGGCAATACTAAATAACATCAAATATGAACACGGCCACAATGTGCTGACCGTGTTTCGAAAATAAAATATTTCTATAACTCTAGATACATACATAAAATAATCAATGCATTCAGTAAAAAATTTAAAAAAATAAAAATTATCTTCGGTCATGGCTAAAAGAATAGCCGAAAGCGTTCGGATATGCAGAATATTCGGACAATTTTTACAAACTTTATACCCAGAAATGAAAACACTTATACGAACACAAGATAAGTTAAATAGATGCTTAATCGCACTATCTTGCTAGTCGTCTTTAATGAAACTTGTGTGTATAGATAGATAGATAGATAGATAGATAGATAGAAATATTTTGAATTTGCAAATATCGTAGCGTACATAAGAGTCTATATTTATAAGGTATAAATAAATAAAAGAATAAAGAAAGAACGAAAGAAAGAAAGAAATGAAAGTAAGAAAGAAGTAAAAAATGAACGAAAGAACGATCGAATGCAAGAAAGGACGAGAATAATGAAACTAAGAACGTGATGATTAAAATAAAGAAATGAACGAACAACCGAAAGAAAGAAAGAAAGAAAGAAAGGAAAGAAAGAACGAAACAAAAATAGAGACGAAAGACAGTAAGGAAGGAAGGAAGGAAGGAAGGAAGGAAGGAAGGAAGGAAGGAAGGACGAAGGAATAATGTAAGAACGAGACGAACGTCGGTAAGAAAGTGAAGATTAAAATAAAGAAATGAACCAAAGAAATAAAGAAAGACAAGACGAATGAAAGTTAGAATGTGAAGATTAAAATAAATAAACGAACGAACGAAAGAAAGAAAGAAAGAAAGAAAGAAAGAAAGAAAAAACGAAACGAAGACAGTAAGAACGTGTAGATAAAAAAAGAAACAAACGAACGAAAGGAAGAAAAGAAATGAAGAAGAAAAGAACGAGACGAATGTAACGTAAAACGTAAAGATAAAAGAAAGAAAGAAAGAAGTGAACGAAAAATGTGATGTAAAATATAAACAAGTAAATAAGGAAAGAAAGATGGCGACGGAAAGAAAGAAAGAAAAAATGAAACGAAGACAGTAAGAACGTGTAGATAAAAAAAAACGAACGAAAGGAAGAAAAAAAATGAAGAATAAAAGAACGAGACGAATGTAACGTAAAACGTGAAGATAAAAGAAAGAAAGAAAGAAAGAAAGAAGTGAACAAAAAATGTGATGTAAAATATAAACAAGTAAATAAGTAAAGAAAGATGGCGACGCTCGACAGATGTAAAGAATTTCGAAATAAAGGGTCTATAAAAGTAAAGTGCAAAAGAAAGTAAATGAAGGAAGAAGAAGGATAAATAAAGACAATAAGGCAAGGAGAATAGAAACAGAAGTTTTAAAAATGTCCAAAATTCTATAAAAGAACAAAATAATAACTAACGCCTTTATCCATTGTGCCATGTGACAGGGCCCAAAGAGATGTGAGTTCAATTCCTGGTTAAGGCAGAGGAGAACTTGGAGAGGTGAATTAACAGGAGATAACTGATAACTGACATCCATTAAATATGACACGTGGAACTAGAACAGTCTACCCCAGTGAGCGAAATAAATGGTTCAGTTCGACGTTCCAACCACCTGAAGAACAGCCGAAGCGTAAAACGAGCGAAACGTTGTGATAAATATGGCGACAAAGATGAGGACAATAGTCCGAATAATGTAATTAATGTACATAATAACTCATCTCAGAAATATAGACAGATAATAAAGGGTTCAGTTCGACATTCCAACCACCTGAAGAAGGCCGAAGCCTAAAACGACAGAAACGTTGTGATAAATATGGCGACAAAGATGTGGACGATAGTCCGAATAATGTAATTAATGTACATAATACCTCATCTCAGAAATATAGACAGATAATAAAGGGTTCAGTTCGACATTCCAACCACCTGAAGAAGGCCGGAGCGTAAAACAACCGAAAAGTTGTGATAAATATGGCGACAAAGATGAAGACAATAGTCCGAATAATGTAATTAATGTACAAAATACCTCATCTCAGAAATATAGACAGATACTAAGGCCGAAACGTTGTAATAAATATGTCGACAAAGATGAGGACAATAGTCCGAATAATTTAAATAATGTCCATAATACCTCATCTCAGAAATATAGACAGATACTATTCAATCCGACTAAGAATAATTTAACCGCGAAGAATGATGTTTTGTTTGGTCAGTCTTCGGGAACTTCGTTGGGCTGACAACTTTTCAGCTTCCCCTCATATATATATATATATATATATATATATATATATATATATATATATATATTATGTGTATATATATATATTGTGTATATATATATATATTGTATGTGTGTGTATACATATATATATATATATATATATATATATATATATATATATATATATATATGTAATAGACACACACACGCAAAGGTAAAATTGGCTGCATGTCTCGTTTATCCTGTGAACGTGTTTATGTAAACTTTAGCATCTGGCTTTGAATTTAAGAAAGAATGATGCAAGGATTTAGCAAGGCTGGCTGACAAAGAAAAACAGAAAACAATGAAGAAAACAGGAACGCTATGAAAGAATAACAGAACGGTGTTCCTAGAATAACAGACGAACAAGATGGCGGCCAAAATTTTCGCACGAAACGCAGGCGCGGGAACACACTTGGAATGCATTAAGGCATAAACGACAAAACAGACACACATCTTTGCTTCCCGAATATTCCACTTTCCATCCCACCATTCGCCTGTTTTTTTAAAAATCTATCGACCTCGATATTCAACACATACAAGAAAGATGGTTTTTAAATTTAACTAGCCAAGTATGTTTATATCTATCACAGTTCATTATCACTCTCACTTCATTTTATTAACGTCAGTCGCTTCGAATATCTACCTATCTATCTACATTTGTTTATCTCTCCTTCTATCACAGACTCTGATGATATCTATGTATGCAGGTATATATATATATATATATATATATATATATATATATATATATATATATATATATATATGTATACATATATATATACATATATATATATATGTATACATATATATATGTATACATATATATATATATATATATATATATATATATATATATATATATATTGTGTATTTAGGCAGCAATCCTTCTTTCATGAACATTTCATTAAAAACAACTGACAAGAAAAAATAAAAATAAAAGCACCTTGTCAGTTGTTTTTAATGAAATGTGCATATATATATATATATATATATATATATATATATATATATATATATATCAGTTCATTTCTGTATACTGTCTAGTTTGTTTTCATCTATATCAGTCAGTTCATTTTTATCTAATTTTGGTCATCTCTGTCTGTCTGTCTATCTATCTCTATACTATCTATCTATCTATCTATCTATCTCTCTCTCTCTCTCTCTCTCTATATATATATATATATATATATATATATTGAACAATAAAAATTATTAAAGAAATTGAAATCTTCAGACACACTGGGTTGTAGATTAATATTCTTTCGTTTTTATTATTATTATTTCATTTAGATTCCTCGACTAGTTTCGGCCAACATGGACATCAGGAGAAAAAAATATTTCTGCTTGCTGGTAGCAGTGAACTACAGAAATGAATGTCTTGATGGAGAAAATGAATTTTTGTCTGTAGTTTTCATTTGTTTTTTTATTTGTTTTTTTTATCTTTTTAACATGAGTTTATTAACATTCCTTGTGTTGGTCAAACAGTATCTTTTAAGTTGTTATTTGAGATAAGAGCTGGATTGATTCATGCTGCTTTGAATTCCCTTGGTCAGTTTGGCAGTTTTATTGGTACCTGGAGAGGGGATGTGTCTCTGTTAAGTGTGTGTGTGTGTGTGTGTTATTTGGTTCTTAGGGAGTAAGTGAGTATGATATGTGTAAGCGTGTATATTGCTGTGGGTTTGTGTATAAGTGTGAGGCCTCAATACCTCCGTAAGCCTGTTTGTTTTGTGTGGGTGGGAAATGTGGGAAAGTTTTGATTTGTAGGGTTATGCATTAATACTATCTATATTGTTAAATTTATGGTTTAGCCCGGCTGGATAGTGTGTTTTTAAACGTCATATCCACTTATTTTCATGGAACTCTAAAATCTTTCTCATGTTATCTGCTCTGGACTTTTCTATTCTCTCAATTATAGTGAATTTGGCATGGGTTTTGAAATCGTGTTTTTCTAGGCGGAAATGTTGTTCTACAGGTACTAATTTTTCATGGGGTGTCGACTTAATTCGATTGCGATAATTATTAATTCTGTAGTGAAAGGGCCATTCAGATTTTCCTACATATTGTTTCTGGCATAGTGTGCATTCTAGGAGCTAAATTATGTTATGACTTCTACAATGAGAGTCGTGGTAGATTTTGAAAGTAGATTTAGTGACTGAGATAGTGAATGAATTCGTGTGTCTAATGTGGTTGCAGCATAAGCTTCTTTTGTTGTTACATGGTTGGGAAAATCTTGTTGTTTTTGTTGTTAGTTTATTACGGATTACCTTGTCACCTGAAATGTGGTTACTTCCTATGATTTTTTTAGGTTCTTAGGTCTACGATATGCTAGAAGGCCGGGTTCCTTAAACAATTTTTTTTAGGTCTGGTTTGAGATGTAGTATTTCCCAGCGACTTTTGATTATTTGGGATAGTGGAGGCAGAGTGGGGTTGAAAGTGGTTACTAGAGGAATGCGGCTAGATTTATTTTTATTCTTGTACATTAGGGTGTCTTCTCTAGGTGTGGAAATTGCTTTATTTATTTGTTCCCTGATTAGGTGTTGTTTATAGCCACGTGTTGTGAATTGATGCTCCAGATTTTCAATGTGTTTGTTTAGTTCTTCATTGTGGGAACACATCCTTCTGAGTCTAAGTGCTTGTGAATAGGGAAGGTTCTCTTTGAGGTGTTTAGGATGGGACGACTTAAAGTGTAGCTAGTTGTGGGTGCCGGTGATTTTAGTGTGTAGTGTCGATTGTAGTTTCCTGTTTTCATCTATGTAAATGCAGGTGTCTAAAAATGTTACCGATGTTTTGGATTTTTCATAGGCAAAAATGAATTTAGTCGTGCACTGTGTTTAGGGCCACGAGGAATTGGATGAGTTTGTCGTCACTGCCCGTGTATACAAATAATATATCATCGATATATCTTGCATAGAATCTTGCCGGTAAATATTTTTATTTTTACGAAGGCAGTGTATAAAGATTTTTCTTGGGTGAAGCTAAATTCCACAAAGTCAAAGAGAGACACACTTGATGAAGAGGAGAAAACCAACGACAGCTTTTAAATTCGAAGATTGTTTGGTACAAAGGAATGGATGCACAAACAGGTAAAATGCTTGCAAATATAATTTATATTTTCGGACTTAACTGCTAGAAGAGTGTCCAAGAACAAGTGAAATTTGCAGCCTCGTCGCTTCTGGACTTCATTAATGTCGGAAAGGTCGGTTCCAATAAACGCATAGTCACTACGCTTTTACTTGGCAAAAGGGGAAAATTCATATTCGAATTTACCGCGTGACCACAAGAAGTAGTCTTGATTGGACAGTAGTTAACCAATCAGAGTCCCGGATTAGTAATAATTTCAAGATTAAGTTTGAGCTTTGAATGGTAAGCTCAGTCACTAAATCTACCTCCCTTTACTGTCACTTCCAAAATTTTTATATAAGTTAACCCTAAAACACTAACTATCAATTAAAGTTACACCAATACTAACCATGGGTATATTATACCCGATTTTGAAAATATCAAAAAAAAAAAAAAAATTAAATATAAATCTTTTAATGCAGGCACTTCAAACTTTGTACTTTGAGTTAACATTAATAGGAACTGAAAAACATATTATTTCGGTAAGAAAATCAAGTACTGAAAATTGTAATTAAAAGTAGGAAAATTTGTGCTGGGTACTATATACCCATGGTAAACAAATGACATCATATATTATGAAATGTACTAAGTCCGACAATTATTTTAATATATTTTCTGTTATACGTTATTTTTATAGATAAAATATGAAATAAATGCTCTGTTTATAATAAACAGTATTAACCGTAGAACACTAACCATCAATTAAAGTTACACAACTACTAACCATGGGTATATCATCCCCGATTTTGAAAATATCAAAAAAAATATTAAATATAAATCTTTATTTGAAATATGGAACTGAAAAACATATTATTTAGGTAAGAAAATCAGGTACCGATAATTGTAATTAAAAATTAGGAAAAATTGCGCTGGGTACTATATACCCATGGTTAGGTTTCTAGGGTTAAGAAATCAGCACATATGCTAGGTCACAAAAATCTCCTGAGCCGACCAAGCATAGAAATGAATACAATATTCGAACCAGTAATAAGTAGTGCCAGTGAAAAGGAATAATAACAAAGAAATTTGCAATATGAGATCTGGTAAAAAAAAAAACAATGATAAAAGCAATTATTGCAATATGAGAACTGATAAAAAATGAGTGCTAAAGACATTAGGTTTATGATACCCAGAAAAAGTTAAAAGTGACAACGCACAAATTTAATACAGAAGTTTATTTATTTCCCGCATCAGTTAAGAAAATTTAAAATCTTTTCCACCAGCAATTGTTAAAAAGAAAACAAGTTAAAACCATTTATTCGTCATCAATTATTAAAAGAAATATACAAGACTCTGAATATTTGAAGCATTTCAGGCATAGCAGCCTCTGCAAATCCAAAACTTACCCATGGGCATTTTTCTCTTGCCATTACACTTCAGGTAAACCCACTGAAGAGAACAGTCGCAGGCGACAAAATCCATGTTGTTCAAGTCCTGTCTACACACCTCACACAGCCACTGCGTTGGCGATCTCAAATCTACACATATTCTTAATTCTAAAATTCTATTTAAATCTACCGGCAAAATAAACTTGGTTCTTTAAATAGGTAATTCACACCTCAATAAAAATAACGTTTATGGTAATATATATATATATATATATATATATATATATATATATATATATATATATATATATATATATATAACCAAATGAGAGAAAGAACAGATGAGGTAAAAATCCACAGTTCGTAGCATTTATTTTTTAAAAAGTGCTCAATACAAAGTAGGGCAAAATATTATTATTATGTTTTTTATTATGATAAATTACAATAAAAACATTTTAAATCGCTACACAAAGATTTTCATGTTTCCGTACAAAGATGGTACTTCATCAGACGATAGTAGGTAGCTAATGATAAAAAAAAGATTTATTAGGGAGTTTTAAATAACAATTTTTTACCTCTTTTCATAGTTAAGTGGGGGGGGCTAATGTCAGATAGTAAAAAATATACTTATGGGTATGTCTAGATTAACCAATGAACGTCAGGTCTACGCTTATGGTCACCATCATTTAAATATGAAAAGAAGTAAAGATTTGTTTTTTAAATAACTCTTATTTATTATTAGTTATCTACTATCACATGATGAGGCACCATCTTAGTACAGAAATATGACAGTTTTTGTGTGGCGATATTAAATTTTTTTTACTGTAATTTATAATAATAAAAAAATTATAATATATTTAACATTATTTTTATAGATACAAATATTTAAGCAAATGCTCTGTTTATAATAAACAGTAGTAAATGACATTTACCGGCCTGAATGTCCGAGAAATTTTCTTAGAAAGTATTCGTCCTCCGACAGGATTCCAACCTGCATCCTATACGGAACCGTCATATAGCTTGACGTGCCTTTTTACCAATTCGGCCACAGAGGATTTTTCGATAGGCAAGGTCGAATGATTGAAGTTTAAAAGCAGTAAATTCGACCTAAAATGTCTTTAAAATAATTGCCGGACTTTGTCCATTTCATAATGTGTGACATATATATATATATATATATATATATATATATATATATATATATATATATATATATATATATATATATATATATATATATATATATACATATGTATACATACATATATATATATATATATATATATATATATATATATATATATATATATATATATATATATATATATATGTATATATATGTGTGTGTGTGTGTGTGTGTGTGTGTTTTAAAATTTGGGTATATGATACCGAAAATTATTTAGATTTGTTTAGAAATATATTAATATAATATTATATTAATATGATATATATTATAATATAAGCGAAAGACTGAGATGCGTGGATATGTATTTGTGTGTATATGCTTTTAAACATACACACAAATACACATACACGAATGAAATGCGTGTATGTGTATTTGTGTATATGCTTAAATAAAGTAACATAGTATCCTTTCCCTAAGCTGGCGTCTCTCGTGATTAAAGAAGGAAGAAAATGAGTGACTTTTACAAAAGTCGTTAACATTTATTCCAGTATCTTTTCTTTACTCTCAGTTCGAGTCGAAAGTTGTTAATGTATTTTCAGATATTTCCTGTATCGAAGTAAAGCCATTCCTTTACTTGCCAGAATGGCTCCAAAGTAAGGAATTTATTTAGCCTTTTCTGAAAATGGATCCAACGTAAATCTTAATAATGCGTTGAAAGTAAAAGATTTTTTTTTTGCTTATCCATACTTTTTCCGTCTCGACAGTAGATGATTTAATATTACGATATATGATTCCGACAAAGTTTTAAAATTTTGACGATAGGAAAACGTTAATGAATGTAGATTTTAGAAATGTATTCATTTCGCTTTTATAAACAAAAATCTTTTCCTTTCACAATTTTCGACTCAAATTGAGAGTAAAGAAAATATTTTTTTTCGTGTGTGTGTGTGTATGTTTTGCATGTGTTATATTACTGAAGAAATTTGGGAATTTTGGTCTCATTGTTTGTCACGATTAGGATTATATGTACATCTGTTTATATAGTATCAATCTGCCACTGCATATGTAACAATACACACACAGATATATGTGTATGTGTGTGCGTGTGTTAACGTGTATTAGCGTGTGCGTGAGCGGCAGAGAGTGATTGTTTAAGAGCTTTTTCTTTTTTTTTGTCTCCAGAGGCAAGTGATAATCAAGGGCTTGTAACACTTATTCAACTCAAGCCAAATATTTACAAGTCGTTTGTAATGAACTATGACTTTTTTAATCTTTGTTATTCTTCTGCCGACAAGGAAGATTCCATGTGTATCTAGTGTTTATGATCTTTCGAGATTTTCATCCTTTCAACAACTTTTCATTACACAAAAAAAAGGAAAGAAAAGAAAAGAGGAAAAGAAACGAGGAAAAGAAAAGAAAAACACCACCTGGTTTTGCTTTTGTTGTGTCAAAGTAATTATTATAATTCAAACACGCTTGGTTATCCACCTTAGTGAGAAAAAATATATTTATTTAAGCATTTCAACTAATTAATATTGACCTACCATTATTTGCTATGTTAGTTTCTTTCTATTTATATTCTGTGATTTTATGATTATCATATTATAATCATGTTTTTTTTTCCGTTTCGTTATCACAGTGGAGTAATGGATAAGCGGCTCGGATTGAAGAATCAGAGAGCCGAGTTCGAATTCCAGTCGAAACAATTACATTCACTTACGTGCTAATACTCTTGGGAAAGGTATGAATTCTCGTTCTCTCACAGTCTTCTGGATAAATACCAGGACAGACAGGGTTCTATAGACTTGGATGGCAACTTTCTAC
>OZ038507.1:67651731-67689231 GCA_964036315.1 Acanthosepion esculentum
GCTTTGGTGTCTCTCTGTAATTATCTATAAAACAAAACTGTTCTATTTTACCGGCCTCAGAGAACCCTCCCTGCCTCTCATTAGAATATCTGGTGTTCAACTCTACGAAGGCGCCTCTCTGCGACTGTTTGATCTCACACTGTCCACTGACTTGAGATGGAACAAATACAATAAATCAATAGCTTCATGTACCGCAAGCAAAATTGCTTCTATGTGTTACGCCAGAAAGTCTTTCTCGCCTGAGTCCACCCTTCAAATCTATAAATCAACCATTCTCCCTTGCATGGAATACTGCTGCCATATATGGCCTGGAGCCCCCGCTGTTCGTCTCAAGGTCCTCGGCAAAGTCTACGGATATGCAATATGGTTGGTCCTGATCTGACATCTGGTCTACAGTCACTTATCACAGACGTGTCGTCGCTTCTCTCTGTCTGTTTTACAGATACTTTCACTGTCGATCATGTTCGCCATAGTCTATGAATATGGAATCCAGCGCAGTACGTAATCTGTTCAATGAAACAACGCCAATGCCACTAGCAGCAGCTGTTAAGTAATTCTTCAGTCTTCGATATCAGAGGTTGGCAGTGAATATTCGGAGAGAAAGAAAAGACTGCCTTTATACACGTCGGATTGAATATTTTGATCTTTCTGATTGGTTAACTCTTCTATTGGTGAACTATAAAATGACTCAGCTGATTTTGGTTGGCTCACTAGTACATAAGGCACCCAAAAACTCCAACATTCACGGCATCTGCTCCGACAAGCTACTTTCCCTGGTTCCAAACTGCATGAATTTAAGGGTGCTACTAGGTTGGCATCTCAGCCCCAACCTTTCACTGTCGAAACGGTTAAATGTAGCCGTCTCTTTTACTCCAATCGTTTCATGTCTCACACTTCCCGTCTGTGGAACTCCCTCCCTCTTACTTGCTTCTCTGATAGCTATAATCTCCAGCTATTCAAATTCAGTGTCAATCGACATCTTCAGATGCCTTGATCTAATTCCCCGTCCTTCTCTTCATCCTTTCTTCTATCACGCCTTTTTATTCTTGCTCTCACTCTCTGTAACCCATGTTGTGCTAGTGAAACTCCCGCCTTGTTTGGGGTGAAATTCTTTAAAAAAAAAACATCATTGCCTTTTTTTTTGTTTTTAACCTCTCTTTCAGTACCCACTTCCTGTATTTTCTTTTGTTCTCGATGTCCGTTTTGTTAAGGTTTTTGGATTTTCCCACATATTTTACGAGGGTCTCTTTGTTGTTTACCAGATACCGGTTCAACGGCCCTCGTCAACCCGCTTACGCATTCTTCAATGCCGATAAGTCATCTACCTATTTACTTTTGTTATCAAATTTGACGTTTTGGTGTGGTGCATATTTCTAAAAAAAATCAGTGTTCGGGTCTGTCGAGCCTCCTGCATTTTCTACACAAACCGGATGTTGACAGTTCGACGACGCAAAACAGACTGCGTAAATACGTCTTCTGTGCATCGGCTCTACGCATACTTCCGCTTTAACCAAAATAAGATGGACAATGACCTGACAGATACAATCCCGCTCAAATACCAAAACCTTAATTTCGAGCCGATTGACGGCTATATATATTCAAATTCAAACAGAATCGAGGGAGCCAACATCGACAGACTGAGAGAGAAACGCCACCGACGATGTCAGACATCACTAACATCCATTTCACTTCTAATTTCACCACTTTTTTCATGTTGCCTTAGTAGTAGCAGCAGATAGAAATTACTAATTTTGTACATAGGAAATAAAATTTATTTATTCGTATTTACTCCCCCTCCCACCCACGAGGTCAGGTTGTGACATAAGGTCGGTTTAATGAGGGGAGCCAAGCGCATACAACCGATGCGAGCAGCGATTCCTCTCTCTAGTGTAATGAGATGGCGCGGCCTCGGGCGGCTGTTCATCAGGGCCGCCACCTCTCAGTATACTTTTCTTCATTTGCGACTCTGTCCTTTGACGGAGTCGCCCCTCAGCGCACTCTGCCAAAAGACAGAGACGTAACTGAGATATGATAAATAGGGTGTTACAAACTAGCCGAGAGATCAATTTTTATATACTCAATAACCCACACGCCACCCCACGAGGTCAGGTTGTGACACAAGGTCGGTTTAATGTGCGGAGTCCGAGCTCGTACACCCGGGCTAGGTACAAAAATTGCCCGAGCACCGCAACCGTGAATCTGGAGTTGGATGACATTCCTTGGAAGACAAATGAACGAATTGATCATAAAAACATATATGGGAAGGTTAAGGCTTCTTCTGTACTGTCCTCAAGGACACATGGCACAGTGGATAAAGGCGTTGGTTAGATGCCAGTGACAGGACCCAAAGAGTTGTGAGTTCAATACCTGGTTAAGGCAGTGGAGAACTTGGAGAGGTGAATTAACAGGAGATAACTGATAACTGACATCTATTAGACATGGTACTTGGAACTAAAACAATCTACACCAGCGAGCGAAATGAAGGGTTAAGTTCGACGTTCAAAACCACCTGAAGAAGGCCGGAGTGTACAACGGCCGAAACGTTGTGATAAATATAGTTAATATAAGATACATCTGCTGCAGAAGATCTCAAATATTGTAAGCAAAATGAGAGGGGGAGAGAAGGAGAGTAAGTGAAAAACATTCATTCACATCTGAGTAACTCAAATATAATAAATGAACAGAGTGCTCATTCATGGAATGGAGGCATGAACTCTGAAGAAGTCAGTTGTGAAACACCATATCGTATCTGAATTTCACTGCTGCTGTCATATCCTCATCACTCGACCGTAATCTGGATCGAGCCAATACGAACGATCCTTTCTTTAGTTGTGTAGTACGTGCTAGACCAGGGCTACATATCAGTTTTGAATTCAGAGTTTTCCTTCTCCTAGACCGGTTGCTATAGAACCCAGTCTGTCCTGTTATTTACCCATACCGGATTCATACCTATACGTATATGAAAATTACGTGTTTTAGTAGCTTCCTCCAAACTTACATATATATATATATGATAAAATAGGCAGCATATAATTTTATATTACAAAGAGTTAATCATACCTTGAATCAATTAGCAATATATTAATGCAATTATTGGCGAAATCCCTTCGCTAGTAGACATAATTATAAGCATTATACTACTAATAATCCACTGAATGATGAGATCCTTATGTATAAAATGGATATGGTGTATTTTTTAAATTCAGCTAGTACTTTCAAATGCATCATTGAACAATAAAATATATTTCAATTAGATTCCTCGACGAGTTTCGGCCAGTATGCCCATCATCAGGAGTAAAAAAAAAAATCAGCTTGTTATTAGCAGTGAATTACATAAATGAATGACTTGATGGAGAAAATGAACTTTTATCTGTAGTTTTCATTTGTTTGTTTTTTTATCAGGAATTTTTGTCAAGCCTTGAGTTGGTGAAACAGTCTGTTTTAAGTTTTTATTTAAGATAAAAGCTTGATGGATTCATGCTACTCTGAATTCCCTTGGTCATTTTGACAGTTCCTGGAAAGGGGACGTGTCTCTGTTAAGTGTGTGTGTGTGTGTTATTTGGTTCTTAGGGACTGAGTGAGTATGATGTGTGTAAGTGTGTATATTAGTATGGGTGTGTGTATAAGTATAAAGCCTCAACACCTCCGCAAGCATACCTATCTTGTGTGGGTGAGAAATGTGGGTAGGGGTGATTTGTGGGGTTATATATTAAATCTATGTTGTTAAATCTGTAGCTAAGTTGGATGGAGCATTTTTAGACACACAATCTCTTTCTCTCTCTCTCTCTCTCTCTCTCTCTCTCTCTCTCTCTCTATATATATATATATATATATATATATATAGACACACACACACACACACATATATATATATATATATATATATATATATATATATATATATATATATATATATATATATATATATATATATATATAACATTACAGTTCAAATGTTAGATGCCATCTCCAGATTTAGCATGGAATAAACTTGAGAGAAAAGTAAAAATACAAATAAATGAAAAACGTCTCTTAGAATCTTTGAAAAAAGAATGGAATCACTTATCAAATTTATACTTTGTATCCACTTATTTTCATAGAACTCTAAAATCTTTCTCATGTTATCTGCTCTGGACTTTTCTATTCTCTCAATTATAGTGAATTTGGCATGGGTTTTGAAATCGTGTTTTTCTAGGCGGAAATGTTCTTCAGGTAATAATTTTTCATGTGGAGTCGACTTAATTCGATTGCGATAATTATTAATTCTGTAGTGAAGGGGCCATTCAGATTTTCCTACATATTGTTTCTGGCATAATGTGCATTCGAGGAGCTAAAATATATTATGGCTTCTACAGTTAGAGTCGTGGTAGATTTTGAAAGTAGATTTAGTGACTGAGCTAGTGAATGAATCCGTGTGTTTAATGTGGTTGCAGCATAAGCTTCTTTTGTTGTTACATGGTTGGGAAAATCCATTTGTTTTTGTTGTTAGTTTATTACGGATTACCTTGTCCCCTGAAATGTGGTTACTACCGATTATTTCTTTTAGGTTCTTAGGTCTGTCGATATGCTAGAAGGACAACATATATATATATATATATATATATATATATATATATATATATATATATATATATATATATATTACCGAATGCGCATCAACCTTAAATATTACGCTCATGTTAATTTTATGAACTACGCTTATATACTGGCCTAAGGCATGTTGGAAGAGAGCGTTTGGAGATTTTCCCGCAGTATGTTTCCATTTTTTGCAATAGACTGGTTGCCAACCAAGGCTATAGAACCCAGTCTGTCTTGCTGTTCAGCCCATATCACCGAGGGAGAAAAGATGGATTCATATCTTCCTCAAAGGTATTTCCGCGTAAATGAATGTAACGAACTCGACTGGAATTCGAACTTTCTCATTCCGAACCGATATACATTATATCACAACACATATCCATTTATATACATATATATATATATGTATATATATATATATATATATATATATATATATATATATATATATATATATATATATATAGTGGGTGTAGTAGCAAAATTGTCCTACTCGTGTAACAGCATAATTATTTATCCATAATTGTCTAAAGAAAACTCTAAACTAATTGAGTTTCTTTTTTTACACATTTTCAGATAAGACGTTTAGACACCTTGACACCATTTGTCGTAAGAAACGTTGAAAAATACTTTGTGTTATTCAGCTAAAAATTGACCTGGTTAAAATCGTTTCGTTTCAGTCTCATTGTCTTCCAAAAGGAGCAACAGTGTGAGGAAAAAGATCATTTAGACCTTCAGTAATGGTACTAATGTTCATACTCTGGCTTTCAACTTCAAAGTCCATTCAAGAACCATCAATAGAACGGTAGGTTAATAAAAAATGAACTGTAGAGAGGAAAACTGAATCAGTCTGTCACAACAGGAAGAGGGAATATCCTTTCAGCTTAGACCTAAAGAGATCAATTAGAAACGTTTCAACTCAATCTCTAAGACATTTGGCACATGAGAGAGGAGTTTTAGTTATGACAGTCCAAAGAGCAGTGAAAAAAGACTTGAAAATGAAATTGTACGTGAAACGTGTGAGGTAACTTGTTACTCCATGACAGAAAGTTAAAAGGTTAGAGAGGGCGTGAATCATCTTGAATGAGTTGAAAAACGATCATGGAATTATATATATATATATATATATATATATATATATATATATATATATATATATATATATATATATATACGTTTTTTGTGGTACAGAATTTAATAATAGCTAGGAAAAGGCAAAATTTATAAGACATTTTTGTTTAAAAAAAAAAGCTAAAAAAAAACCAAACAACCGGTTTCGTCCCAGGACAAATTATAAAAGCGTGTAAATCAAGTTAACGAATGGAATGGGAAAAAAAAAGATTTCAAGAAACTAGAGTCCAATAACATTCAGACCCAGTAAGCATTCGCTCTGTTTACAAAGGGAAGGCCCACGGGATCTGATATACATGGACCATAGAACTTTGAGGTGATATGAAGAGTCGGACCTAGATAAAATCGAAAAACGGCCATCAATAAAATTAACCACACATTTCCTGCTATTTATTACATGCAATTTTCGAATAACGTGTTGCGTATTGGGATCAAATTGTGGATAAACTTCCCAAAGTTTATGCATTTTCGTCCGTCTCAGTCATTTTCGAGAACCAGTGTGTTGTCTGTTTTCTAGGCTGGATTCCTTTGTTTACATCCTGCTAAAAGTGTTAGGATTTGTCACTTTTTCGAATTATGATATTTCGTTAGTTCCCTGTAAACTTGTCTCAAAACTTTGGTTTCGTTTATAAAGGAACAGTTCGGAAACATTCTGTTATGATTCGCTATCCTAGAGAATCATTTACCAAGTTTTCAGATGAGGCCTGAGATAAACTAACATTTTTCATCGAAAGATGCTGAAAAATATTTTCAAGTTCTGTGAGCAGACCTTATTAACTAAAGATATTTTGTATTTCTTCTCTTCTTCTTCTTCTTCTTCTTCTTCTTCTTCTTCTTCTTCTTCTTCTTCTTCTTCTTCTTCTTCTTATTATTATTATTATTATTATTATTATTATTATTACTACTACTACTACTACTACTACTACTACTACTACTACTACTACTAGTTCCTTTGATTTTTTTCTATACATATTTCCTTCCGGGTCCCAACCAGAGACCTAAGGATGGAAATGGCTTCAGGACATTTTACACTGATCATTTTTGTCACAAAAAGCAAAAAAAATAAACAAAGAACACACGCATTTTACAGAGATAAAGCTGTTTGCAATGTTTGAGTTTTATTTGTAAGTACAAACTTTTGAATTTCTTTAAAGCATGGGCTACCAGGAATCCCTTCAATGAGTGTAACGAAACATTTTCATTTTCATTATTAGTATTATTATTTTATTTCCTTTGATTTCTGCCGTGTAATCATTTTTTTGAGAGACCTAAGATCAAAAATGGAATCATGACATATTCCTCTGAGCAAATTTAAAAATAAAAAAAAAATCACACATATTTTACATAAACAAATCCCTTCGTAATGTGCGAGCTGTACTCGTGAGAACAATTCTGTTGTGTTTCTTTAAGGTATGGGGTGCCAAGAATCCCTTCAATGAATCTATTTTAAGCTTTTTCCAACCAATCCAAAGGACTCCAACTACAACAAGGACTGTTGATGTTCTCATGTGCCAAATTTTTGAGATTTCGATTTCAAGGTCCTTGTATTTTGACAGCTTTTTGAATATCTTCAAAGATACATTTTTTTTGCAGTGGAAAGTGCCATGATGCCATTTCTAAAAATAAATAAAATAAATAAAAAATAATAATTACATAGATAAAGCCCTTCGTAAAGTGTGGGCTGTACTTGTCAGAATAATTTTTTGTATCTCTTTGAGGCATGGACTTCCAGGGATCCCTTCAATCAGCCTACTGGAATCTTTTCCAACAAGTCCCAGGGCTTCAACTACAACCGGGATTGTTGATGTTCCCATGTGCCACATTTTTGAGATTTCTATTTCAAGGTCCTTGTATTTTGACAGTTTTTCGAATATCTTCAAAGATACATTGCAGTCTGCAGGGACTACCATATCAATAAGGAGGCACTTATTTTGTTTGTGGTCTTTAATAACAATGTCTGGGCGGTTGGCTTTGATTGTTCTGTCAGTGTGTATTGTGTAGTCCCATAGAATTGTAATAGGTCCTAACTCCGTAACCGGGTCAGGGTGGTGTTCGTACCAGTTTCTTTCAGTTTCCTTCCCGTAGAAGTTGCAGATTTTCCAGTGCAGATATTGGCCCACTCTGTCATACCGGGTTTTATATTCAGTGGGTGCCAATACTGTTCAACCTGATACAAGATGATCGATTGTTTCTGGATATTTATCACAGAAACTGAATTTTAGGCTAACACAATATTTCAGTATGTGTGCTTGATAACTTCTAGTTAATATGCCCTGATCCTGTGCCACAAGTATAAAACCTTCAGTTTCAGCTTTTAACCCTGCACTACGTAGCCACTGATCGATACGGGTGTTGTCTACATCAGCTTCTTTGGCAAGGACAGAATATTGGCAATGAAGCGGTTTATCTTGCCATTGTTTCTGTATCTGGTCGATTGCATTTGCTTTTGCTTTCTTTTTTTAAGTATTTTACATCTTCAGTCGGTGTATTGCGGTTTACTTGTATTTCTGCATCCATTTGAAACTCCATTCTGAACTTGTTGGCTTCCTTTATTACAGAATAAAGACGTTTACTACTTTCATGTTCTTTGGCACATATCATCATCCGGTCTTCTGTAGTGTCCAGGTATCTATGAAGGCCAATTGTTGCAGTTTTGTAGGACCTAGTTGAACTCATCTTCTGTCTCCTTCGGTTCTGGGCTCATAGAGTTGCTCAACATCTGCTTTGGGATGATGTAGGCGGCAGCAAATGAGAAGCTTTCTCCTTTTGGCATCCAATCGCTTAATGTCAGCTATGCTCCAGTTAAGGATATTAAAGCTGTATTGAACCACATGGACAGCCGAGGTGTTTATGGCTGTTATTCTGTTTTTGAATTCAGCTTGGTATTCAATACCAGACGCAGACGGCCTGTAGTGCTCTTTTCTTATCTTCTCCTTCATTGGTGTATGTTGTATACCATCTGCTTCGCTAATTCTTCACTTATCATTATTATTATTATTATTCCAAACAGTCTTGTCATGTGGATGTTGTAGATGGTCAAGTAGTACCAAATCTCCCAAAACCACCACCACCATTATTATTATTATTATTATTATTATTATTATTATTATTATTATTATTATTATTATTATTATTCAAAACAGTCTTGTCATGTGTATGTTGTAGATGGTCAGGTAGTATCAAATCTTCCAAAACCACCATTATTATTATTATTATTATTATTATTATTATTATTATTAATAATAATAATATTATTATTATTATTTAAATTCTTCTTTACCTGTATTTTCTTTTTTCATCACATGCCGGATCATGTCCTAGGGCAACCAAATAATGCTACAGTTTTATTTTTTGCACTTAATTAAACAAATCACATATATTGACAAAATCTTTAAATGGATAAAGCTCTTTTCAGGATATGAGCTGTGCTTCTTAGAACTATCTTTTCGATTTCTTGGACAGTTGGTGAACCAGAGATTTTGATGGCTTTCACTTGAGTTCCTTACTTTATCAGACCCAAAGCTCCAATCCCAACAGGAATAGTTTTAGTTATTGAATGCCACTTTTTTTTTTATCTATTTCTATCTCTAGGTCTTTGTATTTACTTAGTTTTTAAAAGAATCCTCGGAGATTTTTTTGTTTTACTTTTTTACACTCATGTCAATGAGAATGACACATTTTTCTTTTCTGCCTTTGATAATAATGTCTGAGTGATGCTGACAGAAAAATCCCAGAGGATGTTAACATCTGCTCGCTTAACAAAACATTAGGTATGATGTTTATACCAGTTTACGGCTGTTTTTTTCCATTAGTGATGACGGATCTTCCAATACAGATACTGACCTACCCTGACACGACAGTTTTTGTATTCATTGGGTGTGAATATTAAGAAAAGTTGATCAATGCTTTCGATGCATTAGTCACATAATTTATATTTTGTGTCCGTACTATTATGCAAGATATTAACTTGGTAGTCACTGGGCCCGTGCAAAAAGAATAAACCCTTCAGTATGACTATTAAGTCCGAAATTCATTAGCCATTGGTCGGTTGCGAATTAGTCTTCATTAGCATTATTGCTTCGGGGTGCAACTGGCTATTTCGGAGGCTTTAGGATCGAGCAGTCTTCTATTAGCGTTCAGACAATCTTTTTCGCGTATCGTTTCAGTTGTCTTGCCGATTTTGTGGCTGTTCTAAATATTTCACGGCTATTTTCAAATTTTAACCTAAATTCTCTTGCAAATTTGTTTTCTTTTCTGCATTTGACTTTATACATGCGCCAAACTGAAGGTAGCGACGGAGAGCGAGAAGAAAGGACAAAGTATAAACTACAAAAAAACAGAATGCATAGTCATCAGTAAAAGGATAAGCCCGAAATGCAATTTGCAGTTCGGGAACACTAGAATCAAGCAGACGCAGAAGTTTAAATATCTGAGAAGCGTCTTAACAGTGGATGGTAAGTGCGACACTGAGTTCCGTAGACGTATTGGGATGGTCAAGGACACATTCTAAAATCTGGGCAGAGTATTGCGAGACAGGAGGATTTCTTTGGTAACGAAGAAAAGAATACTGCGCTGTTACGTGACATCTGTCCTTTACGGCAGCGAATATTGGGCGATTTCTTTAAATATATAGAAGAGACTCGAGGTGACAGAGATGTGGTTCTACAGAAGGATATTATAGACCGAGCCTGTGAGCAACTATGAGGTTTTAGAGAGGTTCCAAACAAGGAGGAGGTTTATAATTAACATCAGAAAGAGGCAGCTGAAGTTTCTGGGACACATAATGAGGAAGGAGGGCCTGGGGAATCTGATACTCACTGGTCGAATAGAGGGAAAAAGAGACAAGGGAGAGTAGCGTGTGACACACCTGGCGAGCTTGAGCAGGTGGATGATATAACCTGGTCTTGGGGAGGTGGCAGAAGGAAGGAACTTGTTGAGAGCTGCAAGGGATAGAAAGCAGGGGAGAGCCATGATCGCCTACGTCCTGAAAGGACATGGCACATAAAAAAGAACAGAACAACCAAACGTGTATAGCAGCAATATACTTATAATGTTCCATTGTTGAAATTTTGTAAGACAATTCCAGTTGAAACATGCTCCGCCCCCCCCTTAGTCCTTGTCAAATACAGACGGTCGAAATCTGTTTTTGGGTGGCGCAATAAATTGCTTGTAAGTTGTTTGCGAATTTATACATCATTTCTTTTAAATTCCTTTAAGTTTCAATTTATATTGAAGCTATAAGTTACAACTGGAATAGCAATCGTGTTCATGGATTTTATTATATTTTTCGAATTCCTTTCAGTTTTCAGTATTACTTGCATACGCCTTTATTCCACCGTTCTGACTTTTTCATTCGTTTTCGAATTCGGTATTTCATTGCCTTCACTCACATCCAGATAATTGTAAGTAACTTCCTGGTCGAATTCTTTAAGCACAGTATCTATGAAAGTCGACTTATAAGTTTATAGGTTAACCAAGATGCTCCAATGGAATGTGACCAAATGAGGGTTATTTTTAACATAGTCCGCCTTGCAGTCCGCACATTCTTCCATCAGTGTTGCAGTGATTCGATCCCATTGTTGAAGAAGCTTTCATCCTGTTCGTGCAAAATGTCATCAACGGCAGATATGGCGTCATCATCACTACGATGCTAGTTCATCAGCCAAGTGTTTTTTTTTATGTTGTGCAACAAAATATAGTCATATGTGGCCAAATCAGGAGAATAGGGTGGTTTATCAACAAGTTTTAAAGCCACACTCACGTACTGCAGCCATTGAAATCAGGGACTTGTGTGCCTGATATAACAAGACACCTTCCGCCAGTTTTGCTCGGCGTTGGGTCTTGATAGCTTTTCCTGACTGTCTCAGCAAATTGGCATAGTACTCTTCATTGATGGCGTGGCCTTATGAAGATAGACAATAAACACAAAGTATTTGGCATCCCAGAAAACTGCTGTCATCATCTTCCCTGTAGACGAAGCGACTTCTTTGGAGCAGCTGTGGAGGGGTGTTTCCATTGTGCATATTATCTCTTTGTCTCTAGCTCAAAGTATGCAACACATCCTGGGTTAGGAAAATTTCAAGTAAAGCCGATGGATATTCCTAAAACTATCTTGAATTATCCGCTGATGTGATCAGCCTGGGACGTTTCTGATAAGTTGTCAGAAGACGCGGCACCCACCGATCAGACACCTTGATCATGACAAGTTCATTGTGCAGAATATTTTCAACTCTCTGATGGGATTTGTCAATAGGCTTGGCTATTTGATTTATAATCAAACACCTGCGATCTATCACCATGTGGTGAACACGATCAATGTTTTTATCCGTGGTGCCATTTGCAGGACATTAGGCCATCTTGAAGACTAACCTTCGATCTAATGAATTCAGCTGCCCATTTTTGCACAGTGGATGTAATGACATGTAGCAAACATGTCAGCATCTTACTTTTTCATGCGCTATTACGAGTTGTAACTTCCAAACCTGTATAGCTGCAAGATTCTTATAACGTCTCATTGTTGAAATTTCGTAAGACAATTCCAGTTGAATCATGTCTCTACACCCATGAGTCCTTGGCAGAGACAGACGTTCAACATCTGTTTTTGTGTGGTGCATTCAATTGCATGTTAGTTATTTGCAAATATTTGCATCAATATTTTAAGTTCCTATCAGTTTCAATTTATGCTGAAGCTGTAAGTTACGAATAGAAAACTACAAGTCACAACTGCCTTAACAAGGTGTTCCCATTGTGTAGATTGTCTCTATGTCTCCGGTTTAAAGAATCCAACACTCATCCTGGGTTAGGAAAATTTGAAGAAACTCACAACTCTATCCTGTCACTGGATCTAACCAATGACTCTGTCCACTGTGCAATGCTCCCTTAAGGCAGTATAGATCTTGGAGAGAGGAATTAACAGGAGATAACAGGTAAATGACATCCATCAGATATGGCACGTGGAACAAGAACAGTCTACCCCGGCGAGCGAAATAAAGGGTTCAGTTCGACATTCCAACCGCCTGGAGAAGGCCGGAGCGTACAACGGCCGAAACGTTGTGCTAAATATGGCAACAAACATGAGGACAATGGCTGGTCTTCAAAAATCTATTTCTGGGAATATTTTTCTTGAAAGAAATCTATAGCTGGTCAAATTCTTTTTCAAAGAATGTATAACTGTTTGTATTGCTGGTAACTGATAACTGACATCTATTAGACATGGCACGTGGAACTAGAACAGTTTACCCCAGTGACCGAAATAAAGGGTTCAGTTCGACATTCCAACTACCAGAAGAAGGCCAGAGCGTACAACGGCCGAAACATTGTAATAAATATGGCAACAAAGATGAGGACAATAGTACGAATAATGTAAATAGAGAGAGGGACATCTTGAAAAATTCGTTTTTTAATCATTTCACCCCAAGCAAGGCGATGACGCCACGAAAGCGCAAGAGGCTAACAGGGATTAAAACAAAAGGAAAAGACTTTAGAAGGAGCTGGAAATCTAAAAATAGTATTCATTTCCGAGTTTAGAGGGAGACGTTAGAAGTATAGAGCTGAAGTATAATCTAGAAGAAATCTGACACCTAATCCTAAACAGGAAAAACGATTCTGTGTAAATGGTTGGCATAACAGGGAAGGTTAAGATCTGCTTCGAGTTATAATGTATAGAAAATTTCTGTCTATATTTCTGATATGATGTATTATGTACACTATTTACATTATTCGGACTATTGTCCTCATCTTTGTCGGCATATTTATCTAAACGTTTCGGCCTTTCATTATATGTCTATATTTCTGAGATGAGGTATTATGTACACTATTTACATTATTCGGACTATTGTCCTCATCTCTTTTGTCATATTTATTACAACGTTTTGGCCGTTGTACTCTCCCGATGGTTGGAATGTCGAACTGAACCCTTTATTTCGCTCACTGGGGTAGACTGTTCTAGTTCCATATGCCATGTCTAATGGATATCAGTTACCAGTTATCTCCTGTTAATTCCCCTCTGTAAGTTCTCCACTGCATTAACCGGGTATTGAAATTCTTTGGGTCCTGTCACTGCATCTAACCAATGCCTGTATCCACTGTGCCATGTGTTCTTGAGTTCAATACCCGGTTAAAACAGTGGAGAACTTGAAGAAGGGAATTAAAAAGAAATAGTGTTGTTATAAGTATGGTAACAAAGATGAGGACAATAGTCGGAATAATGTAAATAGTGTACATAATACCTCATCTCAGAAATATAGACAGATACTGAAAGGCCGAAACGTTGTAATAAATATGGTGACAAAGATGAGGACAATAGTCCGAATAATGTAAATAGTGTACATAATACCTCACCTCAGAAACATAGAGAGATACTGAAAAGCCGAAACATTGTAATAAATATGGCGACAAAGATGAGGACAATAGTTCGAATAATGTAAATAGTGTACATAATACCTCATCTCAGAAATATAGAAAGATACTGAAAGGCCGAAACGTTGTAATAAATATGGCGACAAAGATGAGGAGAATAGTCCGAATAATGTAAATAGTGTACATAATACCTCACCTCAGAAACATAGAGAGATACTGAAAAGCCGAAACATTGTAATAAATATGGCGACAAAGATGAGGACAATAGTTCGAATAATGTAAATAGTGTACATAATACCTCATCTCAGAAATATAGACAGATGCTGAAAGGCCGAAACATTGTTACAAATATGGTTACAGAGATAAGGACAATAGTCCGAATAATGTAAATAATGTACATAATACCTCATCTCAGAAATATAGACAGATGCTGAAAGGCCGAAACATTGTTACAAATATGGCGACGGAGATGAGGACAATAGTCCGAATAATGTAAATAATGTATAGAAAGTTGTTTTGATGCATGTGTACGTCTTAGAGCCTCCTCTTTTTTTTCTTTTTTTTTTTTTCAAAATTTGACACTAGCTTAGGTAAATTGTTTTTCTTTCAGCAGTCACTTGGTAACTGTCTATTTAGCAGTGTTCCATTTTCGCCAACTGAATGAAAGTCTCCACGGGATTTTAGTGAGCGTCTATAAACAACGATGCGATGCGTTTCGCGGTTTAAACGCATCAAAATCGTATTGCGAGCAACGACGCTGTCACTACTTAGTAAATATATTTCTAACGTATCTCATATCAAATGTATCAAGAATATCTTAACCGATAGAATGTCATGACCGTCTATTGCGGTACAAGCAGATGGCCAGAAATAAAGAAATAAATGGTTTTCCTAACTTTCAAGATTTTTTTTTCCGTATCGGATAATAACTTTAAGATATCATGTAATGTATCTATTTCCTATCTTAGTCATTTGAAACCGAAATCTTTTTTAATAGCGTTTATTCATTACTTCACTCGGACATTAACGTCATCTATTTTAATATAAGCGTTGTGAATACAGGAAACATTTGCAATTAGTTGAGCAAACATTTAGCGTTAATGTGAAGTGAAATTTATAAAATCTTTCTCTTATAACTGTTTTTCAGGAAAATAGACATGAGGCAACGGAGATATGGTTCTACAGAAGGATGCTAAGGATACTATGAACCAAACATGTGAGCAAAGACGCATTTCAAAAGCTATTACGAGACAGAAGGATTTCTTTGGTAACAAAGAAAAGTGTACCGAACTGCTACGTGACATATGTCCTCCTTTACGGCAGCTAATGTTGGACGGTCTCCTCAAAGATGAAGAAGATACTCGAGGCAACGGAGATATGGTTCTACAGAAGGATGCTAAGCATTCTATGGACCAAACATGTGAACAAAGACGCATTTCAAAAGCTATTACGAGACAGAAGGATTTCTTTGGTAACAAAGAAAAGTGTACCGAACTGCTACGTGACATCTGTCCTACTTTACGGCAGCTAATGTTGGACGGTCTCCTCAAAGATGAAGAAGATACTCAAGGCAACATTGTTAAATAGAAGGATGCTAAGGTTATCATTGACCGAACATGTGAGCAACGATGAGGTTATGGGGAGGTTTGGTTTGTTTTGTTTTACGGCATATCAAACTCAATGGGTTATTTAAAGCCGACAAAAGTTTTTATTGCTGGTAATATGTTTTTCTTCAAAAATCTATTTCTGTGAAAGAAATCAATAGCTGGCCATATTTTTTTTTTCAAAGAATGTATAACTGTTTGTATTGCTGATACTTATTTTAAAAGTATTATGATAATAATTTTTCCTTCAAAAATTATTGCTGGTAATATTTTTTTTATCATAAAGTATTTCTGGTATTAAAATATATTTTTTACACAAGTTTGGGTGTCAACTATTTGTCCGTCCATAGCTGGGACCCTAACAGGTGGTACTACCCCGGATCAGGGTGGACCTGGGAACGCCAGCAATTAAGACGTGGTTCCATGATACTCAAAACCTCCTGATCAGAGGACTTGCTGTTGGACGTAGTTTATCGTCTTACCCAGGACGCGGATGTTGTTTATCTTTATACCCAGGACAGGTTATGGAGAGGATGCAAACAAGGAGGAAGCTTATAATAAAGCAGCTGAAATTTATTGAACATGTAATGAGAAAGGAGGGATTGGAGAATCTGATACTCACAGGGTTGATAGAGGGAAAAGACAAAGGGTCTAGCACGATGCAGTGGCCCAACTTGCCTTTTAATCATTTGGAGCAAAATAAAAATTGTGGAGACTTTACATCCTGACACATAAATAAATCCTAGTACCACTGTCTTTAATAATTTCATTTTGGTAAATCCTGGTAGCTTGATGCCTTCCGGAAGTGGTGGGTCTGTCAACTCTAATGCAGTCGAACCACTTATTTTCCCGTGTCACATGGAAGGGAGGTTGGCGCTCGGGAACTGGTTAACATTCGAAATTTACTTTCCTATCCCGTCTTGGCGTAAAACATGCGGGCACTTCATATTTTAGGATTTTGTTCTTGACAATAGAGTCCCAGTCACATCTGCCGGGGCTACACTATATTATTACGATATTTTTGTGTTAGGTAGGAATAAATTGTCGCTGCCGACACTTGTGTTTGAACATAGATCGCCAGTGAGCAAACACGGGAGATCCCATCATTGAATTAAGTAGATCACGTGACCAATAGATGATACGCATCAGTAGTAATTTGCTTGACGTTTAATGACTCGTCATTTCTAGTCTATCCTCTATTAACAACGGATTGCCATTTCTGTTCTATTCTCTATTACCATATGGACCGCTATTCTCTACTCTATTCACTATACTATTTCTCTATTCAGATCACTATACGTATTACTATTCGAGCGAGTATTATCGAGCAAGTACTAATAGTGCGAGTGATATTCGAAGGCGTCTGACGCCAGTATTGTTCAACGGCGTTACTATAGTTGTATCTGCGATTACAAAGTCTCTACTACAACGGGCATTACAAAAGTGGCAACGAGTAATCGCTGGCATCACAAAATATTGTGAGTGTACTAGAAAGCACTTTGGAAGAGCGAAAGACGCTTTTCAAAAGCTAAACAAAATATTAGAAAACAGAACATTTTCGTTAATAAGTCCTCGTACATGACAGCGAATCTGGACGATTTAGTGTCAAAAAAAAGATACACGAGGCAACAGAGACACGGTCCGTACACGCAAGCCACCAATTTGCCATTGGGTGGCATGCCACTAGCGTTTAACACTGGTTACCCGCTGTCGGACCACCGGAGTACTCGTCTCGACAGTCTTACCACCTGCGGACCGCTAGTGGCCCACTATTGGCCCACCGGTGGACTGCCGATGGCTACCACTAGAGAAACGCTGTTGTCGCCATCGGCGGCTAGCCATCAGACCACTAGCGTCTTGCGCGTAGGAGTTCTACAGAAGGACGATGAGAATTCCATGTACGGAGTACGTGAGCAACGAAGAAGTTTTAAGGAAGATGGAAACGAACAAGAAAGGGTCAGTTAAAATTTTAAGGACTCAAAACGAAGAAAGAGGGCTTGGAAAATTTGGTACACACGGGATATAGTGAGAAGAAGAAGGGATGAGGCACACAGGGAGCAACCTAACACACAATGCTTGTGTAAATGGATGACAGAACAGTATGTAGGACTGACAGTAAAAAGACAAACATTGCTAACGGCAATATATATATATATATATATACATATATATATATATATATATATATATATATATATATATATATATTTCCTTCATGAAAAACTGCACATCATTAAGTTTCGAAATAGTGAAAAGTTATTAAACCACAGACATAAGTTAACGGTTTTCTGCCGACATCAACAAATTTTCGCATTAAATAATTAATAAATAGATATAAACAAATAAAGTCTATAGTTTAAAAGCCTTAAAAGCTCAGCCCAATAATTAATGAGAAAAACCCTTTGTTGAAGTAGAAAAAAAAAGAAAAAAAAGCCATATGAATAAACAAATAAATAAACAGATGAAACACAACCTTCTCGATACTTAACGACCTGCGGGAAGCCATAAAAAATTGCCTTGTGACCAGCTTAACCTACTATCAGTCTTGAAATAGACCCCCCATTGTAATTGACATACATTTTTCGAAGGGAACTGGTCTGTAGATAAAAATTAATTCTTAGCTCTTTGACCATCTAACCAACATGGCCGACCCTAGCCGTTTCCATAGCAACTAATGTTCCAAGAGACCGCACTTATAAACATGCGCTAACCAAAAGATAGCTTATTCCCAAATTCTCGCTTGACGAGGAAGCGTGACCAGACACCTTAACTCAACATAATTTCAGAAATTGTATTAGGGGTCTCGGCTATCGCTTTTGAAACATGAGAAATCTTATGTAGCGAAGGAATCATATTTTTAAAACAAAAAATATTATAATATAAGCTCTACTTCTGTATGGAGCACAGTCTTTTTGAAAATAAAAGCAAAAATACTAAGGAACACCGGATTATTTACCTAACGTGTTCTTTCCTATTTTTCTGCATACCTGCATATATATAAAAACTGTTTCGCTGTATCTCAGCTTATCAGTGTGGCTAGACATCCAATTGCTTCAAGCCGGGATTGAAACTCGATTGATTTGACATCAGTTAGAGACTCTACCCCTAACATATTTGTTCAGGGGAGAGAAAGGGAATCTTTTAACATATTATATATTGTGTCGAGCATGAAACAGCTTATCGCCTCTGAGTATTGAGTTCAATGTTACTGTTAATCCACGAATGATGTGATCCTCATCTATAAAACTGTTGTCAGATGATTGATTCTATGTATGATTATTTATATATATATATATATATATATATATATATATTTGATCGAGTATGCGTGATTGGATCAATAAAGGCTGTGTAGGGAATTCGATCTTCACTGGGAGCTCCATTCTTTCGGCCTTGTGCCACATATAAAGTATGTGCAGTTGATCACCATATGTGTGTGTGTGTGTGTGTGTGTGTGTGTGTGTGTGTGTGTGAATGTCTCAATTAATGAGATCCAAACAATTTTGTGGATCAGTTTTAATATTTTATATTAATAGGTTCTACTTGGATCCTTACCTACGAATTTTTTTAGCAGTTATATATATATATATATATATATATATATATATATATATATATATATATATATATATATATCTACACACACACAATATTGGTATTAATAATTATGCAATCTATGTACATGTGTTTGTGGCTGCGTATTTGTTTCAGTGTCTATGCTTAGATAATTGTTGTTTCTTTATGTGAGTGTGTATCTTTCTGTCTGTCTCTCTTTCTTTCTCTCTCTCTCTCTCTCTCTCTCTCCATGTATGTATGTATGTATTCATGTGTGTGTGTGCGCGCGCGAGTGTGCGTGTGTGGGAAGAATGGTTTGAATAAAGCCAGAATATTTTTTCTTGAAAGTTTTTGCTAATTTTCTTGCCATATTTACTCATAAAGTCCTCGTCTTCTTTTTCATGGCGTCCGCCCGTCCACTGGGTCGAGTCAAAATGGAGGCTGTTCCAAGCGCCATGTTTTGACACGTGTCTGATATATTTTCCCGCTGGCCACAACGGCGCAGGTTCCATTTTCTGCCAAATGAGAGGCGCGCTGGACTTTTTGCGGACTGATCACTAATTGGCATACCGAAAACAATCTTAACACCAATCATTTTCTTTCTTTCTTTTTTTTCCTTTCTCTCTTCTTTTTCATATGACTTTGTTTATCTCGTCTTTTTTTTACTTTTACTTTTTATTAAATTTTTCTTTTGCCTTTCACCTTTCTTTCATCTTTCATTCTTTCTTTTATTTTTTTCCTTCTTTTATTTTCCCTAATTGTATTTTCAGCTTCTTCATTTCACTCTTTATAAAAAATTTTTTTTTTACTTTTTATTTTTGCGAGCCACCTATCTTCTTTCTTTCTTTTTTTCTTTCTTTCTTTTTTCTTTCTTTCTTTCTTTCTTTCTTTCTTTCCGTACGACCTTGTTTATTATTTCGTCTTTTTCCTCGTTCACGTTTATTTTTCTTTCATTTTTCTTTTCTTTTTTCTTTCGCTGTTTACTTTTCTTTCTGTCCTATCTTTTTTTCTTTCTTTCTTTCTTTTATTTTGTCTTTTTGTATATTCATCACTTCATTCCTATTTTTATAATAATTTTATTTTTATTTTTTTATTTTTAGCCAGGCATATATTTTCTTTCTTTCTTTCTTTCTTTCTTTCTTTCTTTCATTCATTCTTTCTTTCTTTCTTTCTTTCTTTCTTTCTTTCTTTCGTTTATTATCTCTTCTTTTTCATGCTCATTTTCCTTCTTCTTTTTTTTCTTTTCTTTCAGCGTTGACCACGGCTTTAATGTTTCATTTTTTCTTTCTTTTTCTCTGCGTCTTTTATTTTTTTTCTCGTTTTACATTTTCTATTTTCTTTTCTTCTTTCTTCTTTTTTCACTTTCAATTTTTGAGTCTTACATGTTTATATACATACATATATATATATATATATATATATATATATATATATATATATATATATATATATATATATATATATATATACGTGTGTGTGTGTGAGAGAGAGAGAGAATCAGATACAATTACTGGGCGCGATGGGTAAATTGTTGCCATTTTATATTTTCACATTCGCGCATGCGTTGTTTGTTTTTGATCTTGTCGACTGCACACAATAGTAGGGTCAGCTGAGCATCGTTTGCGTGAAAAAGAGCACCATGACGCAATACACGCCGCCAGAAACTTATAATCGGCATTCTGTACTAACTGGAATTCGCGTCGGAATCTCCAATACGAACATTTCAGAGTGTTGTGGTGTCAATCCGAGGAGAGTGCAGAGCATTAGGAAAGAGCTGGATGAGTCTAATGGTGATTACGAAGGTACGGCAGCTCGGAAAACTCTCTCCGATTGTTCTGATAAGAAGTGAACTCTCGAATTTGATGGTGAGGGCCTCAGGCTCAACACTTGGGCCCACATCAAGTGCCTTGAGGAGGTAGTTCCTTCCTGGGCCAAGAAAGTAGTTGCTGGAAGACCCTATATCTGCCAACATGACTCTGCAACATGCAACACAAGCAGTAGAAGCCAGTCATGTCTGTCAGACAATTTCTGCGTCCACATCACCCCTTACATCTGGCCACCTAACTCCCCAGACTGCAACACCCATCTGTTTCTTTTTTTTTGTTTTATCTTTCCCCGTTCTTGTGTCTTAAACCTCCTCTTTTCTTCTTTTGCTTTATCTTCCCTCTTCTTGTCTCTTAAAATCGTCTCTGTTTCTTTTTTTGTTTTATCTTCCCTCTTCTTGTGTCTTAAATTCATCTCTGTTTCTTTTTTTGTTTTATCTTCCCTCTTCTTGTGTCTTAAAGTCGCCTGTTTCTTTTTTTGTTTTACCTTCCCTCTTCTTGTCCCTTAAAGTCGCCTGTTTCTTTTTTTGTTTTACCTTCCCTCTTCTTGTGTCTTAAAGCCTCCTCAGTTTCGTTTTTGTTTTATCTTCCCTCTTCTTGTGTCTTAAAGTCGCCTGTTTCTTTTTTTGTTTTACCTTCCCTCTTCTTGTCCCTTAAAGTCGCCTGTTTCTTTTTTTGTTTTACCTTCCCTCTTCTTGTATCTTAAAGCCTCCTCAGTTTCGTTTTTGTTTTATCTTCCCTCTTCTTGTCCATTAAAGTCGCCTGTTTCTTTTTTTGTTTTACCTTCCCTCTTCTTGTATCTTAAAGCCTCCTCAGTTTCTTTTTTGTTTTATCTTCCCTCTTCTTGTATCTTAAAGCCTCCTCAGTTTCTTTTTTGTTTTATCTTCCCTCTTCTTGTCCCTTAAAGTCGCCTGTTTCCTTTTTTGTTTACCTTCCCTCTTCTTGTATCTTAAAGCCTCCTCTGTTTCTTCTTTTGCTTTATCTTCCCTCTTCTTTTGTCTTAAAGTCTTGAAAAGGAAAAAATCTATTTTTTCAAAAAAAATTAAACAATTTTCTTATATTACATTTAGTATCCGTTGTTTGAAATAAGGTTAATGCATCAGCAAAGTTTAACAAATATACCTGCAAAAAATGGGTGTGTGAAAAGGACAGTTTTTTCTTGTTACGCCCATTAGCGTTTTATCCCTAGGAATCTTTTATTGCATTAAAAAAATATTTTTTAGAATTTAAATCAACACCCAAACAAATGAAGCTGACAATCCATTTCATTCTTTTCTTTAATTTACGCTATTTACATTGTTCAGAATAAGGGGTTCGGCTCGAAATTCCAATCACCTGAAGAAGGCCGGAGCATACAGTGGCTGAAATGTCGTGAATATGGTAACAAAGATGAGAACAACAATCCGAACATTGTAAATAGTGTAAATAATTCCAATACCTCATCTCAGAAATATAGGCAGATCCTGAAGAAAACCGGAGCTTAAAACGACCGAAACGTCGTGAATACGACAACACATATGTGGACAACAGTCCGAAAAATCTAAATTTATAAATTTGTAAAAATACATTTCCCGGGTGTTGCTCACGCCATATAAATTAATTTCAAATGTTTGAGATCCTACAAAAAATAGTTAATAATAGTGATTTAGTGATACTAATCTTACTAATAAAACCTATAGACGAGGAAGAGGAGGCGGATACAGACCTAAACAGAATTTGATAAAAAACAAGAAATTATAAAATGGGGGAACAATTCTATATTGCAATCGATATGTAAACTGATCTCTCACTCTGTGGCCATTTTTTATAAATTTATATTCCAGAGAAGGTAAAAATGATATGTCTGTGTAGCTAATCAGTATTTGATTTATTTGTTTTCTACCTTTTGCAGGTTATTTAAAGTCAGAAAATATTTTTTACTTTGCAAGAATTTTTTTTTTCGAAGATAATAATTATTTAGTCATACAAGTCTTACTAATTAACCCATAGATGAAGGAGAAGAGTTAGATTCATACACAAGTGGAATTGGAACTGGGCTCTCCGATTAACAATTCTGAGCCATTATGCATTACACCATCCGCACATTTTATCTTGCAGCACTTGGTGTCCCCAAAGAGTCACCCATCTGAGTACTGACCCAGCTCGAAGTTGCTGAAATTCTGTCATCGCAAGGAAAAAATATGTATTCCCCGCGTTGCATCTAACATTGGTTTCCTTCTGCACAGGAGGACGCAGGTCCGAATCATGCCGGACAGCGCATATTATTATTTAATTTCTCCAATATTTAGGCCGGTAGGCGAAAATAAATAAATATACATGAATCCTTCGATTACTGCGGCTAATGTGTACAGATACCCTTGATTAGTGCGGCAAATATAATTTTTTATTGATATAAAATAATTATTCCTATGTTAATAGATCAGTACACAATATTGTTTGGTAATATATTTGACACCATCAAAATTGATTATGAATGGCATGGATTTTGACGATGAGAAAGTGACTGATGCCGAGATGCCTGACAATTTCTTGTGTCTTAAAGTCATCTCTGTTTCTTTTTTTCTTTTTTTTCTTCCCTCTTCTTGTCCCTTAATGTCGCCTCTGTTTCTTTTTTTGTTTTATCTTCCCTCTTCTTGTCAGATAGGCGGATCCTGAAGAAAACCGGAGCTTAAAACGACCGAAACGTCGTGAATACGACAACACATATGTGGACAACAGTCCGAAAAATCTAAATTTATAAATTTGTAAAAATACATTTCCCGGGCGTTGCTCACGCCATATAAATTAATTTCAAATGTTTGAGATCCTACAAAAAATAGTTAATAATAGTGATTTAGTGATACTAATCTTACTAATAAAACCTATAGATGAGGAAGAAGAGGCGGATATAGACCTAAATATAATAGTGAGAGTAGCGAAGTAGTAGAAGTTGCTGGAAGGTAGCACAGAGTGCCTTAGGGGCTCCACTCCGGATTTGTGTGGGGTTTCCTCCTTACCATTTTTCTTCTCCCAAAGATTTCCACAAGGCAATGGAGTATATATATATATATATATATATATATATATATATATATATATATATATATATATATATATATATATATATATATATATAGCTGACATTGCAGATCAGTGATTCTCAACGTGGTCCAAGTGGACTATCGGTGGTCCACATAGCATTTCTAGTGGTCCACATAGCATTTCTAGTGGTCCACAGTGAATTCGTAGACAAAAAAAATGTAACCATTTCTTTCCCTACATCATTTCTTTCCCGACCACATGGATGGTGGAATCTGGATTTTAGGCTGTTGTGGATGTTTTCAGTAGAAAAAGAAATAAATTAGATCTCAAGAACAGAAGAGTTATCAGACTAAGACTGAATGACACCAGCAAAATTGATTTTGATATCTTGTGTCAGAAACACCAAGATCCAGGTAGTCACTAGCTGAATGGATTAAGACTGAATGACACCATCAAAATTGATTGATATCTTATGTCAGAAACAACAAGATCCATGTAGTCACTAGTTGAATGGACTAAGACTGAATGACATCATCAAAATTGATTATGATATCTAGTGTCAGAAATACCAAGATCAAGGTAGTCACTAGCTGAATGGACTAAGACTGAATGACATCATCAAAATTGATTATGATATCTTGTGGTAGAAACACCAAGATCAAGGTAGTCACTAGTTGAATGGACTAAGATTGAATGACATCATCAAAATTGATTATGATATCTTGTGGTAGAAACACCAAGATCAAGGTAGTCACTAGTTGAAAGGACTAAGACTGAATGACATCATCAAAATTGATTATGATATCTAGTGTCAGAAATACCAAGATCAAGGTAGTCACTAGTTGAATGGACTAAGATTGAATGACATCATCAAAATTGATTATGATATCTTGTGGTAGAAACACCAAGATCAAGGTAGTCACTAGCTGAATGGATTAAGACTGAATGACACCATCAAAATTGATTGATATCTTATGTCAGAAACAACAAGATCCATGTAGTCACTAGTTGAATGGACTAAGACTGAATGACATCATCAAAATTGATTATGATATCTAGTGTCAGAAATACCAAGATCAAGGTAGTCACTAGCTGAATGGACCAAGACTGAATGACATCATCAAAATTGATTGTGATATCTAGTGTCAGAAATACCAAGATCAAGGTAGTCACTAGCTGAATGGACTAAAACTGAATGACATCATCAAAATTGATTGTGAAAATAAATTTTGAAGTGTAAATAGACTACTTTGTCTTTTCATTGAGTATGTTAGTGTAGTGTGAAAATTGAATAGCCTAAAAGTAAAAGTAGGAGTGGGCCATTTGAATTTTTTTAAGAAAGAAATGTTCCATGTACTGAAATAGGTTGAGAAGCACTGCTCTAGATGACGCTGATCTCAACTCTGAACGAGCTCTAGCAGATCAGTGGGATAGAACTAGGCTGGTCACGTTCAATACATCGAAAACCAAACTAGTGACATTCAATCATAGTAGATCGGACCTCAGAACTATCGTCAATCATGATCAAGGGATGTTTCTTCAGGGAGGCCAGTGGACCACGTTGAAAATCACTGATCTAGAGTTTTTAAGGTGTATCAGGTGCACCGTATTCCAGTAATTCTAGATCAGATCAGTCACAAGCTGCCCACTAACATGTAGAGGGGGACAGCTTGAGTGACAATCGCAGTAAGAGAGGGCAGAAGAGTATGCAGAGTTCTCGCAGGCCGAAAGGAATATCTGGTCCGTTTGTATGTCTTGAGAGATCTAGCAATGAAGGTGTTATCTATCCCCTAGAAGTTCGAGGAAACACTGAGAATTCCCTGTTCATTATTAATCGTAAATATAATAATGAGAGTAACGAAGTAGTAGAAGTTGCTGGAAGGTAGCACAGAGTGCCTTAGGGGCTCCACTCCGGATTTGTGTGGGGTTTCCTCCTTACCATTTTTCTTCTCCCAAAGATTTCCACAAGGCAATGGAGTATATATATATATATATATATATATATATATATATATATATATATATATATATATATATATATAGCTGACTATACTCGTGTCGAAAAAGCTTCGAATTCTTGATTTAACAGTAGCCAAATCAATCTCGAAGGGAAAAAAAGGTTTTAAAAAAGAAAGAGCCAGGAACATGAAAGTCTGTCGAAAATAATCGCACAGATACAGGCTCAAGGCCCAAAGAAAAAACCCCGATACGAGTAAACAACTAACTAAAGAGCTCGATACAAACGTAGAGCAGACCTAGTCAAAACCTAATGAGCCAGACAAACCTACCAAGATTTCACTTAGGCAGATCGCCAGGGTCAGCTGACCCTGACGATCTGCCTAAGAGAAACCTTGGTAGGTTTGTCTGGCTCATTAGGTTTTGAATATATATATATATATATAGGATGTGGTGATAAATTGTCTTCTGAATTACGCAAATATGAAAATAACAGATATCTCATTTTAACAGATATATTTACCAAAATTACACAAAAATATCTTGAAATAATAAAGAGTACATTTATTCAATAAAATCGCCATTGGCTTCAATCACAGCCTTCAGACGACTTGGGAATAAAGTGAACCATGAAAAATTTGGCGAATGAATCGTTTTTGAAAAGATAAAAATAAAAGTCATCTTTTACTTATTAATTTCTATTCCTCTAAATTTGTCGATATTCAGTGGCCCGACATTTATATCTTACTGATATCTTAGGGTAGAACACATTACACCTCCACCCTACCCTCGTCCTGCATTATATTAACGTTCTGTCGGGCGACATTCTCTGATAATTAGGAAGGACCAATGTAGATTATACCACGGTTTATGGGCGCATGGTTAGACTGTCCACCAACATGTAGAGAGGGACAGCCTCAGTGACAGTCGCATTAAGAGAGGGCAGAAGGGTATTCACAGGCCGAAAGGAATATCTGGTCCGTTCGTATGTCTTGAGAGATCTAGCAATGGAGGTGTTATCTAGCCCAATAGAAATAAGAAATTAGGACAAACTCAACTCCGACCTCAACAGAAACTTATACATACGATCCATCGCTAAAGATACTGGGAAATGGTTGGTTTCCCCGTACTGCTCCAGGAAGTACTTTAACCCTTCTTCTATCCTCTACTTTTACAAGAGTCAGATCAATCCGAAAATGGAGTAGTGTTTCCATAAATGGATAGGGGCTGCGCACTGCTCACTTTCCAGTCTCGATAGCGTCCAAAAGCGTCTCCACGTCCTTATGAGTGACGAATTATTTTCCACCCCTACAACTTCTTCCTCACAGTCGAAACATCGTAAGCCATTCGTTTCTATGGCGAGTATTCAGATCTTCACGGTTAACAGCTGCCATGTTACATTGTAGCCAACCACCCTCATTCCCTTCGTATTTCATTGACTTATCGAGCAGCACCTTCCCACAAACCGCCGCTTTGTTGAACCGACTCCCATGGGTATGCTTTCCCGATCACTACAATCTTAACCTGTCCAAGTCTAGAGTTAAGCGTTATCTTCCCCACGCATCCACATAAAATGCGCCTCTTACACTGTAATCCTCTACTTCGAGTTCCTCTCGAGACTTGTACAGGGTGAAAATCATTGTAAAAAAATCTATATCATCCAGGTCAGTGTCCATTGATATCAAATAATTGTGTTAATTATTTATTTATACAATTCTTTTGCTTTTCCTTACTTCGGGACACTGGCTTAAAGTGAAGTGCTTAAATTTCGATTTTACTGTTGGTTGATATAAAAATGCTGGTGATCGAGGTCCAAATAAAAGGATTTAGAATCAACTTGACTACTTGGGTGTCCTAAAATCTAGACGTTAACGAGCCATTGTGCCACAGAATGTTTTCTCGGTCAAGTTATGATCTTTGTCGCACCCTTTTCCAAGAAAGACTCCTGAAAATTTCACGGGTTTTCTATATTAATTTTCTGATGAATCTTAATTCTTCAGTTAATGATTGGATAAGCTCATGGCGAATTCTACGACAATTAAATATCCGTAGAAATTCCCCTATCGCATCGTTAAATATTTGAACTGAACAACTTTTACAAAATATTGCAATAACAAGCATGAATATGAATTTTGGTCGATATTTTAAGAAGTAAGGGGGCACAAATGTAAAGGTTTAAGATTGATAACATTTTTCATTTCACTGAAGCAGACGTTAAAGTCTCCTGAAAATTTCACGGGTTTTCTATATTAATTTTCTTATGAATCTTAATTCTTCAGTTAATGATTGAATAAGCTCATGGCGAATTCTAGGACAATAAAATATCCGTAGAAATTCCCCTATCTCATCGTTAAATATTTGAACTGAACAACAAAATATTGCAATAACAATAAAAAATATGAATGCAGGTTATTATTTTAATATTCAAAATTGAAACGGTTTTTCATTTCACTGAAGCAGACGTTAGACATAGCATAGCCTAGTTTTCGCACAAGGCCAAATGTTTAGGGCACAGTGAGGGTTAAAATCATTGCAAATGTCAGGCTATTTCGGTAAATATTAGCCGACACCAAGGCGCCTATATCTTTGTTGTAATATTTTTTATTGTTTGTTTTAGTATTGTCATCCGTTTCTGCTAATATATGAAGTAAGCCTGGGGTGACAATTCTGGCTGTCTGAGGCCTAGTCACGAGAGGTGGGGTAATTTATTATGAGATGATTGGAAATATATACATGAATGTTACGTACTAAAAAAGTGTGTCGAAGAAAAATTAACAGAAACGAACTGGTCCGAACCAATACCTGAATTCCCGTAAAACCATATCTCTTCTTAGGAAACGCTAAATACAACTATGCAGAACGGAATAATTTATACTACAAATACCAGTTAAAATTTCACGTGTTTTCTATGTTTAGCTTTCGGTGAATCTTATTAATTCTCAATTAATGATTGAATAATCTCATGGCGAATTCTACGTCAATAAAATATCCGTAGAAATTCCCCTATCGCATAGTTAAACATTGGAGCTTAACCAACTTTAGCAAAACTAGAAAGACCCATGATAATTTCGCAGTTTTCCTATTTGAATTTTCTCATGAATCTTAATTCTTCAGTTAATGATTGAATAATCTCATGACGAATTCTACGTCAATAAAATATCCGTAGAAATTCCCCTATCGCATAGTTAAACATTGGAGCTTAACCAACTTTAGCAAAACTAGAAAGACCCATGATAATTTCGCAGTTTTCCTATTTGAATTTTCTCATGAATCTTAATTCTTCAGTTAATGATTGAATAATCTCATGGCGAATTCTACGTCAATAAAATATCCGTAGAAATTCCCCTATCGCATAGTTAAACATTGGAGCTTAACCAACTTTAGCAAAACTAGAAAGACCCGTGATAATTTCGCAGTTTTCCTATTTGAATTTTCTCATGAATCTTAATTCTTCAGTTAATGATTGAATAATCTCATGGCGAATTCTACGTCAATAAAATATCCGTAGAAATTTCCCTATCGCATAGTTAAACATTGGAGCTTAACCAACTTTAGCAAAACTAGAAAGACCCGTGATAATTTCGCAGTTTTCCTATTTGAATTTTCTCATGAATCTTAATTCTTCAGTTAATGATTGAATAATCTCATGGCGAATTCTACGTCAATAAAATATCCGTAGAAATTCCCCTATCGCATAGTTAAACATTGGAGCTTAACCAACTTTAGCAAAACTAGAAAGACCCGTGATAATTTCGCAGTTTTCCTATTTGAATTTTCTCATGAATCTTAATTCTTCAGTTAATGATTGAATAATCTCATGGCGAATTCTACGTCAATAAAATATCCGTAGAAATTTCCCTATCGCATAGTTAAACATTAGAGCTTAACCAACTTTAGCAAAACTAGAAAGACCCGTGATAATTTCGCAGTTTTCCTATTTGAATTTTCTCATGAATCTTAATTCTTCAGTTAATGATTGAATAATCTCATGGCGAATTCTACGTCAATAAAATATCCGTAGAAATTCCCCTATCGCATAGTTAAACATTGGAGCTTAACCAACTTTAGCAAAACTAGAAAGACCCGTGATAATTTCGCAGTTTTCCTATTTGAATTTTCTCATGAATCTTAATTCTTCAGTTAATGATTGAATAATCTCATGGCGAATTCTACGTCAATAAAATATCCGTAGAAATTCCCCTATCGCATAGTTAAACATTGGAGCTTAACCAACTTCAGCAAAACTAGAAAGACCCGTGATAATTTCGCAGTTTTCCTATTTGAATTTTCTGATGAATCTTAATTCTCCAGTTAATGATTGAATAATCTCATGGCGAATTCTACGACAATAAAATATCCGTAGAAATTCACCTATCGCATAGTTAAATATTTGAGATTAACCACTTTGACAAAATATTGCAATAACAATCATAAATATGAATGATTTTTTGCCTTTTATTTTCTACAGCGAGGGTTACCTTTTACAAGGCCCGCGGGCACTCGAGGTAGAGGGTTGCGTTTGGAGGCCATTTGTGTGTATAGGCAATTATAATCGTTTGTAATTACAAAAACTGTTGAACATTGGCAAACACTGCCTTTTATTTTTATTTTCTTAACCCTTTGAGCCCTGACCATCGCTTTAACGGTGGTAGAGCAAAATGACGTAAGGCCCAGCCACTAGTTGAACAGTGCGTGAGGAAAATCACTTAATGCCCAGCAACCGGTTGAATGGATTTGGACGGAAAAAAAAGCTCCCAGAATGATGTCAAAATCTGCGAAAATGTTTCATCCTTTAATAGTAATGTTTACTTAGTTTAATTTGTAACGTATATAAATGTAGGTAGCAAAAAAAAAGAAAAAAAGAAAGCAAATGGTGATGAGATAGAGAGGGTTGAAAATCACTGCCCGGAGACCGAATCATGCTTGAGCTCCCAGGGCGGGGTAATCAAGGCTTGTACACACCGGCCCTGGTTCATCACATGTCAGGAAATTCAACATTTGAGATCTCTTTCCTAGATTGGCTTCAGATGATAAAAGGAAAGCAAATTAAAATAATGGACCCCCAAAGTTGGACAAATCTTGGGGCTTCCAATACTTTGGGGACATTATTTGTCATTTTTTCTATTGAATAATGCTTGCTTCTATATTAAAGCTATATATATATATATATATATATATATATATATATATATATATATATATATATATATATATATATATATATATATTAATACATGTTTCATTAAATAATATAGATAAGTGTTGTCTATATATTCTATGTAAGTTTTTTTCATATAGTCTGATAATCTTAATAACATTATCATTAAACAATGAAAGAAAATCACAATATTGATACATATTTTGTTTTTTAATCCAATCTAAGCTTTCGGCTTACATAAGCCATTATCAAAGATGACAATTACACAATATATTTAAGCAATACACGAACGAGAAATTGATGACAGTCTTGTTTGTTTACATGGATGATTTCCAAGCAACGATAAACACGTGCATATAAAACGCTGAAAGCGAAAATCGCACAACAGCTCATGACGTCACACATGACCACGCGAGAGGGAATCCGATGAGTATTGAGTATGGAAAGCCGTTGGTATGAACCAATGACTTCTGTTACTAATGATAGGCATTTAAGGATATTTTTGGAGATTTCATAGTTTATTTTGTTCAGGTTAGGTTTCAACTGTTTTATGTATATAGCTTCAAGAGAGAGAGAGAGAGAGAGAGAGATAAATAGATAGACAGATAGATAGATAGATATGGTATGATAAAAATATACATATACACACATATACTTTCACGCACACACATACACACACACACACATACATATATATATATATATAAAGTATGTGGTGCAGTTCAATTTATATTACATGAATCATTTATACATAAAGCAGATAGTGAAGTTAATGATATAAATGGCGAGAATACATCTTCGCAAACAAATTTATTAAGATACATTAACCCCGAAACTGTAGATGAAAGTTATGATCTCTGTTTTTAATAAATTACAGTTGCATAAGGTCTTTTTTACAAGCTTTCGTCTGTTCATACAGACATCATCAGGTATGAAAATAGATGTTTGTTATATCCAGGCAATAACAGGACAACGAAAGATTAGATGTGATCCGAAATATGTTTTTTTAGAAATGTGTTATTGTTAACTGTAAGAAATTTTGGAGCTTGCGGTCGCAACGCTAAGGTTGAATTTTTAAAAAATTTAAGATTGTGCGTTTTGTATTAATATGGTAATAGGAAAATTATTTTGTAGTAGTAGGTTTTTCAGTCAATGTGGCATGAACTAAATTGTTCAATAAATAGAGGAATGTCACAGTTATTATCCGAAAGTTGCACGTCGGATCAGTTCTTTTAATATCAAGTATGTGGTGCAGTTCAATTTATATTACATGAATCATTCATACAAAAAGCAGATAAATTTATTAAAATACATTAACCCCGAAACTATAGATGAATGTTATGATTCAGAACGCAGGCGATCATCGTTCTCCACAGCTTCTTTTTTTTAAATATCTGTAAATTACAATGGCTACTAGAGAAATATAGCATATTAGTTTCAGTTATCTTTCTCGAAAGTGCGACATTAGGATAGCCAAAGATGCCTTCCACAAGATGAGTAAAGTATTAAGAAATAGAAAAATATCGTTAAACTCAAAGAAAAAGTACTGAACTCTCATGCATTATCAGTCCCCCTCTATGGCAGTGAAAGCTGAACAATATCCTCACAAATGAAGAAGAGAATTGACGCAAATCAAATGTGTTTCTACAGAAGGGTACGGAGAATATCATAGACCGTAAGTTCTAGTAAAAATGGCAAGAAAAATGACATTTATACTTGTCATTAGAAAGAGATAGTTGAGATGTCTGAAGCACATACTGAGGAAAGACGCTTTGGAAAATTTGATACTCACAGGACAGATTGAAGGTAAGTATATTAATAGTGTCTAATATTTTGTTGCAAAATGTTTAGGTTTTAATACAATTCTAATCATCGCGTTTTAAAAAGAATGAAAATGCCGAGGAGTGAAGGTAGTTAAAATAATAGCGGTGTCAAGGGAAAACCTCTTCTTTTCAGACTATGTTTTTATTTACGGGTACGAAGGTACATGTTTGCCAAAGAATTACTTAGTGCTACAAGGGCTAGGAAATCGGGGAGAGCCACGATCCCCTACGACGGGACACGTCACGTAAAAGATATGGAATGTACGCAGCGATTCACACAAATATGTCAGTGCAAAATGTAAGGGAGAGACATACATTGTTTGGCTATTTTAAAAATTCGTTTGCATCGCAATTGTTTACGTGCAAGTACATCGGCTAATTGTCATTTGATTCGAGCTGTATAAAATGGTAAATAATAACGATTTCCTTATTGTTGATTAACATATTCCAACAATTTAGTAAATCTGTCTATATTTCTGAGATGAGGTATTATGTACAGTATTTACATTATTCGGACTATTGTCCTCATCTTTGTCGCCATATTTGTCACAACGTTTCGGCCGTTGTACGCTCCGGCCTTCTTCAGGTGGTTGGAATTTCGAACCGAACCCTTTATTTCGATCACTGGGGTAGACTGTTCTAGTTCCACGAGCCATGTTTGATGGATGTCAGTTATCAGTTATCTCCTGCTAATTTTCCCTCTGAAAGTTCTCCACTGCCTGAACCGGGTATTGAACTCACACTCTTTGGGTCTGTTACTGGATCTAACCAACGCCTTTATCACCGTACCATGTGAGATATGGTTACTGGATCTAACCAACGCCTTTATCCACCGTACCATGTGTCCTTGAGGACATCTGGGTATGAATTTCTGAGTATTATAAACCTAATTTTTCAGCAAACATTTTTTACCAGTACTCATATTGCAATTTTGCTGTTATCATTCCATGTTTTTACCAGATCTCGTATTGCAACTTTTTGTTATCATTGCTGTTCTCTGGCACTCCTTATTACTGGTTCCCATATTGCATTTATTTCTATGCTTGGCCGACTCAGGAGATTTTTGTGGCCTAGCATATGTGCTGATTCCTTAAGTTTACGAATTTTCCAATGGTGTTCCCTGTCTATGATCTCAACCTGATCCCACAGGGGACGGTGATCTCCCTTCTCTCTCCATATGTGGTCAGCCACGCCTGATTTTTCTACTTCCCCTCGCATTACATGGCTCGTGGAACTAGAACAGTCTACCCCAGTGATCGAAATAAAGGGTTCGGTTCGAAATTCCAACCACCCGAAGAAGGCCGGAGCGTACAACGGCCGAAACGTTGTGACAAATATGGCGACAAAGATGAGGACAATAGTCCGAATAATGTAAATACTGCAATTTAGTAAATGTTTATAAATTTATTAATAAAAAAAACTGTTTTTATGCTCATTATAAATGGCCAAATTATGTTACATTGCGTTAGTTTTAATTGTAATTAAAAATTATTACAATTAAAAATTGTTACAATTAGTAATAATTTTTAATTGTAAAATTTTTTAATTGTAATAATTTTTAATTGTAATAATTTTTAATTGTAATAGTTTTTAATTGTAATAATTTTAATTGTGATAATTTTTAATTGTAATAATTTGTAATTGTAATAATTTTTAATTGTAATAATTTTAATTGTAATAGTTTTTAATTGTAATAATTTTAATTGTAATAATTTTAATTGTAATAATTTTAAGTGTAATAATTTTAAGAATGTCGTAAATATAAAATTATTAATTTAAATAAACAAGCTAATAAACAGATAGCGTTTAGCATTTTTGTTGTAAATTCTCAAAAATAAAAAAATGTGTAAATTCACCTCAGATGTCTAGTTTTTAATAAAATTCTAATCATTGCTTTTTAAAACAATAAAAAAAAAGAAATGCCGTTTTTTTGCGGACATGAAGTTTAAACATCGCCGACTTTTTGCTAATTAAATATACTTTATAGATGATGTCTCTGATTCGATTTCTTTTAAGGCCATCGCTTGATTTACCATTAAATAATGACAGTGTGTGTGTGTGTGTGTGTGTGTGTTTAGTTCTGAGAGAGACATGTCCTCTTATGCCTATATAGCAACGTTAGGCACCTCCTGCTGCAGGTGAATTTTAATATTTAATAATATTATTTTTAGTAATTTTAATATGACGTTTTAGCCCACCAACTGTGGCACATTCTTTTTCACACTCCCTCCAAGAAGATTAGATGGATAACGTGTACTGAATGATTTCTGTCTTTGATATTTGCCGCCTTTGATGTTTTTCGTACTATGTCTTACTTAGACAGACGCGACCATATCCATTACACATCCGATGAAACTTATGTGTCTATGTGTTTGTGAAACCTTTTTTATTACGAAGCACACCTATACTACACTGATCCTATACAGATGTGCCGAGCAGCGACTGTATTAACCTTCGGTTATAGAGAAATAAATAAATAACAAGACCAGAATTTCACCATCTAAAAATATTTCGTCTAACCAATCAGAACGCTTTCACAACCGGAGTATAGGCCGCGAGCCAATGAGAAGCAGAGCAGACTTTCTGAAGCGGATCTATTGATGTGCATATAGCCAGATGAAAGATCAGACAAAACTAGAATCGGTAAATTAATGAGTTTGCCAATACTCTGCTTGTCGACTTCTCTGCCTTCGGGCGGAGAGGAACTCAGACGAGGCTATGCCTACGGGCAAAGTCTCGTCGGAGGAGGTAGACAGCTACCCGACCCCGCCTAGTGAGACATCCCACTCTGTGGGGAGCTCTGGTAAATACAGAGTTGATAAATTAATTTTGTCAATTCTCCGATGCAGTGGTCGTCGTAACATGTCTAGAGACAAAAACGATATTTGCGCCACTAGCTGGCGACTATAGACGGCAAAACCGTCCTTGCTAAACTGAAAGCAAACACACATTCCTTCACCATATTTTCAATCGGTGGCTACTATATTTGAATAAAACATACATACATATTTACTTCCTCTCGGTCGCTTTAGCTCTATCACTCGTATGCACAAGGACTTTTACATGTGAACACTTGAAACTTTCAACTTATCCTTCTATATTATTATATTGTGTTATATAAAGAATTATTGGTTAATTTGCAGTATAAGCACAAAAGCCCACAGAAATGAAAATGTTCCATTATAGTGTGAAATTGCCCGATTGTTTCGAAAATGATATTAAAAGTTTGCGCACTATTAACGTTTAGGAATTATCGACAAAGTAATTTCGATCTCTTTTGCGTTGTCCGGCCGCCATTACTGGTGTTGTTTACATACGTTTGCCTCGAATAGTAATGCGCGAAAATTTACTAACTTAACGGCCTTTTTACTGCTTTTCATATCTTTTTTACTTGTCTTGATTACTGCGCAATTTTTGCGAAAGTTATTTTAAAATCCGCTTTTCTATTTTGTTTTTAAAATGAAGCTTTAAATGAATAGTTTTTATTCAATGGTATAAATTCCTTTTTTTCCAATTAAAAGTGTTGTTTCTTTGTAGAAGTGAAGCTTTATTCAATGATGAATTCTTTTTCTTAATTATTAAATTGATCTAAATTTGTTATAGAAACAACTGAAAGCTGTTCTAAATAAATATAATGTAATGGGTGAAACCTTTTTTCAAAAAACAAAAACATCGTCGAAACAAAAGGAAAACTTTATTTATTTTTTCCTTTCAGGTACGTAATTTTGATTTAATTTTTCGTTTTTTAAAATTTTTACTGCTATATTTGGAAACGCGCATTCATTTTATACTTCGCGCATTGCGCAGTAATAAAGACAAGTAAAGCTACCACGCATTACTACTGCCAATAATGGCAGCCGTTCTGCTGCCGCGACGCGAAAGAAGTCGAACTTATATTGTCGATAATTCCTTAACGGTAATAGAGCGCAAACTTTTAATGTCATTTTAGAAATAATCAGGCAATTTCATAACATAATGTAACATTTACATTACCGTTGATCATTATACTGAAAATTAACCGAATATTTATCATCACTGTGGGTATTTTACTTTCAATCATTGCACAAGACCAATATTCACCCAAACCAAATCTACCAATATCGGGTAGGAACGGACCTTGTCGTTAGATAAAACAACTCACCTATAACTGATAACGCTATAAGCCTAGTCAGGACGTACATATATACTGATCTCTCGACCAGCGATTAAAAACAATCCAGGCATTTTTGACGGGTACACTGCTGGAAAATATCGAGAGGGATAGCTGTACGTCATTAAATATCGGAGACACGTATCGTCAGGGGTATCACACGTTTTATAGACATGTGTACATGGGCGTCGACACATGAGGTCAAGAAATGAGAGCACACATCACAGGTGCGAAGCTAATTAATGTTGGAGTTATGTAGCTATTGTGCTTGTCATTTTCGCTGAATATACGTACATGCCTGTCCATTTTTTTTATTTTTATTTTCCTATTGTTTTTTGTTTAT
>OZ038507.1:67694231-67701731 GCA_964036315.1 Acanthosepion esculentum
AAACAGCCTGTCGCCTCTGAGTGTTGACTTCAATATTCACTTTTATATTTATATTTACATACGCTCCGTCTCAGATATTGGGCACTTCATCCCATAAATATTGCACGCCTTAAAACTAATAAAGCCACTAATACTCAAGGGGTTACTGAGTGTGAGAGAATATGAGAAAAGTAAAACATTATTAAGGAGAGAGAACAGGACATTGCATTTCAATTTTCAAAGCTCATAGGTGAATGGAAAACAAAAAGGCGGAAGTGTGTTCACCAAGCGATAAGTACGAAACCATTTCAAATTTAACATGATGAGACCTTGCCATTAATGCATTAGTATGCCTATATTCATAAATACTAGGAACTAGGAAGAAAAACTCAACAGAAAAATTACCATGATAATACACATAGAAAAAGTCAGAGGGAAGCAACTTTACGGCGTGAAAGTGAAGAGTGATAATATTGCAGATATCAAGAACTACGTTCATTTAGGTTGCTTGAGTTTGCAACATGTCACCCGTTATTGTTTTAATTCACTTCGAATTTTGTATTGAGCACGGGGTGCGGTTTGAATTACTCTAGATCAATGATTCCCAACCGATTTGGGGGTCATGCCCCACTTTGGTATTTGTAAAATTTTGGTGCCCCCCACCACGTAATAATACTTAATTCTTACATATTCAAAATTCTACTGCAATTCACGTGAAGGAAGATTAAAAAGCCATTAACTTCGTCCTTAAACGAGCCTCTTAATGGCCCTGGCGTCCATGAAAGAGAAACATTTAAAAAAAAAGGAAAAGACAGTTAAATATGTAACGGGAAATACTATGTATGCCAATTACACATGTACGTACGTACATACACACAAAATATTTTTCATATATACATACTGTATATACATCGTAGGTAATAACACGCATTAAGACTCTCACCCAGACTCACTATAAAACAATTCACTGTTAATAACTCAGTCTCAAATTGGCCCCTCCCTTATTCTGTTGGTATAGTAAGCCGAAGGGTGCTCATCCTTACGCATGCCGCCCCAAAAATATGCCTCACGTTGGGAATCTGTAATATACTTTGATAATTTTAATTATGAAATAATAATGCAAAATGAAATTTGAGCTCATCCCAAAATGACTGTTAGTGAGATCCTTGTGCGTCATGCCTACTACAGATAGATTTTATAATAGGCATCAATTTAGTCAGCTTAAGCCTCAAGTCTTCTCGTTTAATGATATCCAGTCGATTTCTTTTCTTCAATAACAAATCATTTACATCACTAAAGCCACATTCAGCTAAATATGCAGATGGAAATGGTAACAACGAATTTCTTGCAATGGTGGTTGCATTTCGGTATTTAGTTACTGTCTCATCACAAAGCCATGCCATCACTCCTTTTCTATTGAATAAAGTTTTAACAGACTCGTCATTTTGCATCTCTGAGAGTTCTTCTTCATACTGCATCGAAATATCAGAAATATCCACTAGCATTGGTTGCATCAGCCATGTCGGAAAATCAGTTTGTTTTAGATCAGAAAGAAGGGTGCACATCCTACTCATGCCCCACCAAAATATTACCATGCCTCACGTTGCCTGACGACATACATTTAGTGGATGTCAGAATGTGTTGAAAAACACATCCCTACCCATCCCTAAACATAATCCCGCTTTCGAATGTAACTATTAACTGATACAATGAAAATTAAAAAATTGAACACCCTACCACCCCTTGTCTAGACGAATGGATTTCTCGGTATCCTTGTCAACCCTCAATTATGAATCTTTGCCGTGCCTTTAGAACCGTAAATTTTAAAAAATAAGTTACTTCAAAAATTCGCTTGACGAGGAACTGAAACTAATGTATTAATTTAATAACAAAATTAAATTCAAGGGTTTTAGCTTCCATTTTTGAAACATGGTTATCACTGTGTAGCAAAAAAACATATTTTAAATCAATAATATAATATTAATGCTCGGTAAATTTACATTGAGCACTATTGTGTAAAAATAAAAATATCTATAAGAACACCGGATTTTATATCTTACTGTTCTTTCTATATATATATATATATATATATATATATATATATATATATATATATATATATATATATATATATATATATATATATTAACATTCATAACAAAAACATGTTATAAACCGCTACATAAATGCAATTATGTTTCGAATCTGTGTGTGCTTCTTCAGGAAATGGTGGTCAGCTGGAGAATATGTATAATAATAATATATATATATATATATATATATATATATATATATATATATGAAAAGAGACAAAAAGATCTTTTCTGATTTTGCATTCTCTTTCGATTTTTAAAAAATATAACTTTATCGAAATTAATCAGTTATAATCAGATCCAATACATCTATCTATCTATCTATCTATCTATCTATCTATCTATATATATATATATATATATATATATATATATATATATATATATGTACGTACATACATACATAAATGCGCAAACACAGTAAATCGCCGAAAACAATTGCAGTAATGAAAACTTGGGAACCCAAAATTTCAGGATAGCGGTTCTGGATCCAGCCGGAAATGTTTTTAAATTTTCTCACGACGTCGGTCTTATACCTAAATGGTATGACATGTCGAGCTACTGCCTTCAGGAGTAAAGTTGAAAAAGTGTGACATAATGACACACTGACATTCGCATTTATTTATAAAGAAGGCTCAGATTAGACTAAGGAACACAAGGTGACCACAAAGTCAATAGAATCGGCTGAGGTGCCGTAGGCTTTTTATCTTCATTTTTAGCTGCGTAATTTCTTCGTGTTTGAATATCAGACTTTGTTTCGATAAACCTAGACAGACATTGTGCATTTTCTTGTCGAGTAGTTACTGTCATCCAATTTTAAGGGTGGCACCGGATAATTCTTTAATTGCGAAATTACTCTTCAGTTATTGCTCGACCAAGTATATAGTGCCCAGCTCAGGACAACAGCCTAGTGGATCATGCGTTGATAAGTGAATTTGGTTAAATCCCAGGATCGGGTAATCTGTACTTGAGGTCAGTGAAAACTATTTTCTGATAATGTCGTGTATGGACATCCGTATTTACAAAAATTAGCACGTTTATGCAGACATAAAAAAAAAGTAAAATTGATCTTAAAATATTGGGGGTCGCTGAGTTGTAGTAATTTTTTTCTATTTATTATTAATAAATATAGTATTTTTCATAATAACAATATCACTTAACCGGTACAAATTGGTATAGAATTTTAAAAGATTTAAAACTATATAAATTATTCTAATATTTCCCGTACCAATTTATGGTTACCTGCTGACGCAAGAAAATATTTAAACAACATTTTAAATGTTCTAAAAATGATTAAAAATATGATTTGATAATAAAAAAAATTGATTTTATTTTCGTTTCTCTTAATGGCATAAAGATTTTGATGATAAATAAGTCCATTTTTTCATCATGTATGTTCATTTTTTATCAACTCTTTATAGGTACCTATATATGCTTTGATTATAGTGGTGAAGGTTTTTGTGCAGACCAACCACACTTTTTGAAAAACCACATACAGACACCTGGTGCACCGTGTTCCACAAGGTCCCCAAACAACCCTTCGCAGGTTTTGAATTCAGAGTTGTCCATCTCCTAGACCAGTTGCCGCCCCAAGTCAATAGAACTCAGTCTGCCCTGCTATTTACTCATAGCTGGTGCGAGAAGAGGAGGATTAAACCTTTCTCAAGGGTATTATCATGTAAGAGGAAGTATATACGTATATATATATATATATATATATATATATATATATATATATATATATATATATATATATATATATATATATATATATATATATCCCTTCTGCAATCCATCTGCTTGACTAATGCTAACCTCCAAGAGAGTCACTCCTTGCGGCTAATATTCTCGGCTGACATGACGTGGAAAGAATATATTGAATACATTGTTAGGTCTGCTGCTAAGGATGTTTGTTCACTGTGTCGTGCTAAACAAATTATCTCTCCAGAATCAAACTTATATATATATATAAATCTACCATTCGTCCACACTTAGAATATAATATCCAAAGAAGAATCTGCAATGTTATTGGTCCTGATCTGGCGTTTCGGCTTCGGTCACTTTCCCACCGCCGTAGATTCGCTTCCCTGTGCTTTTTTTTATTTAAATAAATACTTTAATGGTTAATGTTCAGATGAGCTCTTCGCTATGGTACCTAGACTTTATGAATCTAAGCGCAGTATTAGATTGGCAACAAGTTATCATAATTTTACAGTTAAATTGGATACATGTAACCGTAAGTTCTATGCTAACAGTGTCTTCTTCCGCACTTCTAGCTTGAGGAGATGGTTTCCAGCGTCTTGCCTTCCAACCAACTTTGACCGTCACAAATTGAACGCAATGTCAATCACTATGTACTGTCTTCATGATTGCTCTTCTTTTGTTCTCGCTCCTTAATAACGTTTCTGTTTTCTAATACTTCCACAGCTAGTAATTCCTTATGTCTTAGTGGCTTTATTGTCTTGGTTGGGGTAATTCCGATTTTTTAAAAATAAAACGTCTTCACTTAGAAACTTAAATGACGTCATGACGCACAGATATACTTTCACCCCTTACAAGAAGGAGACTTAGCGAACAGACAAATATTACTAATAGTTACAAAGCACAGGGAATTGTGGGGAGTCATTATCGCCAACGTTTCGATGGGGTACCACATACAGAAGAAGAATGGTCAGGAAACATTAGATAGATTTTGACCAAACAGTTGGCGTTAATGTCGGCTGAAATTTGTAAAATCTTTTTTTCTTAAAACAGTTTTTCAGGAAAGCAGACTTCTCGAGTTCACTAAATGCTACATCACTTTCTAATATTGATGGGAGTTTTCCTTATAAACCTTGTGTTTAGATCTATGTATTTAAATCTATGTCGTGTGGAAAGTCAAGGTTTTGATTATAATATATAGATAAATATAATTTATTTTATTTTGGTATCTGTCTATAATTCTGAAATGAGGCAATATGTATATTATTTACATTATTCGGACTACTGTCCTCATCTTTGTTGCCATATTTATCACAAAGTTTCGGCCTTTCAGTATCTGTCTATACTTCTGAGATGAGGTATCATGTACACTATTTACAATATTCGGACTATTGTCCTCATCTTTGTCGCCATATTTATTACAACGTTTCGGCATTTCATTATCAGTCTATATTTCTGAGATGAGGTATTATGTACACTATTTACATTATTCGGACTATTGTCCTCATTTTTGTCGCCATATTTATTACAACGTTTCAGCCTTTCGGTATCTGTCTATATTTCTGAGATGAGGTATTATGTACATTATTTACATTATTCGGACTATTGTCCTCATATTCGTCGCTATATTTATTAGAACGTTTCGGCCGTTATTTCGCTCACTGGGTTAGACTGTTCTAGTTCCACGTGCCATGTTTAATGGATGTCAGTTATCAGTTATCTCCTGTTAATTTTCTTCTGAAAGTTCTCAACTGCCTTAGCCGGGTATTGAACTCGCACTCTTTGGGTCCTGTCACTGGATCTAACTAACGCCTTTATCCACTGTGACATGTGTCCTTGGGGACATCTGTGTATGAATTTCTGGGTATTATAAGCCTAAACTTCAGCAACCATTTTTTACCAGTGCTAATATGGCAATTTTTGCTGTTATCATACATGTTTTACCAGAGCTCATATTGCAAGTTTTGTTGTTATTATCGCTTTTCTCTGGCACTCCTTATTACTGGTTCCCATAATGTATTCATTTCTATGCTTGGTCGGCTCAGGAGATTTTTGTGGCCTAGCATATGTGCTGATTTCTTAAGTTAACGAATTTTCAAATAGTGTTCTTTGTCTATGATCTCAACTTGATCCCACAGATAGCGGTGATCTCTCTCCTTGTGTGGTCAGCCATGCCTGATTTTTCCACTTCCCCTCGTGTTACAGCTTTCTGGTGTTCTTGAAGTCTTACCTTGAGGGGGCAGCCAGTCTCCTCTTTATATTTCTTTCCGAAGCTACACGGAATTATTTTATTTTCTACTCACATGTGTTAACCATTTTAATTGTTTAATTTGCTGGATGTGTTCAATTCAAGTCAATTTAAACTTATAAAATATTCTTATTAAAAGAGTATTGTTCAGGAAATTAGACTTCTCAAGTCAACTAAATGTAATATTGACGGGAGTTTCCTTCCAAACCTTTTGTTTCTGTTGGTTTTTATTTTAATCATTTCACATCAAGCAAAGCAATAAACTTACTAGGAAGCAAGAGGTTACTGAAAGCGATAGAGTCTGAGTAAAAAACATTATTAAGTACAGATAAAAGAATATTGTCAATGAGATCGATTCTAATGATGACCTACTTACCCCGCTTAATATAGTCTGGAAGAATACAAGCGGAATGTATTCAAGGACAAACGACAAATTGTCCTGTAAGGATACATCCGAAATCATCACTTGGTCTTTTACCGACAAATAAATTAAGAAATAAATAAAGAAGCCAAAAGAAGTAAACAAAAAAGTATCGCCGAATATGCATCCCAGCTTTCCTGGTAAACCAATTATTTATTTAACCAGTTGTGTTCTCAGAGACAGAACTGTAAAAGTTGGAGGTCCTAAAAAAATATTTCAAATTTGCGCAGTTGAAATTCACGTTCAAGTTTCAGGAGATTTTTTTTCTGTGATTTCATTTCTAAGAAGAAGGAATCCATATTATTTTCAGAATCAAAGGCACAATTTAAAAAAATAATAATACTATTCCATAACAATCAACAAATATAATTAATATATATATATATATATATATATATATATATATATATATATGAAGAAATATAGTCTTAAAGTGTGCTATATTTATGGGATAAAGTGCTCAATATCAGAGATAGAGCGTGTGTAAATATAAAAGTGAACATAGAAGTCAACACTTAGAGGCGACAGTCTATTTCATGCTAGATGCAGAATATTGAGTTGCCTGACGATTGCATCTAGCATGAAACAGACTGTCGCCTCTAAGTGTTGACTTCTATGTTCACTTTTATATATATATATATATATATATATATATATATATATATATATATATATATATATATATATATATACCGAACTCTTAATAATATAAAACCATTTGTAAAACTAGACAACTTAAAATAATTTTTTAAAAAAGACAAAAAAATGTAAAAATAATTACATAATAGATAGGTTTGTCTATCGTCCGGTTCACACTCCTCCTTAATAATTTCTAGTCAACGAAATTCAATATTGACGAGAGTTTCCTTCGAAACATTTTGTTTCTGTTTTTTTTTTAAGATTTTAATCCTATCACATCAAGCAAAGCAATAAACGTACTAGGAAGCAAGAGGTTACTGAAAGCGATAGAGTCTGAGTAAATCATTATTAAGGAGAGATAAATAAGATATTGTCAATGAGATCGATTCTAATGATGACCTACTTCTCCCGCTTAATAT
>OZ038507.1:67704231-67719231 GCA_964036315.1 Acanthosepion esculentum
GACGTGGGGGTCCTGAAATCAACCGGGTCCCACTGTATCATCTACCTATGAAATGAGATTATTTTCATCTATGTTATGCAGCAAGGCCTCCAGCGACGCTCGAACTCACTACAATCGCAAATTGGCATACAAGACAATCTTTTTAACTATCGCTTTATACCAGACGTCTAACAAGTTATTTATTAAATAAACTTAGGCTCCACCAATAGAACAACAAGATAGGATAGAACTCGCTCCACCAGATAACTGACAAGCTTCTTAAATAATGCATCAGATGAGGCGGCAGTGACTGCTCTTAACATATTTTAAAATCGTTTACTCGGCCGTGCGGGTGATGAACGATTTCCCATCCTACAACATCGCAAGATTATCGCTATACGATCGCAAATATTACGCTATACAATGGCAAAGTTTCAGACGAACCCTTTTTTTTTCAGTGCCACAAGTATCAGACCATTACATCAGAAATCCGCCTTGTTACGTCCACAGGGTTAAATCATCAGGATTCTCTAAGCATTGATAGATGGGATGTTACCCAAGATCCGTTACTATGTGGGATAGGCTCCCGCGAAGATGCTTTCATGATTTCTATAATCATAACCCTTTTTAAGTATATGGTAAACTGTTATCTTACTTTCATATCCTCATAACCTACACTACTTCCTTTTATATTTCATATCATGCACTTCATTCATTAACACACTACCTTGAGAAGCTCTCGAGCCTTGGGTGAATATTAAAAAAAACACTTACGCGTATAAATGCGCACTTAATTTACATTCATTTATTTATTTTCGTTGTACGTTTCTTATTCTTCCTTTTCTCTTTTGCGTTTTTTTTTTCGAAACAGGTGCAAACTGATTTTAGCCCGAATAAATCATCACGAGAAACAGCTGTAGGGTGTGGACATTTTGATTTTAAACAGAGGGCTCTCTCGCAGCAGTGCGGGATATCAGAGAGTAATCGCCCCTGCACAACCTGTGCAAAAAAGAGAAAGAAATAAAGAAAGAAGTAGAACGAAGATAAAAAAAAAAAAAATACGACTACGAGCAAGCGTAAGTTTCAACTTTCAACAAAGTTCCTGCCAATATATATATATATATATATATATATATATATATATATATATACTGCCAATATATATATATATATATATATATATATATATATATATATATATATATATATATATATCGGCACGGATATATATATATATATATATATATATATATATATATATATATATATATATATATACCGTCACAGGTAGCACGACTCGGAGTTCCATGCACAACGCAAGCTTCAGGTGCTGAGTATAGACTGTACCTGGTTAACGCAATGATGTCGCAGTCCATATATTATACGGGGATTACATTTTTATATTTTAGAAATATATAGTGCATTTAAAATAAACGCGATTTATATATATATATATATATATATATATATATATATATATATATATATATATATATATATATATATATATATAGGTAAAATAAGAAAAATGCAGCATGATTCCACTGTACGTAACATCTAATTTAAAAGACCGCTCGATACATAGTAGAACTAAATATTGTTTATTTTAGGATATTAAAACATGTTGCAAAAAATCGCTACACAATTACAATTATGCTTCAACACCACAAATGTGTCTCTTCAGGCAATGTTAAACTAATGGCGAATGAGGAATTAATTAATTTCAAAAAGCAGAATAATTTAAAAAAAATAAACTTGTGGGTTTTGCCGTGACTAACCAATGGAATGTGGCCTAATCTAAATTCAAATTCACCGGAGAAAAAATCAATATAGTTTATGACACGAAGTTGTCTGCATATAAACGCTAGACAGTTTCATTATGGACAGATACAGATTGTTACATTGTTTCGTAAGAGGTATCGAAATCAGACGCTAAAATTTACCAAGAAGCAAAAGCGAAAGTGAAGGGGCGATAATTAGCATAATGTTCGCCAGTTATACGTTCGTTCAGCATCTTACAAAAGCATTTTGTAGTTGATAAATAAAAACCCCTCTAAGAAACTGGCAAACAACTTAGCTTTTCGAAAAAACGGATCAAATATACAAAACTACTTTGGCAAATTAATATGCAACCGTTAAACACGAACATCAATATAAGATGTTAATAATACCAATTAATCAATGTAAGATGTTAATAATACCGACCGCACACCAGTACATCTCATATAAGATGTTAATAATACTAACAAAATATTAATATAAAGCAATATTAAATCAAAATGAAGCATACAAATAGAGTAGTACGCCTTATAAGCTGCACAGTAGTTCGCCTAGTGATTATTACTATAAAAAAATATTATCAAATTCAAAGTTTAAGCATATTGTATGGTAAAGCCAGGCTATGCCTACAATTAACTATCAATTCACTTCTTTGGTTTAATAAGGAGTTTTTATAAAAAATCTGATAATTTCTAATTTTTTACGCAAACATAGAAACAGGTTCATTTAAGACCTACATTCATGTTCTATCTTTTTTAAAATTTCCATTTTACCCCAGAAGAAATATAATCTTAAGGTGTCCTATATTTATGTGATAAAGTGCTCAAAATCAGAGAAAAGTGAAATATAAATATAAAAATGAACATTGACGTCAACACTCAGACCAATATCATTTCCTCTTTTCTTACATTGAGCTCACTCTAGATCTATATCCTCTTTGGAATTATCCATACGGATTACCAAATAATATCATTATATATATATATATATATATATATATATATATATATATATATATATATATATATATATATATATATATATATATATATATATATATATATATATATATATATATATATATATATATATATATATATATATATATATATATATATATATATATATAAATAAAAAAAAAAAGTAAATTTTTATGTTTAACATTCTTTTTTATAGATACAAGTATTTAAGTAAATGCTCTGTTTTGTAATAAACAGTATTAAATAACATTTACCGGCCTGAATGTCCGAGAAATTTTCATAGAAAATATTCGTTCTCGACGGGATTCGAACCTGTATCCTATACGAAACCGTCATATAGCCTTAACGTGCCGTAACCGATTCGGCCACTGAGGATCGTTCCGTTGGCAAGGTCGAATTTTCTGCTTATAAACTTTCATGAATCTCTCACGTACATTCATAACTGCTCATGGTTAAGGCACGTCAGGCTATATGACGGTTCCGTATAGGTTACAGGTTCGAATCCTGTCGAGGACGAATATTTTCTATGAAAATTTCCCGGACATTCAGGCCGGTAAATGTTATTTAATACTGTTATTATAAAACAGAGCATTTACTTAAATACTTGTATCTATAAAAAAGAATGTTAAACATAAAAATGTCTTTAAATAATTGTGGGACTTTGTCCATTTCATAATATATATATATATATATATATATATATATATATATATATATGCATGTTTCATTAAATAATATGACTCTCTAACATTTTTAGGCATTTAAAACAACATGCCGCGTACACAATTCCGGAAAATCCTCGTTGAAAACACAACTATACTTAGACATGAAAACAATAAACAAAAACTAAAAATCTTGAAGCGATATACATAAAACAGTTGAAACCTAACCTGAACAAAATAAACTACGAAATCTCCACAAATATTCTTAAATGCCTATAATTGGTTACAGAAGCCATTGGTTTATACCAACGGCTTCCCATACTTAATACTTCTCGTTTTCACACTTGCGTGGTCATGTGTGACGTTACGAGCTGCGACGCGATTTCCGCTTCCGGGTCACGCATACACGATTTTGTCGTTGCTTTAAAAATTTTCATGCAACAAAAATAGATTATCATTATTGTTTCGTCCGTGTAATGTTTGATATATTTAAATGTAATTGCCACCTTTGATAATGGCTTATGTAAGCCGAAAGCTTAGATTGGATTCAAACATGTGTCAATATGGTGTTTTCCTTTCGTCTTTCAACGATAATGTGATTAAGTTTATCAGACAATATGAAAGGAACTTTCTTAAAATAAATAGACAAAACTTGCCTATATTATTTAATGAAACATGCATCAATGAAAAATTGCTGCCTAAGTATACACAATATATATATATATATATATATATATATATATATATATATATATATATATATATATAGGCAGCCCAAAGGAAAGAAACTGATTCGATCCTTTTGCTGTTTGGTTTTGGTTGTTTAGTTTTACGGCATGTCAACATCTCAATGGGTTATTTAATGCCGACAAGATTTTTATTGCTGGTAATATTTTTTCAAAAATGTATTGCTGGTAATAATATTTTTTAAGTATTTCTGGTATTAAGACCTATTTTTATACTTTTATAGTGTTTTGACCCGTTGTTTGGGGGTTAACTATTTGCCCACAGATGGGACCCTAACAGGTGCTAACACTCTGGATCAGGGTTGACCTGGGAATACCAGTAATTAAGAGGTGGTTCCACGATTCTTAAAGCCTCTTGATCAGAGGCCTTGCTGTTGGACGTAGTTTATCGTCTTACCCAGGACGCGGATGTAGTTTATCGTCATACGTTTGGACCTGGAAAGTGATGGGTTCTACCAGGTCTATTTGCCCAAGACAAGCTGCACATAAATGAATACCTCTCAGGCTGTCCTCGCAGATGTGTAGGGAACTCTTCTGTCGCACATAGGCGCAGTGACCCTATTACCACATCTGGTCATTGGATGATGAAAATGGTTATGATGTTATCTTAGTTGAAGGCTAAGACTTTAAATTTCTCTTTTGGGGATTCTCAAACGAGTATTTAACCAAAAATGCTCAGTCCTGGAATGGATACAAAGATTTTGTAAGGGTTTTAAATGATCCATTTCCGGTAGATATAGAAATAAACACTTCCTGTAATATGTCAGCGCACGAAGTATGACATTTTCGCCGAAAAACGGACATAAGCCCTTTAGGTTGTCAGCCTCTGATATATAAGTTTTAAGTTTTCAAATATAAGTACGAAATTGTCATCTTAACACACACACACACACACACACACACACACACACACATATATATATATATATATATATAAAAGTGGACATGGAAGTCAGCACTTAGACGCGACAGTCTGTTTCATGCTAGTGCAATCGTCAGGCCTGACGATTGCACTAGCATGAAACAGACTGTCGCCTCTAAGTGCTGACTTCCATGTCCACTTTTATATTTACACACGCTCTATCTCTGATATTGAGCACTTTACCCCATAAATATAGCACACTTTAAGACTATATTTCTGCATATATATATATATATATATATATATATATATATATATATATATATATATATATATATATATATGTATCTTACATATTTATTATAATTATTTCCTTTTTAAAAAATATGATTCCATCGTGACACAGAAAATGTCTATGTTTCAAAACTGAAAAAAAGTTTATAAATTAAAAAATAAAATATGACTAAGTCATAGGTATAAAATTTAAATATTAAATATATGACTCACTTACATTTCAATGACCCTTTTAGAAAATCTTTCTGTATAAAAATATGAATTAAGCGGATAAATAAAAATGCCGAAGTTTTTTTGTCATTGAAAACCCAGACGACACACTGAATAATGGCTGTCTATATCTCCTACAGAAGGTAGCGACGGAGAGTGAGAAGAAAGGACAAAACATAAACTAGAAGAAAACCGAATGCATGGTCATCAGTAAAAGGATGAGCCCGAAATGCGATTTGCAGGTCGGGAACACTAGAATCAAGCAGACGCAGTTTAAATAACTATGAAACGTCTTGACAATGGACGGTAAGAGTGTCACTGAGATCCGTAGACGTATTGGGATGGCCAGGGACACATTCCAAAAGCGGGGCGGAGTATTCCGAGACAGTAGGATTTCTTTAGTAACAAAGAAAAGAATACCGAACTGTTACGTGACATCTGCCCTTCTTTACGGCAGCGAATGTCGGACAATTTCCTCAAAGATGAAGAAGAAACTCGAGGCGTCAGAGATGTGGTTCTACAGAAGGATACTAAGGATATCATGGACCGAGCGTGTGAGCAACGATGAGATCTTAGAGTGGTTGAAAACAAGGAGGAAGCTTATACTTAATGTCAGCAAGAGGCAGCTGAATTATCTGTGACACATTATAAGGAAGGCGAGCCTGGAGAATCTGATACTCACCGGTCGAATAGAGGGAAAGAGAGACAAGGGAAAACAACTCATGATATACCTGGCGGACTTAAGCAAGCGGATTACAGAACGTGGTCTGGGGGAGGAAGCAGAGGGAAGGAACTTTTTGAGAGCTGCAATGGATAGAGGGAGGTGAAGAGCCATGATCGCCTACGTCCTGAAAGGACATGGCACATAAAAAGAAAGAATGTTTGTGAGCAGGCACTCTCACCACCACCTAAACTTAGCCTGACTTTGAAAGTAACATATCTTTGATACATAAGTTGTCTAGGGAAATTAAAACCCAACCACCCCTAATCAAAATAGATTAATTTTTTCTTAACTTTAACAACTCAAAATACTAAGTCTGTCTGCGCTTATAAATTAAGTAAATTTCTTAGAAAGTTATTCCTAGCATCGCTTAACAATGGATCGAGAACTCTGGTTTTAAGTTTAAATTTTTATAATTAAATTTACAATTTGAGTTTCAGTTTTGAAACATAGAAATTTTCTGTGTCGCGATGGAATCATATTTTTAAAAAAAGAAAATAATTATAATATTCGGCTCTACTGTTTGCATCGTGCACTGTGTTTTTTAAAAAAAATAATAACACTTTCTAAGAACACAGGATTCGAAATCTTACCGTTCTTTTTTATAATTTTAATATATGTGTATTTTAAATATCTATAAGTCTATCATTCTTCCTTGCTTTGAATACTGCTACCACATCTGGTATGACGATCCCGTTATATATTTAGACATTCTTGATAAAATGCAAAGGAGAAGCTGCAATGTTAATGGTGATGACCTGGCATCTAAGCTCCATTCACTTTTACATATATGGACGTATATATTTTCTTCTATCTATCTATCTATATATATATGTCTATATATGTAATCTCAATCTCTTCGTATATCTATCTATCTAATCTCATTCTGTTTTTATATCTGTCTATCGATTGATCGATCTATCTATTTATCTAATCGCATTCTTTTCATCTATTTGTCATTCTCTTCCCCCTCTCCCTACCTCGATATATATATATATATATATATATATATATATATATATATATATATATATGGATGTATATATTCTCTTCTCCTATCTATCAATCAATCTATCTATCTATCTATCTAATCTCATTCTCTTATATCTATCTATCGATCGATCGATCTGTTAATATCTAATCTCATTCTGTTCATCTATCTCTCATTCTCTTCCTCTCTCTCTTCTGTCACTCTATCTATCTATCTCTATAAATATGTATATATATATATATATATATATATATATATATATATATATATATATGGATGTATATATTCTTTTCTCCTATCTATCTATCTATCTATCTATCTATCTATCTATCTATCTATCTATCTATCAATTTAAGCTTGAAGACACACTGTGGCGTATAGGATCAACGGCCGGCTTCATTAATTGCTGCTGACGTGGACTTTAAGAAGTGGAGTTGCTAGCCCCAGTTATCCTTCTCCTATGCTGCTTACCAACCGAAATCTAAAGAGCTTTGTCTGCCCCACTCTTAAATCCTAACTTTTAGCGCGAAGAATTGGATTCAGTTTTATTTAAATGTACTCGTGAGAAAGCGAACGCAACGATCTAGGCTATAATTTGAAAAAGAGACACGCCATTCTTACTTTTAATTTTTATTTTTAATGTAACGCCCCGTTCACGTCCATGACGTGACAGATTTTTTCCCGCAGTAGGTTGCCATTTCTTTCTGCAGTAGACCAGTTGCCATCCAAGGCTATAGAACCCGGTCTGTCGTGCTATTTATCCATAACTGTGGGAGAATAAGAGGATTCATATCTTTCCCAGGGGCGAGTCTGTTATGTGCCATGCGTGATACACGCTTAGGCGATCATGTATCTTTCGATACATGACTGACGAGGCAGATTTTTTTACCGCAGTAGGTTGCCATTTCTTTCTGCGGTAGACCAGTTGCCATCCAAGGCTATAGAACCCGGTATGTCGTGCTATTTATCCATAACATGGGGAGAATAAGAGGATTCATATCTTTCCCAGGTTATGTGCCATGCGTGATACACGCTTAGGCGATCATGTATCTTTCGATACATGACTGACGAGGCAGATTTTTTTCCCGCAGTAGGTAACCATTTCTTTCTGCGGTAGACCAGTTGCTGTCCAAAGCTACAGAACCCGGTTTCTCCTGCTATTTATCCATAGCTGGTGGGAGAGAAGAAGAGAATTCATACCTTCCGCAAGGGTTTTAGCACGTAAATTAATGTAATGGATTATCGACTGGAATTCGAACTCGGTTTCTCTAATTCCTCAATCCGAAGCGCTAATCCCTACCGTTTGACTTAATCATTATTATCTTAAAAAAAAACTTTTACAATCTAAAAATATATTCTGGTTGGTAAACAGTAGAAAACAAATCAACGAATCAATTAATAAAAAAAAAAAAAACCTATTCGATAGCCAGGATTTTGTCTAAACTCGAACACCGACCGTAAGCGCCAGTGTTGCAAACTCGACCCATTTTCACGCAATTTTCTCAGCGACATCATAACTTTAACGAAGTCTTGATTTGAACAGAAAAAACATAAGAGTAAACAATATAAGCGAAAAAATAAATAACGAACACCCCCACAAAAAAAATATTTCTACCGTCGTCCCCAAAATTAAATTATATATAACTTTAATTTTTTTGTTTACTTACATACTTATTTATTTATATATTTATTTATTTATTTAGTGTTTGATTTAATTCTTCGATTGTTGGAGCTGGTGGAAGTCAATTAATTTATCGTCTGCGAAATTTCCCTAACCAGTGCAAACTAATCGAAAAAAAAATTAATATACTTAAATAAAATAAAGAAAAAGGAAAAGGAGGCGACGTAAGAAGAAAGTTATCTTCACTCAAAACAGGTGTTGCCCCATAATTTATTTCTGCTTGTTTTTACTTAATATGATTGCAACCCAAAATTATTTCGCCATGCGAAAACACTTGACTTAATTTACAGAAATTTGTGAGTCAAAGCACACGTACTCATACACACACAAACACACACTGACAGGCATATATATATATATATATATATATATATATATATATATATATATATATATATATATTCTATCTTTTTCTTCTGGATTCTTTCCTTTGTGTTTTTAAATCGTTTTCATGTTAAACCTTCTAAACATATATATATATACATATATATATATATATATATATATATATATATATATATATATATATATATATATATATATATATATATATATAAATATAAAAGTGGACATGGAAGTCAGCACTTAGAGGCGACAGTCTGTTTCATGCTAGTGCAATCGTCAGGCCCCTGACGATTGCACTAGCATGAAACAGACTGTCGCCTCTAAGTGCTGACTTCCATGTCCACTTTTATATTTACACACGCTCTATCTCTGATATTGAGCACTTTACCCCATAAATATAGCACACTTTAAGACTATATTTCTGCATATATATATATATATATATATATATATATATATATATATATATATATATATTATTAATGCATGTTTCATTAAATAATATAGACAAGTTTTGTCTATTTATTTTAAGTAAGTTCCTTTCGTATTGTCTGATAAGCTTAATCACATTATCGTTGAAAAACGAAAGGACACCATATTGATACATGTTTAAATCCCATCTAAGCTTTCGGCTTACATACGCCATTATCAAAGATGACAATTTTAATAAATCAAACAACACATATACGAAGCCACAATAATGGCCCGCCGTTGCTGCTTGAATAAGCTCAAAGTAACGACAAACTCTTATTTACGAGCCAAGGAAGCGAAAAACGCGTCGTAGCTCGTGACGTCACACATGACCACGCGAGAGTGAAAACGAGAAGTATTAAGTATGGGAAGCCACTGGTATAAACCAATGGCTTCTGCTATAGATTATAGGCATTTAAGAATGTTTGTGGAGATTCCATAGGTTATTTTGTTCAGGTTAGGTTTCAACGATAATGTGATTAAGCTTATCAGACAATACGAAAGGAACTTACTTAAAATAAATAGACAAAACTTGTCTATATTATTTAATGAAACATGTATTAATGAAAAAAATTGCTGCCGAAATATACACAATATATATATATATATATATATATATATATATATATATATATATATATATATATACATATATATATATATATATAATCATTTATTTAAATATTATAACATAAATATGTTATAAAATCACTACAAAAAATAGCCATACTAAAGAAGAATATATATATATATATATATATATATATATATATATATATATATATATATATATATATATATATATTATTATCATTATTATTATTATTAATGCATGTTTTATTGTGTTTTATTAATGCATGTTTTATTGCATGTGTTGTTTGATTTCTTAAAATTGTCATCTTTGATAATGGCTCATGTAAGCCGCAAGCTTAGATTTCATTCAAACATGTGTCAATATGGTGTTTTCCTTTCGTCTTTCAACGATAATGTGATTAAGCTTATCAGACAATATGAAAGGAACTTACTTCAAATAAATAGACAAAACTTGTCTATATTATTTAATGAAACATGCATTAATGAAAAAAATTGCTACCGAAATATACACAATATATATATATATATATATATATATATATATATATATATATATATATATATATATATATATAATCATTTATCTAAATATTATCACATAAATATGTTATAAAATCACTGCAAAAATTGCCATACTAAAAAAGTACATATATATATATATATATATATATATATATATATATATATATATATATATATATACTACACATATACAGAAAGAAAGTATATATATATATATATATATATATATATATATATATATATATATATATATATATATATATATATATATACTACACGTATACATAAAGAAATGAGAAGAGGAATATATTTTGTGCCGACGCATTTTCTTCCTTGCGGAAATAATATTGAGCGATGTGTATTCATGCACGCAGAAAAATAACGTTGCGAAAATATAACGTGGTCTGATTTAAAATGGAGAACGCTATGGATATTCAAAAATCTCCCGGCGTTAATGAAAGGAAAGGAAAATTATTTAAATGCGCTAGGAGACGTACATGTTTCGGCATGATGTTATGCGGAAGTCAAATGATGTTATTGCGGTTTCTATTGTTAATATTGCCATCTTCTTTCTTTCATACAGTTGACCTTGGGATGACGACAACTTCATCCGGCAAGGAAGTTTTGTGTAGCGGGAAACCACTTCTTAATTGGTGTTGTACTCAGATCTACACTGACTCGGCGTGGTAGCACCTGTATGGATAACCCTGCTCTGGGCAGATAGTAAACACCCAAACAAAAAAAAACAAACACTATGAACAGAGCATATACTTAAATATTTTTATCTATAAAAATAACGTATAAACAAAAAATATTTTTAAATAATTGTCGGACTTAGTCCATTTCATGATATATAGCGTTATTTTAATATATTTTTTGTTTATACGTTATTTTTTTATAGATACTAATATTTCATTAAGTAAATGCTATTTTTATAATAAACAATATTAACAACATTTACCGGCCTGTATGTCCGAAAATTCTCTGAAAATATGTGTTCACCGACAGGGATTAATCGTGTATGCATATAGGTAGGCATATGTCGGCATATATATATATATATATATATATATATATATATATATATATATATATATATATATATATATATATATATATATATATATATATTTATATACATATATATATATATATATGAACAATCAAAATATAAAACAATTAAAATCTTCAGACACACTGGGTTGGAAATTAATATTTGTTCTTTTTATTATTCCACTTAGATTCCTCGACTAATTTCGGGCAACATGGCCATCATCAGCGGAAAAAAAAATTCTGCTTGTTAGTAGCAATAGATTACAGAAATAAATGTCTTCATGGAGAAAAGGAACTTTTGTCTGTAGGTTTAATTTGTTTTTTTTGTTTTTTTTTTTTAACATGAATTTTGGTCAGTCTTTGTGTTGGTCAAACAGCCTCTTTTAAGTTGTTATTTAAGATGAGAGCTGGATGGATTCATGCTGCTCTGAATTCCCTTGGTCATTTTGACAATTTTATTGGTTCCTGGAAAGGGAATGTGTCTCTGTTAAGTGTGTGCGTGTTATTTGGTTCTTAGGAAGTGAGTGAGTATGATGTGTCTAAGCGTGTATATTACTATGGGTGTGTGTTATCATTTGGCTCATTAGGGAATAAGTGTGTATGATGTGTGTAAGAGTGTATATTGTGGGTGTGTGTATAAGTGTGAGACTTCAACACCTCAGCAACCATGTCTGTCTTGTGTGGGTGAGAAATGTGAGAAAAGATTTTTAAAAATTGTTTGTTGTTAAAAGATATGACCAAGGTTTTACCACTCTGTATTCAAGTCGTTAGTTAAGCTCTTGCCAAACACCTTGATGTTGATGATGGACAACAAGATCCTTTAGCCCTGCATAATAAAGCCTTTCTCTTTAAATAAATAGATAGGTAAAGAAAAAGGTGAATGAGATAGATCGATAGATAAAGAAAAAGGGAAATTATATATATATATATATATATATATATATATAGAGAGAGAGAGAGAGAGAGCGAGATAGATAGATAGATAGATAGATAAAGAAAAAAGGAAATTATATATATATATATATATATATATATATATATATATATATATATATATATATATTTAGTTTATGAAAAACTAGGTAATCCGTATGGGTAGACCCAAGGATGATAAAATCCAGAGAGCTCAATGTAAATCAGAGCTAATAATTTAAATAAAAACAGACCACTTTAAGGTTCCATGTCCATTCTAACACACATCATACTCACTCATTCCCTAATGAGCCAAATGATAACACACGGCTATAGTAATATACATAAAGTGATCTGTTTTTATTTTAAATATATATATATATATATATATATATATATATATATATATATATATATATATATATATATATATAGAGAGAGAGAGAGAGAGAGAGATATAGATATATATATAGATATATATAGATAGATATAGATAGATAGATAAAGAGAGGATGAATGAGATAGATAGATAGATAGATAGATAGATAGATAAAGAAAAAGGTGAATGAGATAGATAGAGAGATAGATAGGTAAAGAAAAAGGTGAATGAGATAGATAGATAGATAGATAGATAGATAGATAAAGAAAAAGGTGAATGAGATAGATAGATAAGGAAACGGTGAATGAAACAGAAAGAAAGAAAGAAAGATAGATAGATAGATAGATAGATAGATAGATAGATAAAGAAAAAGGTGAATGAGATAGATAGATAGATAGATAGATAGATAGATAGATAGATAGATAGGTAAAGAAAAAGGTGAATGAGGTAGATAGATAGATAGATAGATAGATAGATAGATAGATAGATAGATAGATAAGGAAAGGGTGAATGAAACAGAAAGAAAGAAAGAAAGAAAGAAAGATAGATAGATAGATAGATAGATAGATAGATAGATAGATAGATAGATAGGGTTAAATACACGGATGAGATGAAACAACTAACAGTAACGAAGAAACGCCAATATATAATTTAATAAGATTAATTATATTAAGATGATACATGAAAACATTAATGCATGGTAGAGCGTGTAAAGATGTTTACTATACATTTCTGTGCAGAAAGATGTATGCGTAATATATCGGATATGAAAAGTCAAACATACTTAGCTTTAGTTATTTGCCTGAAATAAAATAGACTTTTCCCTTTTCCCTTTTCTCTCTTTTGTTTGATTTTTTTTGTTCCTCTGACTTTCAGTTCAATTCGTTTCGTCCGTACAGTGATATCTTTTGATTCATTATTCTTTCTTCACTGTTATGAGGTTTGACCGCAAGAGTTAGTCGTTTACTCTATTCTTCACATATTCAGCAATTTAGAATTCATCGTTCGGGTAGGAAGATTCGGCGCTGTATAAGTCATCGCCTGAGTACAACTGAGTGGGTCACACATGCCTATCTGAGTAATTCAACCGGGCATTTGATATATGCAGCATAATGTGTTGAGTTGAATTGGAACTCCTTTTCATTGTACGATTTTTCTTTGCTTGACGGTGACAAATAAAAAGAGATGTTACTCAGTTAAGATCCGTGTTCCGACTAATTCCTTCCGATGTTTTCCGCTCAACGTTTCGTACTTTATCACGTGATTCTGCATGTGTGTGAGAGACTATTATCAGATCTCGTTTGGATCTGTTATTAAGATCATCAGCTTTCTGACCTAATTGTTCTTGTTGTCAGCGGTACTATGACAGATTGAAAGAGAGATGCTGAGTGAATATGCTTTATTATAAAGAGGTGGAATTAGAGATGGTTCACTAAGTATAAATTGTGTGTGGTTAGAGGTTTTTGTGTGTGGTTAGAGGTTTTTGCAATATATCAAATTATATCAATTTTTATTTTTATTTTTAATTATATCAAATTTTTGGGGACACCCTATATATATATATATATATATATATATATATATATATATATATATATATATATATATATATATATATATTTACAGGGTGTCTCAAAAAATTTGATATCATTTTAAAAGCAGTTATCTTGAAAACTGGTAAGTCAAGCTCAATGAAATTGAACAGTTTAGATGTTGACCATCATGAGTTTATTATGGGACCAATATTATAAGTGTTCAATATGCTCAACGCCTATGACACGCCACACATCAAGCCGTTAGTTAAGATAGATAGATAGAT
>OZ038507.1:67721731-67724231 GCA_964036315.1 Acanthosepion esculentum
ATAGATAGATAGATAGATAGATAGATAGATAGATAGATAGATAGATAGATAGATAAAGAAAAAGGTGAAGGAGATAGATAGATAGATAAGGAAAGGGTGAATGAGATAGATAGATAGATAGATAGATAGATAGATAGATAGATAGATAGATAGATAGAAAAGAAAAAGGTGAAGCCCAATGCATCTATGATGGTACCCAATCTGATGTGAATAGTTTCTGATTTCATACCTAAACGTGATCCCCATAAAGCATATGGACTTGATGATATCTCTGCAATAGTTCTTAAGAAACCTGCTCCTGAAATGGCTCCTGTTCTCTCTAAACGCTACAATAGATGTCTTGCTGCTTCTTGCTCTCCTGCTTGTTGGAAACACTCTTCTATGATTCCAGTCTTTAAGAGCTGAGTTGAACAGGCACATCCTTCTAACTACTGGTCTATTAGCCTTTTACCTCATTTTGGCAACGTGCTAACGCCCCTAATCAACTGTGAACCTACATCGCAGGGTTTTCTTTCAGAGATGCAATATGGCATCCGCTTACTTCATCTACTTTTCTATCATGTCTCTTCAGATATCTCCCTCTCTCGCTCTCTCTCTCTCTCTCTCTATATATATATATATATATATATATCAATTCGTTTTTCTCTCTCTCTCATTTTATCTATCTAGCTATCTATCTAAATCTCTTATCTCTATATCTTAGTTCGTCTTCTACTTTTCTATCATGTCTCTTCAGATATCTCTCTCTCGCTCTCTCTCTCTCTTTCTCTATATATATATATATATATATCAATTCGTTTTTCTCTCTCTCTCATTTTATCTATCTATCTATCTATCTAAATCTCTTATCTCTATATCTTAGTTCGTCTTCTACTTTTCTATCATGTCTCTTCAGATATCTCTCTCTCTCGCCCTCTCTCTCTCTCTCTCTCTATATATATATATATATATATATATCAATTCGGTTTTCTCTCTCTCTCATTTTATCTATCTAGCTATCTATCTATCTATCTAAATCTCTTATCTCTATATCTTAGTTCGTCTTCTACTTTTCTATCATGTCTCTTCAGATATATCTCTCTCGCTCGCTCTCTCTCTCTCTCTCTCTCTCTCTATATATATATATATATATATATCAATTCGTTTTTCTCTCTCTCTCATTTTATCTATCTATCTATCTATCTAAATCTCTTATCTCTATATCTTAGTTCGTCTTCTACTTTTCTATCATGTCTCTTCAGATATCTCTCTCTCGCTCTCTCTCTCTCTCTCTCTATATATATATATATATCAATTCGTTTTTCTCTCTCTCTCATTTTATCTATCTATCTATCTATCTATCTAAATCTCTTATCTCTATATCTTAGTTCGTCTTCTACTTTTCTATCATGTCTCTTCAGATATCTCTCTCGCTCTCTCTCTCTCTCTCTCTCTATATATATATATATATATATATATCAATTCGTTTTTCTCTCTCTCTCATTTTAGCTATCTATCTATCTATCTAAATCTCTTATCTCTATATCTTAGTTCGTCTTCTACTTTTCTATCATGTCTCTTCAGATATCTCTCTCTCGCTCTATCTCTCTCTCTCTCTCTATATATATATATCAATTCGTTTTTCTCTCTCTCTCTCTCATTTTATCTATCTATCTATCTATCTATCTATCTATCTAAATCTCTTATCTCTATATCTTAGTTCGTCTTCTACTTTTCTATCATGTCTCTTCAGATATCTCTCTCTCGCTCTATCTCTCTCTCTCTCTATATATATATATATCAATTCGTTTTTCTCTCTCTCTCTCTCATTTTATCTATCTATCTATCTATCTATCTATCTAAATCTCTTATCTCTATATCTTAGTTCGTCTTCTACTTTTCTATCATGTCTCTTCAGATATCTCTCTCTCTGTCTGTCTGTCTGTCTGTCTCTCTCTCTCTATATATATATATATCAATTTATTTTTTATATCTCTCTCGTTCTATCTATCTATTTATCTATCTATCTATCAAAATCTCTTCATATCTGAGTTCGTATTCTCTCTTCGTATATTTCTATCTATCATGCCTCCTCAGATGTCTCTCTACCTCACTCTCTCTCTCTCTCTATATATATATCAGTTCATTTTTTCTCTCTTTATCTATCTATCTATCTATCTATTTATCACTTTTACACTGAAACCAAGTAGCGTCTATAATATGTACAGAGCGTGGTCTCCCATCCTGGGCGATATCGCGCACCGGTTAGCGATTTTAACTGTTGAACGGGCGCTGAACAACTGAAGAGAAAATGGTGGGGGGACTGAAAATTTTGGTGGGGTTGATTTTGGGAACATCCCTGGTGTGAACTGCCGCATTTCACTGAGAATGTTGTGGCCGGTTTGTCCCCGCTCCAGCTGTTTTCACCGGGGAACGCGTTTCTATGGACCAAGGTTTTGTTAGTTTGTGTTTGAGGGCGAGTGTTTATGATTGCTGTCTAGGTACCATAGCGAAGAGCTCA
>OZ038507.1:67731731-67769231 GCA_964036315.1 Acanthosepion esculentum
AGTGTAAGAAGCCCTTAAAAAACTAAGTGAAGTATTAAGAAACAGGAAAATTTCCTTAGAAACACAGCAGAGTGCTGAACTGTTATGTAATATCAGTCCTCTTCTATGGCGGTGAATGCTAGACAGTTTCCTAACAGATGAAGAAGTGTCTTGAGGTAATAAAAATATGGTTCAACTGAACGATGCTGAGAATTCCAGGAACTGGACATGTAAGTAGCAAGGATGTTTTAGGGGAAATAAAAACATCAATTACGCTGATGCTTAGAAAAAGACAGAGTTTCTAATTTATGACACATGATGAGGGAAGAGGGCTTGGAGAATTTAACACTCACAGGTCTTATTGAAGTAAAGAGTGACAGATGGAAACTGTAAGTAACCTGTAAAAAAATGCTTGTGAGAACGGAACAGAATGTGGGAGGCAAAAGAAGCTATAACGGATAGGAAGTCGTGAAGAGTCATGATCACCCATGTTCTTTAGGGATACGACACAAAGAAGAAGAAGAAATAAGAGGGATATATGACGACAATCGAAAGCGGGGAAAATCATGGCGAGATCTCGAACAGCATCACGACTTTAACTGATTCTACTGCCGAGATGTTTATTGAAATTCAGAAGGCATACGTGGTATCTGCTTTAACCTTTCCTGGGCAAACTGAAGAGAATCATCAGAGTTCAAGCCATATCAATGGACTCCAGATGAACGGGACACTAAATGTTCACAGAATAAAGGGCCTCAACGTAGAGGGTTATACAAGGAGCTATGTGATATGAACGTAACAGGAAGAAGTTCGTATTATGAGGACATGTAAGATAGTTAAAAGCTGACCCAAACTTGAAGAGGTTCCGATTATTCTGGGAAGCATCTTTTCGGGAGTCTGTTCCAAAAAGTAGCCGTTCTTGGAAAGAAGCTGAATCGAATTTCTTTCTTATCAATGGACCACAAAAGGAATAAGGAAGATTCGACTCCGTGTACACAGCATGGAGGGTTTTAGCTGTAAAGGGCTAAGCTGGTGTGTTTAATGAATGTAGCTCGTTTGCCGTGGAAATAGCGATAAAGTAGCTAGAGGCTTCTGTCATTGAGAAAGGGGGCAGATAAGTCATGCTCCACAAGGCCGCATAAAGAATTTTGAACTCTACCAAGCGTGGAAATTGGGGGTTAGGTAGCTCCAGATCAGATATGAAAGAAATATTCTATTTTTTAGTCCGGTCAGATTCTAAAAACAAGGGCCATTTTTTTCTTCTAGCATCGTTATCAAGGGATCGTATAGATATGATCAGCTTGAACTCTGAGATGAATTTGAGTAACAACAGACGTAAAAGTATCATTGAGAGAACAGCTACTCATTATCCCTGGAAATTAAAAAAAAATCAGGGTCGGCGAGGTTGAAATATAGGGTGGCCTTTGAAAAACTGAAGATTTGGAAAAGTTTTAATTTGTTTATTGACATACTTTTTTATTTTATTTTTATTTTATGCAGGTTATATAGCATCACTTGGGAATTAAAATGGCTACCTATGATTGTTCGCAACGAATAAATCTCATTGAGTTTTTCTATTTAATTATTCAAACTCAGAGAAAAATACCGGCAAAATATTAATGTCAGAGTATCTCCTAGCGATAAAATGATTCGGAACCTAATCGCCCCGTTTGAAAGAACTGGATCAGTCGGTGATCTTTTCGGGAAAAGGTCCTAAGCACTTCGTACAAATTGACGCAGCGGTGGAAGCTACACGGCAGAGTTTCCTTGGGGATCCATCAGCTTCTACCCGTCGTCACCCTGCTCAACTATGCATCGCAAGAACATCGCTTTAGAATATTCTTAAACTGGATTTAAAAATGGCTCCATACAAGATTCAAATGGTTCAAACTTTAATACCACAAGAAACTCATGTGTTTGTAAAAGTTATTTTTGTTTTATATCATTCAGTCTTTCAATGGCCACCCTGTCGAACTTCGCTCCACGCCCAACCGGTTTTGTCATTCTCCTAGGCTGGTTGTTAGTTTAAGGCTATAGGCCGTAGTCAACCATATTATTTAACCTGCATTATTTACATTATTCGGAAGGTTAATGACGAATGTACGACGGTCGGTTGGTTAAATCTGTAGATTCTATTTGGAATGTGAAAAACTGAAGGGTTTGAAAAAATCAGAACTTGTTTGTTTTCAAACTTTTTTCTTTCATTTGTTTTTTTTGGGGTGGGGTAGGTTATATAGTATTCGTTGTACATTAAAATGACGACAGATGGTGTCCAGCAACGAGTAAAACTCATTGAGTTTTTCGATTCCAATGAAAGATCAATTATTCAAACTCAGTAAAAAAAAATACCGGCAACATTTCAATGTCAGAGTATCTTCTAGCGATAACATGATTCGGAACCTAATCACCCCTGTTTGAAAGAACTGGATCAGTCGGTGATCTTCCGAGAAGAGGTCCTAAGCTCGCTGTGCGCACTGTGCACACTGACCCTGACGGTGGAAGCTGTACGGCAGTGTCCTTCGGGACTCACCAGTTTCTACCCGTCGTCGCTCAGCTCAATTAGTTATCGCCAGGACATCGCTTCAGAAAATTCTGAGACTGGATTTCAAAATGTTTCTCTCCAAATAAAATGTGTTTGTAACAGTAATTTTTATTTTATATCATTCAGTCTTCCAGTGGCCACCCTATAGAACTTTACTAGCCTGGTTTTAAGCTGTGATTGCTAGGTCAGGGTATGAAATCAGATGTCATGAGCTGATGATCAGTTTTTTTAATCATTTCACCTCAAGCAGGGCGCAAGGTGTTACCGAGTTAGAGAATATGAGAAAAATATTAAGGGGAGAAGACAATAAAAGAACAGGAATTAAGAAAACAGAAGATGACGATTGACATTGCATTTAAATTTTTAAAGATCAAAAGTAAGAAACCGGAAGATGTTTAGAGGTGTAACCCCCACCAAAAAAAAAAAAAAGAAAAAGAAAAACCCGTGATATCATCTTTAGAGATATTTAATAATGATATACAATGGTATATGGGAGCATATCGAAATATCTTGACGACCAGAGCCTGGCAGCAGATGACTCATCTGACCTAGCTTAACAACTCAATGGTGGGAAAACTGTCCGGTCATATTCAATATCTCAAAAGCCAAGCATGTAACGTTCCATCATCACCGAATGCTCTCCGGTCAGGATGAGCAGTTGTACTTTCACGGGATGTGACACAAGACCGGTTTAATGTGGGTTTTTTTTCCGAGCCCGTAGACCCGGGCAAAAATTCCCCGTCGACTCCGTAATAACGGGGTCGGCTTTGTCTACCTCACCAGACAAGACTCCGCCGAAAGGCAAAGTCTCGTCTGAGTTTCTCTTTGCCCGAAGGCAGAGAGTTCGACAAGCACTAAGAGCTTAAGCCGCGGTTAAGACCTAATGCTAACTCGGTATTTAACCGAGTCCCCCACATGTAACGTTCCATCATCACCGAATATAACCTGAATTTCCTTCTATAGCAATAAACGGGAAATCTTTCAAGCAGGCTCCTTGCCTTGAACGCCTATTGAGATTTAATTCAAAGCAGACTTCAAGTGGAACACGTATATACAATCCATCTCTAAATATGCTGAGAACATGCTTATTTCCCTGTACAGCTCCAGTAAGGGACTAATTCTTCTTTGCTTTATCTTTACTAGAATCAGATCAGTTGCACGTTGTTCTAAATCAGTTACAACTGAATAGTGAGTACGATCCTCACTGGGCGAACCATACTTCCGGCCTTGTGCCACATCTATGCTTTCGCTTAGTAAACCACCACACAAGAGTAAGGCCATGCCCCAAATAGTGTCATGTTGCCGTATTTGGGCAAGAGCTGCCCAGTTTTCACTTTTCATTTCCGTTAGAATCCAAAAGCATCTCCGCGTCCCTGTAGGTGATGAACTATTTTCCACACTGCTACTCCTTTCTCCACAGGCAAAACTTTGCAAGTCTCTCCCTGCTCTATTTGCCACTTACATGGAAAGTGACTCAGACGAACTAGATTACTTAGTTCCACTAGTTCTAACCTTCATGGCTAAGACCCGACATGACTCGCACGTTGTAGCGCACCACTTTCGTATTCCATTGGTGAGAAGTAAGTTCCACTCGAACAGCCTATTTCCGCGAACGACTTCTCTGTGGAGCTGGCTCTCGCTGCGCTGTCGCTATTTCCATGTAAAGTGTTCAGACGAACTGCATTCCCTAGTTCCACCAGTCCTAACCTTAACAGCTAAAATCCGCCATGCCACGCCCATTGTAGTGAACCACCCTTATTCCCTTCGTATTCCATTGGTGAGATGTAAGTTCCACACGAGCAGCTTCTTCCCACGAGCCGCTGCTTTGTGGAACCGACTCCCTTGAGGATACTTCTTCGATGTTCAATTTTAGAGTTAACCGTCATCTTCCCCATATACCCGCATAATCTGTACTTCTTTTTTCTGTAAACCTCTACCTCGAGTGGCTCTCGGGCCTTGTATAGATTGGTTGGTTTTGTTGCTTTTGTTTAGCCATATATGAAGTCTTTTGGTTATTTAATGCCGAAATCTACATATTTTGAACGCAATTATATACTTTCAGCTACAGATAAAATGTATAGCTAACAATGTATTGTCGGTCGTTTAATATAGAAAAATGTATTCCTGATATTTTAATTATTAAAATATATTTTTATTTTTTCAGAGTGTTTTTCTTTGAAAGTTCACTATTTGCCCATGACTGTGACCCTAACAGGTGCTACCACTGCAGATATACACACAACATCAATTAAGAGGTGGTTCAACTCTCCTCAATAAATCCAATCCCCCGATCAGAGGCCTTGCTGTCGGATGTAATTTATCGTCCTACCCAGGACTGCTTAGAACATCATTGTAAAAGTCTTACCGCTCACGCAATTACCGCCTTCAGCAACCTTGACTGGCACTTGGCTCATGTATGAGGTAAACATTGGTTTAAAAAAATGCTCTTATGCAGAGGTGAAATTATGGGAATACAGATTTGGATCTAAAATTTTGCGAGTTTAACAAGAATACCTGATAGAAGGCACTAACGATTTCTCATGGTCGGAGGGAACTGGACGACTCTGATCTTTAATGATCACCACCACAGACACGGATTCAAATCACAACCACGTCCTATACAGATGGTACGAGGCGAAGTTAGTTGTTTAGCAGCATATCTAATCCTGATGGCTCATTCAATGCCGAAATTTAATTTTTTGGGGAGTTTTGAAGTAATAAAAACATGAAATATGTTATTCTGCTTTCATAATTGAATACATGGTAAATGATATTCCGCTCTATGTGCATATTCACGTTTGTGTGGACATAATTACTGGAGGCGGTGATATGTGTGTTTTACGTTGTAGTTTTGTTGCAGTTATATTTTAAAATACAGTTTGAGTTAAGAAATTGTAAGATATTATATGGATTAATGTCATGAGTCTTCATGGTAAATCAACCCCTATGGGTAATTTAATGCCAAAATCTAAATATTTTGAACACAATTTTAGTTAGATGATTCCGTTATATTTACACTCTGCTCACAATGAGGTGAAAATTACAAACGTCTCAAATTAATTGGTCATATTTGCCACACACGAAGAACAAGATTTTTTTGTGATTTAATCATATTGATGTGAGTCTGGAGAAAATTACTAGTGAGTTTCGTTCCCACTGGGATCATAGGTTGAGGTCTTGTGAGAAAACTTAAGGTAAACTTATTAAACTGAAATAAGTCCCTGGGCAGAAAATGCCAATATATTTTGATCCCAATTGTATGCCTTCAACTGCAGATAAAATGTATTGTTTGCCATTTTACACTAATGACCAACAATACATTTTATAGCAGAATGACCAACAATAAATTTTATAGCAAAATGACCAACATATTTTATAGTAGAGGATAGACTAGAAATGTAGATCAATTACGCGTCACGGGAATTTTCTTCATAAGCGTTTCCTCTATGGTCACGTGGTCTACTTAATTCAATAATGGGATCGCCTGTGTTTGCTCATTGGCGATCTATGTTCAAAGTAAAGTGTCGACAGAGACTCTTTATTCCAATATAACACACAGATTAATCTCCATTAGGAATAATATCGAACAAATTCAAAAATTGTTATAAAACCAAAACAATCATAATGATGTCATCCATAAGCGCCAGACCGTTTCAGAAATACGTGTAAATGTTAGCTGTATGAAACTGCTGTCTTAGATCAATGGCTAAACTGGCTCCTCGTGAGCATGCTTCTTCGAACCTTGTGGACTGGCGATGTAGAATCACAAAGGACTGCATCAAATAATAGAAGCCATATTACTAGAAGACAACTTAAATAACAACACAGGAACGACACTTTAAATGGATAACTCATGTGACCGGAAATGAAACTAATGTCACAATCAAAATATTCCCTTTCCACTCTACTTTAAAGAAAAGGATTGAAAGGAAAACATTATCAATAGTAGAAAGATCTATAACGGTTATTGGACTCGAGAAACCTTTTTTTGAAAAATCATTTTAAAAGGAGAATTTTATAAATTTCAGTTGAAAGTAGCACTAGGTGCTCGGTCAATCAATATAAATTGCTTCCTTATAAGGAAACGGCTAATATCACCATTACCATGTGAGATTAGAAGAACAGATACTACGCCTTTATCCCAGCCTGATGTCGAGCGAGTGACGAAAACGTAACTAGTGTAGCTCTGGTTACTCGAGCAATGAATGCCGAATGTTTCCTTATAAAGGGACGGCTAATCTCGCCATAACCATCAGGGATGAGGAGAACAGATGCTACGCTTTGATCCCAACCTGATGTTGAGCTAGTGAAGAAAGTGTAACTAGTGTAGCTCTGGCTACTCGGTCAATAAATGCTGAATGTTTCCTTATGGCAAATATCCCCATTACCATGAGAGTTGAGGAGAACAGATACTACGCCTTGATCTCACCCTGATGTCGAGCGAGTGAAGAAAGCGTACAAAGTGTAGCTCTGGCTGCTCGGTCAATGAATGCCGAATGTTTCCGTATAAAGGTACGCTAATCTCACCATTACCATCAGGGATGAGGAGAGGAGATATTATGTTTTGATTCCGGGCTGATGTCCATATTTAAGAATGATTCGCTAGTATTTCTTCTAATTTTTTCCCTTTTATTTCGTTTCTCCCTTTCTTTTTTATCTGTTCTTTTTTTCTTTCTTCCTCTGTATTTTCTTTACTTTCTTTTCCTTCTTGTATTTCTCTTTCTGTCATTCTTCGTTCTTTCTCAACCTCTTTTCCTTCTTTCTTTCGTTCTTTTCTTTATTTCGTTCTTTTCTTTCATTCATTCCTTTCGTTTTTTCGTCCTTTTCCGTCCTGGGTATGACGATAAACTGCATCCGCGTCCTGGGTAAGACGATAAACAAAGTCCAACAGCAAGGCCTCTGATCAGGAGGTTTTGAGGAGCTTGGAACCAACTCTTAATTGCTGGTGTTCCCACGTTCACCTGACCCGGGGTGGTAGTACCTGTTAGGGTCCAAACTATGGGTTAATATTTTGAAGAAAAAATATTACAAGCAATAAAAATTTTCTCTGCATTAAATAACCTTTCGAGGTTGAAATGCAGTAAAAATAAAAAAAAAAAAGGCTTTCGTTCTTTTCTTTCTTTCGTTCCTTTCTTTCTTTCATTCATTTCTTTCGTTCTTTTCTTTCTTTTGTTAGTTTCTTCTTTCGTCCCATACTTTCGTTATTTCTTTCGTTCCCTTCTTTTGTTCCCTTCTTTCTTTCATTCACTTCTTTCTTTCTTTCTTTCTTTCTTTCTTTCTTTCTTTCGTTCGTTCGTTCGTTCGTTCGTTCCTTTCTTTCGTTCATTTCTTTCCTTCGTTCATTTCTTTCTTTCGTATCTTTCTTTCGTTCTTTTCTTTCTTCGTTACATTCTTTCTTTCTTTCTTTCTTTCGTTTCTTTCTTTCTTTCGTTACATTCTTGCTTTCGTTCTTTCTTTCTCTCTTTTATTTCGTTCCTTTCTTTAATTCGTTAGTTTTCTCTTCTGTTTGTTCCTTTCATTCGTTCCTTTCTTTCGCTATCTCTTTTCTTTCTTTCTTTCTTTCTTTCTTTCTGTCTTTCTTTCGTTCCTTTCTTCTTTCTTTCTTTCTAAACATTTATATTTTAGTTTCTTTCTCATTTTTTTTCTCTCGTAACCCTACCTTTTTTCAGGTTTTTGTTTTAATTCATCTTAAATTTTCTTTCCTCTTTTGCCTTTTTAATTTTTCTTTTTACATTTTCTTTTCTTTCTTTCATTCTTCGTTCTTTGTTTCAATTTTTGAATCATAGAAGGAAAAATGTCCTATTATTTATTCTTCGCTTCCTTCATATTTCTTTTTGTTCATTTTACTTTTAATTTTTCCACTTTTCCTTCCTTCCTTTTTTCTTTAATTTTTATTGTTTTACTTTTTGCTTCTTTGTCCTTATCTTGCATCTTCAATTCCTTCATCATTCCTTTATTTTTTTAAATTTTTACAATCTTCTTTTTTTTCCCCACCCTCTCTCTTCTTTCTTCCATTAACTTTTATATGCTTTTATATCATAGGCTTTTGTTATAGGTTTTTGTTCATCCGCCATCACTTTATTCTTTCTTTATTTTCTCTTTCATTTACTTTTTCATTCTTTCTAGGTTTTACCTTTTATTCTGTTGTTGTTTCGCTTCATATTTTTCATTCACCGTATGTCTTTATATTCTTGTTATTTTTTCTTTTTCTTCAATTTTCCTTCATTTTCTTTTTTTCCTTTCTTCCTAAAATTCATTTAATTTTTTCTCCTTTGTCCTTATCCCGACTTTTCATGTTTCTGTAGATTCTACATTCTTTCATTTTTTTTTTATTTTCGTTCCAATTCCATTTTTTCAATTTTTTTTCCTTTCTTTCATTCGTTCGTTCTTTCTTTCATTCATTCTTTTTTCTTTATTCTTACTTTTTTCTTTCTTTCTTTCGTTATTTCTTTCTTTTCTTTATTTGTTTTGTTCTTTCTTTTTGTTCGCTTTAATGACTTTTTCCTCCTTCATCCATTTCTATCTTTCCTTCTCTGGTTCTTTCTTTCCTTCCTTCTCTTCTGAATTTTTATTTATTTATCTCAATCCTAAATTTTCCAGTTGTTTGTAAATATGACATTCTTTCCGTCTTAATTTTGTCGTTTACTTTCCTTTTTTCTTTCTGTCTTTTTCTTTCTTTCTTTCTTTCTTTCATTCTTTTTCTTTCTTTCTTTCTTTCTTTCTTTCTTGCTTTCTTCCTTTCTTTTTTTTCTTTCTTTCTTTCTTTCTTTCGTTCGTTCTTTATTTATTTTTTCAATATTTTTCACATTTCTTTCCTTCTCTTATTCATATTTTTTCTTTTTTGATTTCTTTATCTTTTCGGATTTCGTTTAGTCTTTTTCGTAATTTTCTTTCTCTTTCTTTTTTGTAGTATTTTCTTTCTTTTTTCTTTCTTTCATTCTTTCCAAAACTTCTTTCTTTTTTCTTTCATTTTACATTTCCTCTCACTTCTTTCTTTCTTTTTCAATATTTTCGTATTTCCTTCTTTCTTACTTTTTTCTTTTTTGATTTCTTTATTTTTCCCATTTTCTTCACTGCATTCCGTATTTTATTTCTTTCTTTCGCTTTCCTTTTTGCTGCATTTTCTTTCTTTCTTTCTTTCTTTCATTCTTTCTTTCTTTCTTTCTTTCTTTCATTCATTCATTCATTCTTTCTGTCTTTCTTTCTTTCTTTCCGAAATTATTTATGTCTTTCATTGACTTTACTTCCTTCCTTTTCTGTCTTTCTTTCATTATTTTTTCAACATTTTTCACATTTCTTTCTTTCTTTTCTTTCTTTTCTTTTTGAATATCTTTATTTTTTCGGATTTCGTTTCGTAATTTTCGTAATTTTCTTTCTCTTTCTTTTTGTGGTCTTTTCTTTCTTTCTTTTTTTTCTTTCTTTCATTTTTTCCAAAATTTCTTTCTTTCTTTCATATTACATTTCTCCCTCTCTTTTTTTATTCTTTCTTTCTTTCTTTTGTTTAGTTGTTATTTATCTAATTATTTATTCAAACTTTTTAGGATTTGCTTTCATTCTTTTTTTTTTATTTAATTTTTTCTTTCATTTCTCTTTTATTTATTCGTTTTTTTCTTTTTTTTCTTTTAAATTACATTTAAATTCTTTCCCCACTCTATCTTCATCTTTCTTTCTTTCTTTCCTTCTTTCTTTCTTTCTTTCTTTCTTTCTTTCCGAAATGTAATTATGTCTTTCATTGTCATTAATTCCTCCCTTTTCTTTCTTTCTTTCTTTCTTTATTTATTTATTTATTTATTTATTTATGTATTTATTCATTTAATTTTTCAATATTTTTCACATTTCGTTCCTTCTTTTATTTATTCATATTTTTTCTTTTTTGATTTCATCTTTCTTTCTTTCTTTCCTTCTTTCTTTCTTTCTTTCTTTCTTTCTTTCTTTCTGAAATGTAATTATGTCTTTCATTGTCATTAATTCCTCCCTTTTCTTTCTTTCTTTCTTTCTTTCTTCCTTTATTTATTTATTTATGTATTTATTCATTTATTTTTTCAATATTTTTCACATTTCGTTCCTTCTTTTATTTATTCATATTTTTTCTTTTTTGATTTCTTTATCTTTTCGGATTTCGTTTAGTCTTTTTCGTAATTTTTTTCTCTTTCTTTTTTGTAGTATTTTCTTTCTGTTTTCTTTCTTTCATTCTTTCCAAAACTTCTTTGTTTTTTTCTTTCATATAACATTTCTTCCTGCCGTTTCTTTCTTTGTTTCTTTCTTTGTTTCTTTGTTTGTTTGTTTCTTTCTTTCTTTCTTTTATTTAATTGTTATTCATCTATTTATTTATTTATTCAATCTTTTTAGGATTTGCTTTCATTCGTTTTCTTTCTTTTGTTTAAATTTTTCTTTCATTTTTCTTTTATGCTTCCGTTTTTTTTTTCTTTCTTTCCTTTTGAATTACATTTAAATTCTTCCCCGACTCTATCTCCCTCCCTCTCTTTTCCGACTTTATTTTATTCCTGGTTGTAACTTTGCCTCTTTTAATTTTCAGATTTTTTTGGGGGGGACCCGATATATTTTGCATCATCCGTACAGCTATTTCCAGCACTATCTTATTTTAAGCTAACCCTTTTCTTTGCGAATATCGCGATAAGGCAAATATTTCGGAAGACCTCTTCAGTCCACCCGTCTAAAAATACTTTCCCCCGACACCACCCGTAAAAAGCTGCCACCGAGAATGTCGGCAAACAATATGCCTTCTAATGGAAGTAAGCGAAAATGCAGATATTTAGTAACTTTTGCATTTTCATTTCTGTCTTGATTTCTTAATGGATGCTTTTTCATTTCTTTTTTGGGGTTTGTCACTTACTTTTGACATTAGACAAGGGGAGGTAACTGCGGGAGGTTAGAAATTGAATAAAAACACTGATTTCTAAATATGTGCGCGTATATAGTGTTTGCCGCTGCAGAAGAGTGGCGTGTCGGGCAAGGAGGGGTTGGATTGGGGTTGTCTGCGTAAAAGAAAGGGGATATGAGACCAAAGGAAAGAGAAAGAGAAAGAATAGAAAATAACAAACTAAAATAGTATATAACTATATACATGTAGGATTTTAAATACATACATACATATATATATATATATATATATATATATATATATATATATATATATATATATATATATATATATATATATATATATATATATATATATATATATATATATATATATATATATATATATATATATATATATATATATATATACATATACATATATATATATATATACATATATATATATATATATATATATATATATTAAAAAGGGTTTAAGGTTGTTCCAACGAGAGAAAAGGAAATATTTTAAAGAGAGAAAAAAATGAACATCTATCTATATCTAACTATATCTATCTATCTATCTATCTATCTATCTATCTATCTATCTATCTATCTCTCTCTCTCTCTCTCTATATATATATATATATATATATATATATTTATATATATGTCTGTTTGTTTCCATTCATAGACGATTTACAACAAATGTCAAGAATTTAAATATATTCGAATATATGGGACGAATTCGATGGAAAGATAGATGAAATGTGTATATCTTGCATTTTACATTGATTATAAAAAAGAGAATGTGCGATCCAAGTTGAACTGCTGGAGGAGAGCTAGCTAGCAAGCTAGATAGATAGATAGATAGATAGATAGATAGATAGATAGATAAGGAACAGAGTGATAAATATATGGATGGATAAATAGATAGATAGATTAACGGAAAGAGATAGATAGATTAACAAAATGGGATATATATGTATATAGATAGATATATGTATATAGACATATGAGACTGAAGCAGCTAGCTGTTAGATAGTTAAGGAACAGACTGATATATATATATATATATATATATATATATATATATATTGCGGAACAAGATAGATTAACAGAATGTAAGAGACAGATATATCGATATAAAACAGATTGAGCAGATAGATTAATATAAAAATGGCTGCAATATATATATATATATATATATATATATATATATATATATCCACAGACAACCTGTTTCGCTGTGTCACAGCTCATCAGATTGCTTCAAGTCGGGATCGAAACGACGACCGATTATTTGTCATCAGTCATATATATATATATATATATATATATATATATATATATATAGAGAGAGAGAGAGAGAGAGAGAGAGAGAGAGAGAAAGAGAGAGAGAAAGAAAGTGAGAGAGAGAGAGAGTAACTGAAATGTATTTCTCAACTTACCTCTCACGACCTGCTCTCTGACAAACAATATCACTTCTGTATTTCTAGATCAACCACTGATGTGACGAATATGTATATCAGACTCTTGATAATAACGGCGAAGCTCGAGCTGTGCCCCGAGATATCTCGAAGGCGTTTCACAGTGTTTGGCACGCTGGTTTTCTATCTCAAGGGCTATGTTATTACAGGACGGTTGTTTGATTTAAGCCAGTCGTTCCTATCAAATCGTGAAACGAAGGTCGCTTAGAACGGGCTCGCTTCCAGATCCTTTCACATGAACGCGGAAGAGCATATCCTTCTTAATGGTATCAATTCCCAAGTAGGCATTTATGCAGATGACACTACCATTTACAACTGATTCAATAGCAAATCCATCAGAGCTGACAAAGTTAATCTGGCCCTGTTCTTGAAAATGACCTCTAATCTATAATTAACTGAGGCAGGAAATGGCTTGTAAATTTTATTCCCTCCAAAACGGAACTGCTTTTATTTAACCGCCATAGAGAAACTTCTGTGCACGCAATCATCTTGGCCTCACAATTTCATCTGATTGAGGTGGAACGACTATATCATTAGCTGCATCTGCTGCAAGGGAAGATGAGTTAATGTGTCGTGTCAGAAAAGTTTTCCCGTCAGTGCTAATCTTGCACATTTGCAAATCTACTCTTCGTCTATGCATTGGATACTGTTGCCATATCTGGTCTGGTGCTCCTGCTGTACAGCTTGAGATTCTTGACAAAATTCAATGTAATCATTCCTGACCAGGCCTCTTGACTTCAGTCACTTTCTCACCGACATAACTTAGCTTCACTTTGTCTTTTCTACAAATATTTTCTTGGCAACTGCTCTGACCCGCCCCTGGTGCCTTGATTACATGAATTTAAGCGTAAGGCAAGGAAAGTTTTTCTCATCTTACACATTTACAAATCTACCCTTCGTCTATGCATTGGATACTGTTGCCATATCTGGTCTGGTGCTCCTGCTGTACATCTTGAGATTTTTGACAAAATCCAATGTAATCATTCCTGACCAGGCATCTTGACTTCAGTCACTTTCTCACCGTCATAACGTCGCTTCACTTTATCTTTTCTACAAATATTTTCTTAGCAACTGGTCTGACGAGCTTATCCGTACCGTGACTATATGAATTAAAGCGTACGTCGAGGAAAGTCTTTCTCATGTTACACATTTATAAATCTACTATTCGTCCGTGCATTGAATACTGTTGCCATATCTGGTCTGGTGCTCCTGCTATTCATCTCGAGGTTCTTGACAAAATCCAAAGAAGGACATGTAATGTAATCGATCATTAACTGGCATCTCACCGACGTGACGTGGTTTCTCTCTGTCTTTGCTACAAATATTTTCATGTCAACTGCTCTGAGCAGCTTTTTTTTACCTGGTGCCCCGACTACGTGAACTGAAGCGAGCTACTAGAATGGCATCTAGGTCCCACACTTTTAATGTTGAAATAGTTAAATGCAACCGCCAATTCTCCTCCAACCGTTTCTTTTCTCGCACTTCCGGCCTGTGGAACTCCTTTCCGTTTATCAAAACGTCAATCATCATCTACTATCTCCTTGAATCCCGTTCAACTTTTATCCTTTCCTATACTCAGTCTTGTCACTCACTCTTACTCTCTGTAGTACTGGCATTACCGTCTTGCTTGGGACGAAATGATTAAAAAGAATTTAAAATACTTAATTTTATTTTAAAATAAAATTATAATAAAAATACTTAATTTATTTATCAAAATTAATTTAGAAAAGAGGAAAGTATTTAGCAGGAAGCTTTATTTAAAATATCGATATTATGCTTGTTTCATTAAAAACGATAGGCAAGGTACTACGTTAAGCTTTTTATTTACTTTTCTTGTTTTCACACAAGAGCTTTCTTTTCAGTGTGTAGAACCTGTCCAAATGTTCTGTAATTCCGTGCGATTTCTGCTATACTTTTAGCCATTACCAAGGACGATTTTAGCTAATCAAAATTACAACGAACGAAAATTATCTATGAGTTCAAATGTCCCTTATGTAATTGTGTTCTTGATCAAACCGGACTCATCAATAATTACATCGGTCACACAACTACATGGCTATCCAGACGCCTTACTTTACACCTATCTGACCAGAGCTCCATTAGAATCCATTTAAACACACACAAAAATCTACCAGACTCCATTTGAAACATACTAGTAGAAAACACAAATATGATAACCTCATCCAGCTGTAATAAAAGATTAAAAATAATGAAAGCTTTAATAAGAAAAAAGAAAAAAAAAAAAGCCAACTCTTAACAATATTAATTACGAGCTAAGAACTACGAACTAGGCCACAATGTGCTAACAGGTTCGGAAAATAAAACATCTCAGAACACACTAAAAGCATACACATTGATAATAGCTAAATGTATAGCCGAAAGCGCACGGAATTATAGAAGATTTGGACAGTTTCTACACATTCTGTATCCCAAAAAGAAAGTTGTTGTGTGAACACAAGAAAATAATAAATAAAAAGCTTAACTGTAATACCTTGCCTGTCGTTTAATTAATGAAAGGAAGGATTGATGCCTAAATACACAATATACATATATATATAAGCGTGAAAACCCAGGGTCACAAACTCACATCAATCCAACCAAATATATATATATATATATATATATATATATATATATATATATATATATATATATATATATATATATATATATATATATATATACAGATAGATATAGATATAAATATATATATACATCTTTATTTATTTATATAAACTTATTTTCATAGGTATAAAACTGACTGAAATTGATAGATAAGGAACAGAAGGACATATATATATATATATATATATATATATATATATATATATAGAGAGAGAGAGAGAGATAGGTAGATAGAGAGAGAGAGAGAGAGAGAGAGAGAGATTAAGAAACTGAAATAGACAGACATGTATATAGATAGATACGGACGGAATAAACAGATTCATAAGGCACTAAATGATATATATATATATATATATATATATATATATATATATATATATATATATATATATATATATATATATATATATATGCATATATGCCTTTATATATACATATATATGCGTATATTATTAACCTGTTCCCAGTCGACCCCGATGAGCTTGGGAATGAAACCGGTTGGTCTGTGTCGTAAGTGTTTTCATTTCTTATTTTTTATTTTTCATATTTCATAATGCCTATAAGAAACAAATTATATCTTTTCCTTTCAATATATATATATATATATATATATATATATATATATATATATATAACTGATTGAAATAGATAGATAGACAGATTTAAATAGACTTAGATAGATAGATAGATAGATAGAAAGCATTGATCTATGAAGAATGCCACAATGATAAAAGCAGACTTAAATAGCTAGCTCCCTTGCAAGCGATGTTCATAAATTGAGAAAGAAAAATAAATAATAAACAAACAAACACTGAACTGAATATATTCATTCGACCACATATGCAGTCAAAGGTGACAGGGAAGCAAGAAAAAAGACTTACAATGGAGGATAATGCAAGATTATGACACTGGAAAAGCCGATTTTACGTAAATACTCGGCTTAAGAGTGTTTCTATATTTAAATGACAAGGGAGATCATTCATATCTTTATTTATTCACTCATTTCATTTTCTCGCGTTTCTATGTTTTTGCCGCCATATTCGGTTTAGTCAGTCAAACATGGACGAAAGTGGAACGTATGTAATTCTTAAAAAATAGGAAATGGAAAATAAAAAAATGAAAATTAATATTGGAATAAATGGAAGAAAGGAAGGATGGAAGGAAGGCAAGATTAGTGGAAAGGCCGGATTAAAAATAATGAAAGCACATGCTAACCGTAAAAGACAAAGGTGGGCGTCATTTAGAAAAATATATACAGGTGAGGTGAGTTTTAGAGAAAGTAAGAAAGAATTATTAGTGGAGTCGAAATAGGATTAAGAAAGAATAGAACGAAATAAAGAAATAAAAAATGAAAGTAAGAAAGAAAGAAAGAAAGAAAGAAAGAAAGAAAGAAAGAAAGAAAGCAAGAAAGAAAGCAAGAAAGCAAGAAAGCAAGAAAGAAAGAAAGCAATAAATAAATAAATAAAGAAAGCAAGAAAGAAAGCAAGAAATATAGCAATAAATAAATAAAGAAAGAAAGCAAGAAAGAAAGCAAGAAATATAGCAAGTGAGAAATAAAAAATGAAAGAAAGAAAGAAAGCAATAAATAAATAAATAAATAAAGAAAGAAAGAAAGAAAGAAAGCAAGAAAAAAAGCAAGAAAGAAATAAAAAATGAAACCAAGAAAGAAAGCAAGAAAGAAAGAAAGAAAGAAAAAATAAAGGAAGAAAGAAAGCAAGAAAGAAAGCAAAAAATAAAGAAAGAAAGAAAGCAAGAAAAAATAAAGAAAGCAAGAAAGAAAGAACGCAAGAAAGAAATAAAAAATGAAAGCAAGAAAGAAAGCAAGAAAGAAAGAAAGAACGAAAGAAAGAAAAAATAAAGGAAGAAAGAAAGAAAGCAAGAAAGAAAGCAAAAAATAAATAAAGAAAGAAAGCAAGAAAGAAAGCTAGAAATAAAAAAGAACGAAAGAAAGCAAGAAAGAAATAAAAAATGAAAGCAAGAAAGAAAGCAATAAATAAATAAAGAAAGAAAGCAAGAAAGAAAGAAAGAAAGAAATAAAAAATGAAACCAAGAAAGAAAGCAAGAAAGAAAGAAAGAAAAAATGAAGGAAGAAAGAAAGAAAGCAAGAAAGAAAGCAAAAAATAAAGAAAGAAAGAAAGAAAGAACGCAAGAAAGATATAAAAAATGAAAGCAAGAAAGAAAGCAAGAAAGAAAGAAAGAAAGAAATAAAAAATGAAAGCAAGAAAGAAAGCAAGAAAGAAAGAAAGAACGAAAGAAAGAAAAATAAAGGAAGAAAGAAAGAAAGCAAGAAAGAAAGCAAAAAATAAATAAAGAAAGAAAGAAAGAACGCAAGAAAGAAAGAAAGAAAGAAAGAAAGCAAGAAAGAAAGCTAGAAATAAAAAAGAAAGAAAGAAAGAAAGCAAGAAAGAAATAAAAAATGAAAGCAAGAAAGAAAGCAATAAATAAATAAAGAAAGAAAGCAAGAAAGAAAGAAAGAAAGAAATAAAAAATGAAACCAAGAAAGAAAGCAAGAAAGAAAGAAAGAAAAAATGAAGGAAGAAAGAAAGAAAGCAAGAAAGAAAGCAAAAAATAAAGAAAGAAAGAAAGAACGCAAGAAAGATATAAAAAATGAAAGCAAGAAAGAAAGCAAGAAAGAAAGAAAGAAATAAATAAAAAATGAAAGCAAGAAAGAAAGCAAGAAAGAAAGAAAGAACGAAAGAAAGAAAAAATAAAGGAAGAAAGAAAGAAAGCAAGAGAGAAAGCAAAAAATAAATAAAGAAAGAAAGAAAGAACGCAAGAAAGAAAGAAAGAAAGAAAGAAAGCAAGAAAGAAAGCTAGAAATAAAAAAGAAAGAAAGAAAGAAAGCAAGAAAGAAATAAAAAATGAAAGCAAGAACGAAAGCAATAAATAAAGAAAGAAAGAAAGCAAGAAAGAAAGAAAGAAAGAAATAAAAAATGAAACCAAGAAAGAAAGCAAGAAAGAAAGAAAGAAAAAATGAAGGAAGAAAGAAAGAAAGCAAGAAAGAAAGCAAAAAATAAAGAAAGAAAGAAAGAAAGAACGCAAGAAAGATATAAAAAATGAAAGCAAGAAAGAAAGCAAGAAAGAAAGAAAGAAAGAAAGAAAAAATGAAAGCAAGAAAGAAAGCAAGAAAGAAAGAAAGAACGAAAGAAAGAAAAAATAAAGGAAGAAAGAAAGAAAGCAAGAAAGAAAGCAAAAAATAAATAAATAAAGAAAGAAAGAACGAAAGAAAGAAAGAAAGAAAGAAAGAAAGCTAGAAAGAAAGCTAGAAATAAAAAAGAAAGAAAGAAAGAAAGCAAGAAAGAAAGAAATAAAAAATGAAAGCAAGAAAGAAAGCAATAAATAAAGAAAGAAAGAAAGAAAGCAAGAAAGAAAGAAAGAAAGAAATAAAAAATGAAACCAAGAAAGAAAGCAAGAAAGAAAGAAAGAAATAAAAAATGAAACCAAGAAAGAAAGCAAGAAAGAAAGAAAGAAAGAAAGAAAAAATAAAGGAACAAAGAAAGAAAGCAAGAAAGAAAGCAAAAAATAAATAAAGAAAGAAAGCAAGAAACAAATAAAGAAAGCAAGAAAGAAAGAACGCAAGAAAGAAATAAAAAATGAAAGCAAGAAAGAAAGAAAGAAATAAAAAATGAAAGCAAGAAAGAAAGCAAGAAAGAAAGAACGAAAGAAAGAAAAAATAAAGGAAGAAAGAAAGAAAGCAAGAAAGAAAGCAAAAAATAAATAAAGAAAGAAAGCAAGAAACAAATAAAGAAAGCAAGAAAGAAAGAACGCAAGAAAGAAATAAAAAATGAAAGCAAGAAAGAAAGCCAGAAAGAAAGAAAGAAAGAAATAAAAAATGAAAGCAAGAAAGAAAGCAAGAAAGAAAGAAAGAACGAAAGAAAGAAAAAATAAAGGAAGAAAGAAAGAAAGCAAGAAAGAAAGCAAAAAATAAATAAAGAAAGAAAGCAAGAAAGAAAGCTAGAAATAAAAAAGAAAGAAAGGAAGAAAGCAAGAAAGAAATAAAAAATGAAAGCAAGAAAGAACACAACAAAAAAGCAAGAAAGAAAGAAAGCAAGAAAAAAGCAAGAAAGAAAGAAAGAAAGCAAGAAAGAAAGCGTAGTGCAATGTAAGCATTGTTGTATCCCCCACGAACTATTCGACTATAAAAGAAATGCTCAGTTGTTGGTTAGTATTTCAATTGCCTGGAATAAAGATTCACTACAAGCTTAACCGTTCGACTGAGAAAGAGAAAGAAAAAAACAAAGGAAGATGAATGTATAAAAATGAAGAAGAAAGAAATATGTAGACGTAAATAAAAAGCGATAAAATAAAGTTGAAGATGTAAACAAAATAACAAAATAAAAATTATGAGTATGAGACAAAGAATTGAGAGACGAGTTTGCGCAGAGGACATTGCATGCGCAAAACTGGATTCTTGTTATTAGAAACTCATGAATTATCTAGATTTAATTTGAACACAAATTCCTCGTCTGTGCCGTAATTATCACAGTATTTCGTCCGTTGTTTCGTCCGGCATTCTTCCGGGTCTGCTGATCCGTGTGAACTGTAAATGTTTCGCTATATCCTTTCTTAATGCCGCTCATTTACGGCCCCTTCCGTTTGCACAAACTGTGTACTATCCCAGACAGGGTTTGAACTCGCAATTACCATGTCAACAAATTTAAAAACCAACACTTCAATCCACTAATCTCCTGGGAGATAAGAGTGGACAACAGCCGAAACGTTTTGTTCGTCGTGGAGCACTCTCTCCGCCTGTGACAGAATACGCACTCACATGACTCAACACCTCTGCAGAGTACATTTTGGCTCAGGACATCATGGAAGTGTTGAAAAGTTCTTGTACCTGAAACAACAATTTTTTACCAGATACAAGTCCTTCTAAGTGTCTTCTTAAAGAAAAAATAACATTTTAAATATGAAGAACAGGCGATTGCTACAGAGCCTCGTTTTAATGTTCAATATAAAAAATAATAATGCGGTCATGTCTCTGTTAAAAAGGATAAATACTCGTGGTGAAATACAAGGATATTCCACTCGAAACAGATGCTAAATGAATCCCCCTTTTCCTAAGACTAAACTAAGGAGTATGACATTTTTTTTTAAATGTAAAAGAAATTCAATGAAAGTTCAAAACCCATGAATATTAAAATTATTTCTTTGTAATCATTTAAAAAATACGAGGTGAGGGGGACCCAAAAGTAACCGGAATCGTTTTCTGTGTGACAAGCCCGTAGTATTTCAGGCTTTCACCGCTAGATGCCACTTGAGGCAACCCTCAGGCATCGGTGTGCTAGCTGGGTTCATCGTGGGAAGACGTACAACTCCGTGGTTCACATTTGTTTTGAAGTGCTTCACGCTTTTTCGTTTATTTTTGCCATGGCAGAAAGGATGTCTGTCTTAAACTGAAAGAACAGTTGGAAGTTTTTCCGAAGGTCATCACTGGTGACAAATGCTGGTGCTATGGTTACGACCCGGAAACGAAACAGCAATCAAGTCAGTGGAAGCATCCAACGTAATCACGACCCCAAAAAAGCGCTTCAAGTGAAGTTCAATGTCAAGACGATGCTGATTTGTTTCTTTGATATGAAAGGAATTCTCCACAAAGAGTTTTTTTCCTCCTGGCCAAACTGTTAACCAGGCTGTTTACTTGGAAGTCCTGAAGCGTTTGCGAGACAAGGTGAGACGAAAACGCCCTGAAACTGTGGCAAAGTGGAGGGTGGTGTTTGCATCACGACAATGCGCCAGTACACACTTTTTTTTACAGACTTTTAGATTTCGTGAAGATGCGCCCAAATTAACACATGCCATTGCAGGCATTTAATATATAAGCTGATTATTTGCGAATTAGATCTCTGATTGTCTTGGAGGCGGTGGTTATGATCTAGAACTCGAAAAGTTCGCATCTCTCAACACAAGAGTGACCTCTGTTGGGACAACCCAACTGTGCTCTCTCGTAACACACAGATAAAACAGGAGATAACATTGATTAAAAAAAAACACGACTCGAATAAAAAGAAAAATATCTCATTACGAAGAAAATATCTAGAAGGAATATTAATTAATATCCTTCGAGCGATATACTATTTTCCTTTTCATATCACCAACATTCATAAAACACATATTTAAAGAAAGTAAGTTCCAGATACCTGCAGACGATATAATCTAAGTCATTCACTGCAAGGCACTAAACAAATGATACATTCAATATAATAATAATAATAATAATAATAATAATAATAATAATAATAATGAGGGTCAATAGGATGAAGGCTATCAACACCTTAGCTATATCTGTAGAAACATACAACTTCAACATTATTAAATGGAAATGGAATGACATTAAAATATTGGACGCCAAGACCATAAAAATGCTTACCCACATGAGGATGCACCCCCAGAAATCAGATGTTGATAGGCTGTATGTACCAAGAGCTTTAGGAGGCCGAGGTCTAATCCAACTTGAATTAATTCTAAAAACTACAACCATCGGATTGGAAGCCTACCTTACAAAAACCATTGACCCTCAGCTACGAACAGTAAAACACCAAATCCACAGCATTAATAAAGAAGCTGCACTCTTCAAGAAACAGCATAATATACCTGAAATCCTACCAAAAAAAAACGAAAGAAATACCGTCTACGCCAAACGAGTAAAACAGAAAGCAAAACAACTTGACCAAATGAAATTAAAACAAAACCTGGAAGGACAAGGCGTTGCATGGCAAATGCATAAAAAGAACGAAAGAAGCAGATGTGGACGAAGAGAAAAACACATCTGTGGCTGGGGAGCACCGGGCTAAAAGCTGAGACAGAAGGCGCAATTATTGCAGCCGGATCCTATCACTATCATATAATCAAGGATGGAACTAGCCCGAAATGCAGGATCTGCGGAAAATATGATGAAACTGTCGACCATATTGTCTCAGGATGTCCTGAACTGGCACCCCCCCCCCCAAAAAAAAAACAAACGAATATACCCAGAGAAATAACAATGTAGCGACATATGAGCACTGGAAGATATGCAGGAAGCACAAAATCGAAACAACTGAGAGATGGTATGTCCATCGTCTAGACACAAAATGACGATGTAATTATTCTAGACACAAAATGACGATGTAATTATTCTCTAGGACACGCCAATTCAAACTGACAGGGAAATAAAAGCCAACAGACCTGATATTTTCATGTCAAGAGATTAATGATGTGTATGCCTGTTGAGTGTTTCCACGTGAGTATATGGTAATAACGAACAAACACAGTCGTAGGGGAAAATACTGGTATATTCAGAGAGGTATTTACATCAGAGAGATTAGTAGTAGAACGAACGTAGGTTAGTAGTAACAATAAGTAATAGTAATAAAGTCCAACGGTATCTTCCGGTCGAGTAACGAAAGTGTAACTGATCACTACAGAAGTCTCACTCTGCACTGCACTACACTGCTACACTATTCCCAGTCTCTAGAACTACTGTTCTATTTATAATAATAGGATCAGTCTATTGTGGTTGTGAAGGTGGGTGCGCCCCAACACCCCCCTTAAAATGGTTTTTTCGATGTGAAAAAAAAAATTTTTCTTCTTCAATATTTTTTTTTCGGATACATAATGAATTGTTTAGTCGCTTTTCGCTTTCTCCCAGATCTGCGCTGTTTTTGTTCTGTCTGTAGCACTTGTAGGTCAAACGTATCATATAGTTCGAATAATTCTTCTTCTACTTGTGGAGTTTCTTCCGATTCTTCGGTACTCCTTTTCTTTAGTTGGTTAATGTGCCTTTTATGGGTAAATTTCTTACCTTTTACAATATATATCACATTCCCAATCCGCTTTTGAATGACTCCTGGTTCCCACGATGTTGAATTATTTTTATAGTTCTTAAAAAAACCTTTTTCATTTATACGAAATTTTCTCTTAGAAACCATTGCGACTGGTGTGTGTATTTTATTTTTTGGTATCAATTTATCGAATGCAGATCTGATTTTCCTTGCAAACATTAGCTCCGCAGGTGATAGACTTGATGGGGCAGATTTATTTGGGGAAATGCGGTAAACTTGCAAGAATAACTGTAATGCCTTTCTAGTCGGTGTACCCGTTGCTTTCCTAAGAGCTCTTTTTAGGGTATCGACAACCCTTTCGGCTAGTCCATTGCTGCGTGGATGATACGGAGGAATCCTCACGTGATCCACCTGGAAATTCTGGCAGAATTCTGTGAATTCATTGCTTGTGAATTGGGTACCATTGTCACTAACTATAGTATCTACCACTCCAAACCTTGCAAATAATTCATGTAATTTATTTATTGTATTTTGTGATGTTGGCCTCTTCATTTGAAAAACTTCGGGCCATTTACTGTAGCTGTCAACTACGACCAAATAATGCCATCCGTCAATTGGACCCGCAAAATCAATATGAATCCTTGACCATGGTCTGTCGGTTTTTGGCCATGGCTTCTGTGGAATTTGTGGTGATTTTGAAGCCAAAATGCAGCCTTTACATCTGCTGAACATAGACGCGATGTCGTTGTTCATACCTGGCCAGTAGACGTATGCTCTCATGAGGCTCTTCATTCTATTTATGCCCGGGTGACCTGCATGAAAGTCTTTCAGTATCCTTTTTTGGAGTGTACTAGGGATTACTACCCTTTCACTGTATATTAGAACATTATCACATAGAGAGAATGTTTCTTGAATTTTCACGTCTTTTTTGGCTAGTTTGTCTTTTATTTTAATGATGTATTTGTCATTTACTGCCTCTTTTTTATGTCCTTAAGCGATACTGGTAACTCTCGAATTGTGTTTACCAAATTTTCTTCAACTTCGTCCTCTGCTCTGAGGGATGCAATTACCGTATCCTCTAAAGGTTCTGTTACTTTCGGAATGAGTCTTGATAGACCATCTGCGTGACCAATTTTGTGCGTGGACAAATATTCTATATTAAAATTATAGTTTAACAAAATTGTCGCCCACCTAAACAATCTATTTGCGGTGTATGTTGGCAGGCTCTTCTTAGAACCGAATATCGTTACCAGAGGCTTTTGGTCTGTCTGCAGCGTAAAATATCGTCCATGTATGTAACGATGGAACTTTGTTACGGCGAAAATAATTGCCAATGCCCATTTTTCAATTTGAGAATAATTCCGTTCAGCAGGTAGTAACGATCTGCTTGCATGAGCGATCGGTCGAACTTTACCATCCTTCCACTTGTGCAATATGCACGCTCCTCCACCATGAGTACTGGCATTGCTTGCCATGATGATATCTAGTTTTGGATTAAAATGTACTAGAAATAGATCTGATGTTAGTTTTTCTTTTATTTTCTTGAATGCTTGCTCGCATTCTTTTGTCCATAACCACGGTTTTTCTTTTTTTAGTAGATCGTTAAGGGGAGCTCGTAGAATGTGGAGGTCTGGGATAAAATCCTGGTAATAGGATACCAAGCCTAAGAAACTTTGTAGAGATTTAATATCCATTGGCTCAGGCATATCCTTTGTTGCTGATGATCGATTTTTGTCTGGCTTTATCCCATCTTTATTCACAATATGTCCCAGATACTTGATTTCTTCCAGGAGAAAATCGCATTTGTTTTCTTTTACTTTAAAACCATAGCTTCTTAATCTTTCAAAAACTTTGCGTAAATGGTGTTTGTGTTCATTCACTGATTCACTTTTCACGAGTATATCGTCGAGATATGCTATCGTGTAGTCTAAATCGGATAACATAGTGTCCATGATTTGTTGGAATATTGCGGGTGCTGTCTTCACTCCAAACGGTAAACGTTCGTATCTGAACAAGTCTTTATGCGTGTTAATGCATAACAACTTTGCGCTTTCCTTATCCATGGGTACTTGCAAGTATGCCTCGCTGAGGTCTATTTTAGAAAATATTTTTCCGCCATTTAATTTTGCGAATACTTCTTCGGGACTTGGTAGTGGGTAGTGATACTCTTCTATTGCGTCGTTTAAACCGGTTGAAAAATCGGCGCAGACGCGAATTTCGCCCGACTTCTTCTTTACGTAGACAGCTGGAGCTGCCCAGTCGCTGTATTCAGTTTTCGAAATCACACCAATTCTCGTTAGTCTTTCGAGTTCTTGGTTAATTTTTCCTAATGCTGCAAAAGGAATACTCCGCTTTTTCTTAAAAATTGGTTGAACATTTTTCTTCAGCTGTATTTTTGCTGATGCTTTCGTACAACGTCCAAGTCCTTCAGCGAAAACTTCGGGGAATTCTATTTTCAATTCTGTTTGCAAATCTTTTATATTATTTTTGCTTTCAGTAATGTTGTTACAAAAAGAACTAATGGGCACGTCCCATAGATTGAACTTAGTGATTGCGTCAGTCCCAAACAGGTTGTTCGTGTTTTTCATCACGAAAATTTTCATTTTTATTGTTTTGTTCTTAAAATTAATATTCACCCATATTTCACCTACAAAATGAATCCTTTTTCCCGTTACCGTCCTGGCTATTTTGTTGGACTTTAATAGAGTTGGTTTTCCTAGATTTTTCCATGTTTGTGTGTTAAAAATAGAAATGTCAGATCCTGAATCCAGTTGCATTTTAACCTTCTTGTAAATTTTTACATGTAAATATTTCCGAATATTTCGGTTTTGGTCTTCATCTGACTTAGTAACTTTTACTCGACTACTGTTTAATTTTCTACACTTCGACATTTTATGTCCTACTTTCTTGCAATTTCTGCAAGCTTTATTTTTCATAAAAGTCCTGATATCTGTGATAATATCTTTCGAAAGTCTTTTCTTCTTCTGGGTTATAGGTAAAACTTTCGATCGTCGACCATATTGTGTCTTGAGAAAAATATTTTCATCTGAGTTTTTCTGCTTAGACAGTATAGCTTTGTGTATAAGTTCAGTCATTGCTAAGTGTTTCATTTCATTTTCTTCTTGGATTTTATTTTGTTTTTCCTGTAAATTAAGTAGTTCCTTCTGAATTTTAAGTTGTTCCTTCTGAAAACGTTCTTCACTCTCCTGTTGTCTTTGAATCTGACACTTAATGAGTTCCAGCATAGTTGATTGAAATTGCTCCATGATTATTTATGTGTAGAGAAGAAAAAGAAAACGAAATTATGTGTGTTTTTTTTCCTCTGAGGGGTGGCTAAAAAATAATTTAACAAATTATCTGGCACGACAAAATTTTTTTTATTTTTTATTTTTTTATATGTTCCAATAGATAAATAAGTTAATATCTAACTTACAGTTTTTTTTTCTTTTGTCGATAAATTTTTCAATCCTTTGCTTTGAATAAACGCATGAACTCTTTGAATTTTCCCGTGTTGAAGTCGTTTCTCTTCGCTATTGCGATATTTACTTTTCAACGTAAGTCACTGTTGGGATCAATAAGACATCCTTCGTCGCCACTGTTGAGATGTTGAGTGTTTCCACGTGAGTATATGGTAATAACGAACAAACACAATCGTAGGGAAAATACTGGTATATTCAGAGAGGTATTTACATCAGAGAGATTAGTAGTAGAACGAACGTAGGTTAGTAGTAACAATAACTAATAGTAATAAAGTCCAACGGTATCTTCCGGTCGAGAAACGGAAGTGTAACTGATCACTACAGAAGTCTCTCTCTGCACTGCACTACACTGCTACACTACGATATTTAACCCCCGCCTCCCACACGGGTCGAATGTGGCACAAGGCCGGTTTAAAGTGGGCTTACCCAGCCCGTAGGCTCGGCCAAAAATATGTCCATTTACAACCCGTATACACGAGTTTAGGGACTGTCTACCTCACTGGACGAAACTTTGCCCTGCGGCAAAGCTTCGTCCAAGTTCCTCTCTGCCAAACAGAGAGTTCGACAGCAGAGCACCATTACTGATACACTGCTACACTACGGTATTTAACAACCCTCCCACGTGGGTCGAATGTGGCACAAGGCCGGTTTAATGTGGGCTTACCGAGCCCGTAGGCTCGGCCAAAAATGTGCCCATTTAGAACCCGTATAAACGGGTTCAGGGACTGTCTACCTCCCCGGACGACACTTTGCCCTGCGGCAAAGCCTCGTCCGGGTTCCTCTCTGCCAAAGCAGAGAGTTCGACAGGAGCAGCGCACAGTCAGAGACTGCGTACACTGCTACACTACGGTATTTAACAACCCTCCCACGTGGGTCGAATGTGGCACAAGGCCGGTTTAATGTGGGCTTACCGAGCCCGTAGGCTCGGCCAAAAATATGCCCATTTAGAACCCGTATAAACGGGTTCAGGGACTGTCTACCTCCCCGGACGACACTTTGCCCTGCGACAAAGCCTCGTCCGGGTTCCTCTCTGCCAAAGCAGAGAGTTCGACAGCAGCAGCGCACAGTCAGAGACTGCGTCTCGTACACTGCTACACTACGGTATTTAACAACCCTCCCACGTGGGTCGAATGTGGCACAAGGCCGGTTTAAAGTGGGCTTACCGAGCCCGTAGGCTCGGCCAAAAATATGCCCATTTAGAACCCGTATAAACGGGTTCAGGGACTGTCTACCTCCCCGGACGACACTTTGCCCTGCGGCAAAGCCTCGTCCGGGTTCCTCTCTGCCAAAGCAGAGAGTTCGACAGGAGCAGCGCACAGTCAGAGACTGCGTACACTGCTACACTACTCCCAGTCTCTAGAACTACTGTTCTATTTATAATAATAGGATCAGTCTATTGTGGTTGTGAAGGTGGGTGCGCCCCAACAATGCCTATTGACATAGTTATGCTATCTGAGAGAAACACGTCCATAAAAATTATCGAGAAATTGTCCAACTACATGGACCTGGAGATCGAGATTAACAGGATGTGGGAATGAAAACCGAGACTGTACCAATAGTAATCGGAGCACCGGACCTCGTGAGAAAATAAATTTTACTAACAGTGTCCCAGGTAACATCAATATCCAAGGAACATCCCTGATACTAAGAAAAGTGCTATCAATTAAATGACAATTCTCCAATAGGGCCTAAAGACCATAGTTTGGACCCGGCTCTACAGGATAAAAAGAAGGAAACATAACAGAAAAATGTTAATAAAACAAAAACATAAGCCTTTTCATGGTCAATTCTCTGCCCGTACCAAGGAAGCTGGTGTAGACAAACCCCGTATTCGTCAGTGGTTATGTAGTTGCAGGGTGAAAAACTGAAACGGAATGTTTTATTCTTGTCGCGCTGGCGCAATGCTTGCTAACAATAAATTGCCAAGGACATATACGGAACAAAAATAGGTTAGCACAAAATGCAGTTTCTGTGATATCCAGAAACTATTGACCATGTTGCATCACGTTGCACAGTGTTAGCACCCAATGAATACAAAGCACGGTATGATATAATGAGCCAAAATCTGCACTGGAAAATGTGCAACTTTAACGAGAAGGAAACTGCAAGAAACTGGTATGAATATCACCCAGACCAAGTTAAAGAGATAAGGCCTATAACAATTTTTTCTGAGAATTTACAAGGCATAAAGACAGAAAAATCAAAGCTAATCAGCCAGACATCGTGATAAAATATCAGGAAAACAGAATGTGCTTTCTTATTGACATAGCATTCCCTGCAGATTGTAATGTATCATTAAAAAATGAGAAAAATACAAGGATCTTGAAGTTGAAGACCCCAAAAATGTGGCATATGAGGATATCAATAATTCCAGTTGCAGTCGAAGCCCTCGGACGGATTGGAAAAGCTTCCGATAGACTCAATGAAGAGATTCCTGGTAATCCGTGACTTAAAGAAACTGTAGTCACATGTACAGCTCACACATTACGAAGAGCTTTATCTATGTAAAATATGTGTGATATTTTTACAAAAATGATCATTGGAAAATATCATGAAGGCATTTCTGACATGAGGTCTCTGGTTGGGACCCGGAATGAAATGTTTATACAACATAAATCAAAGGAAATAATAATAATAATAATAATAATAATAATAATATAATTACAACAAAAAACACATAGACCGACATTCGTCCAAATTCCCCGATACACATGATTTTTTTCTAAAACATAGAGTATAGTTCAACTTACATTATATCAGTTAGTTACATGTACATAACATTCGTCAATACACATACCGACATCAGTAATTCTTATAACACCAAATATAAATATATATATACATACATATATATATATATATATATATATATATATATATATATATATATATATATATATATATATATATATATATATATAATCCTCGGATTGAGGATTCGGAGCGACGAGTTCGAATTCCAGTCGAATCCATTACATTCACTTAGCTGCTAATATCCCTGGGAAAGTAATTAATCCTCTTCATCCCCCTCCAGCTATGGGTAAATAGCAGGAGAGACTGGGATCTATAGCCTTGGAAAGCAACTTGTCTAGGAGAAGTAAACTCTGAATTCAAAACCTGTGGAGAGTCCTTTGGGGACCCTGTGGTATGTAGTGCACCAGGTGTCTGTATTTGGCCCTTCAAAAATTGCGCCTGGTTCTGCACAAAGCCTTCAGCACTATAATCTAAACCTACGTGCTGGTGTTTGGGCTGTCGGTTCCTAGGAACTGAGCTGCTTGACTTTCATATGTCGAGTCTACCATATATATGAAGATGAAACGGTCCTCGATACACGATAATTCAACTTAATTTCAATAATTATATTGAGGGTTTCGGCTCTCGTTTTTGAAACATGGGAACTCTTAGGTAGCGATGGATCATATTTTTTTAAAAATATTATATATATATATATATATTGCTAATATTAGTGGTCAATATATACATATATATATATATATTTCCAAGATGATAGAATCCATGTAGAGCTCAATGTCTAGGACAGAGCAAGAATATAATATAAAAGCTTCAAACACTAATATTCCATGGTTATAATTTATTACATTGGAATCGAAATCACGATCCAATTCATCAGACCTTTTTCTAAACATGTTGCCATTCAAGGCTATAGAACATCGTCTATCCTGCTATTTACCCATAGCTGGATATAGACAAATTATAACCATGGAATATTAGTGTTTGAGCCATATATATATATATATATATATATATATATATATATATATATATATATATATATATATATATATATATATACACACACAATTTGAAATTTTTAGCTTCGGTTTTAGAAACATGGTAATTCCTGTGTAGCGAAAAAAACATATATATACAGGGTGTCTATAAAGTTTGTGTGCACTTTAAAAAAAATATAACTTTATTTGTATTTGCGATAGAAATAATTTGTAAAAAGGATTAGAAAGAAGTAAATCTATATTTTTAAGGTTTTATTGAAATTTTATTTAAGTTTCCACATGTCCTCCATCATTAGCAATACAAAGGGTAATACCATTTTGCAGTTCACGGAAAACATTTGCCAAGAGATTTACAGTAATGCCTGAAATGACATTAGTTATTTTAGCTATACTTAAAATTAGGTACATTAAACTTTATAACATTTTTTACAGATTAATTCTATCGCAAATACAAATAAAGTTATAAATTTTTTAAAGTGCACACGAACTTTATGGACACGCTGTATTACTAAAAGCAGAATATTAAAAAAGGAGTTGGCGCATTGAGAGAACTTGCTGTCACTTGTTCTTTTGTATAAGCCTCCAGTTACGACCAGTAGGGCCACTCAATGAGTGAAAAAAATTAATAAAATGAAGTTGAAGAGAACGGTGTAGAAAGTGCTGGGGGCAAAGCAGAATTGCTGTTATTCGATACCCTGTGATCGCCACTAGATACATCTGAATACCTCTGATAAGAAGAAGAAGAAGAAGAAGAAGAAGAAGAAGAAGAAGAAGAAGAAGAAGAAGAAGAAGAAGAAGAAGAAGAAGAAGAAGAAGAAGAACGGCAAGTGTCGACAGCTATAAGTTTATGAGAGACAGATTTTAGCAGTTTTGTGGGTAAACATTATATTATACCAACCAGGTGCAAGGAGATGGTTACTGATAACTCCACAAATAACAGAATTGGCTAAGAAAAAAAATTATAAAAATAATGAATGGAAGACATATAAACTTAAGCTTGAAAGAAAATTCCGTTTTAGATGAAAAAAAAAGGATATATGGCTTGGCCTAATAAAAACAAAAAGAGTAAAAAAAAACACAGTATGAACAACAACAACAAGAACAACAAAAAATGGACAGGTTCTTTCATTACTTCGCTTAAACACCAGCCAAAAAACAAAGCGAATTTTATCAGGAGACGAAATCTTTGCTGGTAAGGAAAGAAAAGAAATGAAAAACAATTTTAAAAATATATATATAAATATAAAAAAAAAGTTAAGTAAAACAAATAGCCAGAAAGATATAAGACTAAACCCGGCAACAGAATATTTTAATTAGGAAACACCACACTTGATTAAATCCAAAATAAACAAAGATGAAAGCATGACAATCTTCGTGTAATTAACAGAATTAACATAATAATAATAATAATAATAATAATAATAATAATAATAATGATAATATGGTACATAAGGGCATCAATAATTCCAGTTGTAGTTGGAGCCCTCAGATTGACTGGAAAAGGTTCCGTTTTAGACTCATTAAATAGATTCCTTGTAGCCCATGCCTCAAAGAAATTCAAGCCAAAAATTGTACTCATAAGTAATATATATATATATATATATATATATATATACACAGACATGACAGAATTGAATAGACACCAAGATAAATTTTATTTCTGATTTTTTTTAATAACCAAGATAAATTAAACTTAGATTGTTTGATTAAAATTCCAGATAACAATACTGGAACATGCCACGAACCAAAGAAGCATCAGACCTATCCGAATTTCAGTTCGTACGTATCATGGGCCAACATGAAGGTGGTCTTAGTCAAAGAAAAATATCTGAAAATCTTTCAATACCCCTTTCTACTGTTAATAGAGTGATCGTACAATTCACCAGAGAGGGCAAGAAGTGCACAAAACCTCATCCAGGCTGTCCTGGGCCCTCTGAAAGAATCATGTGTCTTGTCGAGAGAAATGTTGAACAGGATCCACATTGCAAGGCCTCTGACATAGCAACACAAGTTGATGTCTGTCTCAGAATAGCTGTCAGGTATCTTCACAAGCTGGGCTACTATGGCAGAGCTGTGAAAAGGAAACTACTTCTCCGTCCAGCCAATATCAAACGCAGAAAGGATTGGTCTCAAGAGATGGTGGAGAGACCTGTGACCTTTTGGACCACTGTCATTTTCTCTGATGAGTCAAGATTCGCATTATTTTCCGAGAGTGGAAAAGTATGGGTATGGAGACTCTGTAGTCAAGAGTTTGATTTAAAAAGACTGCAGCCAACGGTGAGCATATGGGCCTTTCAGTAATGGTATGGGGTGCAATTTGAAGTGATGGTCGCTCAGAGCTTGTGGAGTGTGAAGGAAACATTAATTCAACCAAATATGTTTCTATATTAAAGAAAGGGCTCCTTCCAATATTCTCAAGTAGTAGAATGAGCAAAGTTGACTCCCTATTTATGGAAGATAGAGCTCTATGTCACACTGCTCAAGCAACGAGACAAAATGGGATCAATAAACTTCCATGGCCAAGTCAGTCCCCGGATATTAACCCTATTGAACACCTTTGGGGTATATTATACGAAAACTCTGCAAAAAGAACAGGAAGCCATCTTCTAAGCCCGAACTTTTAGGATTATTGCGTGAAACATGGCAAGAAATCCCTCAAGATGATATTCGTGAACTCATCGCTAGCATGCCTAGAAGGGTCCTTCCATTAAAAAAAGCAAAAGGGATGTCAACTAAGTCTTAGTTATTAAATTTATGACCATTTATAATTACTTCATTTGTATAAATTACTTGTTTAATAAAATAAACGGTTTCAGTGAGTGTCTATTCAATTCTGTCATGTCTGTATATATATATATATATATATATATATATATATATATATATATATATATATATATATAAGCAAATATGTGGATGTAGATCCGACGGTATGATAAAAATGTGGAAAAGAAAAAGAAAAATCCGAATATGTGAGTTTACTGTTTTTTATTTTGTTTTGTTTTTTTCGTTTTTTTATTTTGTTTTTTGTTTGTTGTCAAAAAACAAAAAAACAAAATAAAAACAGTAAACTGATATATTCGGATTTTGCTTTGTTTTTCAACATTTTCATCATATATATATATATATATATATATATATATATATATTTATAATATAAAATATAATCATATCTTCTTTACTGATAAGTACAGTTCACACATTACGAAGAGTTTTATTTATGTAAAATCTGTGATTTTTTGTTTTTTGTTTTGTTATACAAAAATGATCAATGGAAAAAGTCATAATGCCATTTCTGAGCTTCGGTCTCTGGTTGGACCCGGAAGAAAATGATGTGTATACAACAGAAATCAAAGGCAATAATAATAATATTAAGAAGAAGAAGAAGAAGAAGAAGAAGAAGAAGAAGAAGAAGAAGAAGAAGAGGAAGAGGAAGAAGAAGAAGAGGAAGAAGAAGAGGAAGAAGAAGAAGAAGAAGAAGAAGAAGAAGAAGAAGAAGAAGAAGAAGAAGAAGAAGAAGAAGAGGAAGAAGAAGAAGGAGAAGAAGAACTATCCAAATGTGCGTTTACGAACATTTCTCTTAATACTAATTACAATTTAATTCAGCAAACGATGTTATTTTATTGATGGTAATTAGATTTTTGGCGATTGCCTTACTCAGATTCCGTTGTTCGATACAGTGCGTCTGAAAAAATGACGCTTTTATCGCGATCGCCATCTTTTCTCGGCATTTTGAATATGGTCAAAGTGTAGTATCGGTTCTTCTTATCAGCTTAATCTGATTCCCACTCGCCACATTTATCTTCCCACCTTTCTTTTTTTTTTTTTTTTCAATTTCCGGTTGAAACCAAGTAGTGTCTTTTCCCCTCTTTCTACGCGATCAAAACGGAATTGTCCATTATTTATGAGGCATTGGCAGAGCGTAACGATCGTGTGAAATCTCAAACGAAGGGACAAGCACAATGATAATTAGCTAATAATAATAATAATAATAATAATAATATCACATACTCAAAACATCAATCACTCCAATGTAAGATTCTTGGTGAACATTTTGAGAGTATGATTCACCTGGTCAGTGATTTCAAAATACGAGCTCAAAAAGAGTATAAGGTATGCTTTTATGTACATTATGTAAAAATATTTATTAATTTCCTGATGATCAACATTTCTCATCTATTTGCAAGACGTAAAGCTCACTAACAATGATGGGTATTACCTTTTTCTCTATGACAAATTATCTTGTTTAGGATGACTAAACATGGTCTTCTCACCTGGCTTGGATTTTTCCATTTGAATTTCAACGCCTTAGAAAATTTTAATCTCAAGGAGTGGTTTTAAGTCTAGAGCTTTTTACCATTTGAAGGTCTTCAAAGATAGATTACAGTCTGTTGGAAGTGGTATGTCTGCCAGAAAGGATATTCTGGTTTTGAAGTCTTTGACTACTATGTTTGGACGATTACCTTTGATTGTTCTCTCTTTGCGCATTGGTCTTATATTCTTCTTCTTCTTCTTCTTCTTCTTCTTCTTCTTCTTCTTCTTCTTCTTCTTCTTCTCTCTCTCTCTCTCTCTTTCTCTCTCTGTGTAATAATGTTTTCTCATATTGATTGTTTTGTATGTGTGTGCTGTAATAAAGTGATATTATTATAATTATTATTATATTTGGGAGTTTCTCACGTGATGCCATTTTATTATTATTATTATTATTAATAATAATAATAATAATAATAATAATAATAATAATAATACCACATACGCAAAACAAGAGTCTCTCCAAAATGTAAGCTTCTAACAGTGTCCCAGGTAACGTCAACGTACAAGTTGCCCATAAAGTCGCCCTACTAGAAATATCCCATATACAAAGAAAAGTGCTATCAATTAAATGATAATTCTCCTATATGGCCTAAGGACCATAGTTTGTACTCGGCTCTACAAGATAAAAAGCGGGAAACATAGCATACACAAATAATAATAATAATAATAATAATAATAATAATAATAATAATAATAATAATAAAATTATAATAATAATAATAATATTACTACTACTACTACTACTACTAATAATAATAATAATACTACTACTACTACTACTAATAATAATAATAATAATTATAGTAATAAAATATCACAGTATTCTGGGACTATGATTTTCAGACAGAGTTTACCTCATCGCCGGATACTATTGTTCTAGATAAAAATGATACTGCCTTAGCAAATGACACAGATATAACAAACAAGGAAAGATTGCAAAATACTCTGAATTGAGATGGCAAGGTTGTTTGGGATGCAGGAAGGGGAATGTGAAGGTGTTTCCACTGGTGACTAATAATAATAATAGTAATAAAAGCCCACACTATTCTGGGACTGGATTTTCAGACAGACAGATTTATACCCCATCGCCGTCCGGATATTATTGTACTAGATAAGGGCAGCAAGAACTGTCAGATTATTGGAATTGCCATAGCAAATGATACAAATTAAGCAAACAAGGTGATTGAGAAAATTACAATAAATTCTGATTTGAAATCTGAGATGGCAAGATTGTTTGGAATGCAGGAAACGAATTCCAAGGTGATTCCAGTTGTGATTTGGACATCACGATTAATACTATTAAGACTATAACGTGGTTGACCAACTGGTGATACCATACCAAAAGCAACCCGCAAATCGGCTCTTTCGAGCACTGCGTATATTTTGAGGAAAGTGTTGTCCGTCTGAGGTCCTTGTTTTGACTTCAGAGATAACTTAATGCATCTGGTGTTTTTTTTCTTTTAAGAAAAAGAAGAGTTTTAAGAGTTTCACCCCAAGTATGGCGGTATTCCACTAGCACGCAATGGGTTACAGAGAGTGGGAGCAAGAGTAAAGAGGCGTGATAGAGGAAAGGATGAAGAGTAGGACGGGGAATAGATCAAGGCATCTAGAGATGTCGATTGACATTACATTTGAATAGTTGGAGATTATATCTATCAGGGAAACAAGCTATTGGAGTAGAAGAGACGGCTACATTTAACCTTTTCTACAGAGAAAGGTTGGGAACGAGATGCCAGCCTAGTAGCACGTTTAAATTCTTGCAGTCTGGGAACTAGCGAAAGTAGCTCGTCGGATCAGTTACCGTGAAGGTATTTATAGAAAAGACAGAGGGGAACGACGGCACGTCTGTGTGTGTGAGAGAGAGAGAGAGAGAGAGAGAGAGAGAGAGACTGTAAACGAGATGCCAAATTAGGGACAACTACATTGCATATCCGTTTTCTGGATCTTGTCGAGGCCCTTAAGACGAACAGCGGGGTCACCAGACCATCAAAAAGTGTATGACAAAACATTATAAAATTAATAATAGTGACGGCAATAATAATTCATTGGGGACATTGGAGATCTTAATAATAATAATAATTTATGAGAGACCATGGGGCGCGGGTTTTTGTACCTGCGCATATTTTCCGCTGTTGTTTCCGCTGGCGGCGGCGGTCGTCGTCGTCGCGCTCTTGTTTTCCTCTCTACTGGGAGGTCTTCATCTTTTCGGTAGGCCGGCGCGATTTGCTTATCCCGGTTCTTTAGGCCTTCGCCGTGACCGACTTCGGTCGCTGTTCTCGAACCATAAATACATTGATGTCATCGTAATTGAATCCAGCATATTAACATTGCAAGTACTACCATCCTAGACACAGTATATATACGGCGAAAAGTCCTGGATGTCTGAGTGTCACTTAAAATTACCTCCGTCGTTTGAGAGCTTCACCGTCCAGATGCCAATAATAATAATAATAATAACCTTGAAATAGAAATCTCAAAAATGTGGCACATGGGAACATCAACAATTCCTGTTGTAGTTGGAGCCCTTGGACTGGTTGGAAAAGATTCCAGTAGGCTGATTGAAGGGATCCCTGGAAGTCCATGCCCCAAAGAGATACAAAAGATTGTTCTGACAAGTACAGCCCACACTTTAAGAAGGGCTTTATCTATGTAATTATTTTTTTATTTTATATATATATATATATATATATATATATATATATATATTTTTTTTGCAGTGGAAAGTGTCAT
>OZ038507.1:67774231-67804231 GCA_964036315.1 Acanthosepion esculentum
GAAGAAGGGTAAATTGAAAATGGTTTGAATGGAGGGAAAAGCGAGGAAAAGAAAAATGGAAAAAGGGAGGGTCGGGACAGCTCACCAGAGTTCTTAAAAACTGGAACATGACTTCCAACAGACAGGAAAGCAGAAGACAGCATGGCATTTAGCATAGATACCAAGTTGAGGAGTAATGTCATTGGAAAGGTCATTAATGAAAAATAAAAACGGTGTAGAACCAAGGATGGAGCCCTGGGTGGCACCTGCATTAGAAGACAAGGATCTAGACGAGTGGCCATTCAGGATAACCTTCATTTCACACTCTGATAGGAAAGCTTGGATCAGTTAAAATATATATATATATATATATATATATATATATATATATATATATATATATATATATATATATATATATATATATATATATATATATATAATATAATATAATATGTGCACACATCAATTATATCATATGCACAGAAGATGGTATCTTGAACTGCATATGATGTTACATGTGCGCGTACATATCATATTGGTATTAAAAATTAACAAATAAAATATTTAAATCGGATACTTTTGTCCATCTTATCCGAAAATTGGAAATGTATAAAAAATATACATTATTAAATAATATATAGGGGCACGGTGGAGTAATGGATAGCGGCTCGAATTGAGGAATCGGAGAGCCGAGATCGAATTCCAGTCGTATCCATTACATTCATTTGCGTGCTAATACCCTTGCAATAGGTATGAATCTCCTTCTTCTCCCAGCTATGGTACCCGGTCTATGAGAAGGGAAATCTAATGCAAATCCGACCTAGAGAGGGTTTGGGCCCAAAAAACCACCATTATATATATATTTTGATGCATGTTTCATTAAATAATATAGACAAAATTTGCCTATTTATTTTATGTAAATTCTTTTCATATCGTCTGATAAGATTAATAACATTATCATTAAAAGAATAAAGAAAATCACAATATTGATACATATATTTTAATCCTGTCTAATCCTTCGGCTTACATAATCCATTATCAAATATGACTATTACATCTCAATATATTAAACAATACACAGACAAAACAATAATGATAGTTTGTTTTTGTTTACATGAAAGATTTCCAAGCAAAGACAAATTCGTGTATACGAAACGCGGAAGCGAAAATCGCACAGCTGCTCATGACGTCACACGTGACCATGCGAGAGTGAAAATGAGAAGTATTAAGCATGCGAAGTCGTTGGTAGAAACCAATGACTTCTGTTATCAATTATAGGCATTTAAGAATATTTGTGGAGATTTCATAGTTTATTTTGTCCAGGTTAGGTTTCAGCTGTTTTATGGATATAGCTTCAAGAATTTTTAGTTTTCGTTTGTTTTCATGTTTAAGTATAGTTTAATACTTAAGTATAGTTTAATACTTCTAGTATTCATCCTCTGAGTTCCATGGCTGCTTTTATATCTCGAGGAATTTCATCAAGAATTAAATTTACCTCCACGCATAGAACGGTCCGCGCGCTGCTCAAAAAGCTCTTCGGTCTTGCATTTTATTCCCGATTGTCTCTGATTATTTGTTGCGGCGTGGGTGCGAGGGACTCTTATCTGGGTATATATATATATATATATATATATATATATATATATATATATATATATATATATATATATATATATAGCTGGCCTCGTATTCGAAGAAACTCGTCTACTAGTGCGGCTAGTCAATCTCTATTACAGACTCTCGCTCAGGCACATTTGTGTTTGTTCAACAGACACAGATCCCACCTGGGTTTTATACTGCAACTACGCTGAGCAGACATTATTCACAGTCTCTGGGAGAAAGCATGTTATCTAGAATGATAAAAAATCTGAACATGACCAGCTTGACCCATGCCACAAGTCTTGGGTCAACCCGTAGTATGGTTTTCAGGCACTTTCCTAAAGTGCCGCACGCTGGGATCGTCCAACCTCCAGACCGATAACATCAGGAAGTCTACTTCCTGACAAACCGACTATGGTGAGATTCGAACCCCCGTCTCATGGTCAGAAAGCGAACGTACTAAACATTCGACCACGCGCCCATATATATAGTCATCCACATACAAGCCTGTTTCGCTGTATCACAGCTCATCAATGTGGCTAGACATCTGATTGCTTCAATCCGAGATCGAAACTCGACCGATGTAGCATCAGTCAGATATTCTACCACTGAGCTATCGATGCACGGCAGAGAAAGGAAAATATTTAACGTATTATATACGTGATGTATACAAACGCTAGTAGCTAATAACGGTCAATTCATAACTGAAGAGCGATGTGTTAATAGTTCTCAATCGGCTAAGAAGGGCATAAATTCAGACTGATAAAACACGTCGGCAATGACGAAGGTATATATTTTTCATTTGTCCTTTTTTCTCAAATTATCTTATCTTCGGAATCATTCTGAGAAATTCAACCATATATTTCGTCAATCCGAATTTATCAAGGCAAATTTAAAAGCGAAATGTTTTTCAGGTACATTAAATTCAATATATATATATATATATATATATATATATATATATATATATATATGAAGAAATATAGTCTTAAAGTGTGCTATATTTATGGGACAAAGTGCTCAATATAAGAGATAGAGCTTGTGTAAATATAAAAGTGAACATAGAAGTCAACACTTAGAGGCGACAGTCTGTTTCATGCTAGATGCTATTGTCAGGCCACGTGTGCTGTTATTTTTCTCGGCTATTTATATATACGGGTCAGTGGTGCATTGTGGGTAGTCTATTTTGGCTGATATTTTACCGGAAGTCGTTTATTTGTTTATTTGTGTCAAATTATTTTGCTTGTTTTTATTTAATTTATTTTTTTTTGTAAAAAATTGTTTATATAGCTTATTACGGGTAGTCTATTATGGCGGCTATTTTATCGGAAGTCGTTTTATTTGTTTATTTATTTGGGTCAAAATTATTTTGCTTGTTTTTATTTATTTTTATTGTTTATCTTATATATTTATTTATTTATTATTTTTATTTTGATCGGTGTTTTTATTAACGTAATAAAAATTTGTTTATATAGCTTATTTAATAGTTTTGTTTTTGTTTGGGAAGATAAAGCTATTTGTTGAATTTGGGGGTTGATTGTTGTGGTTTGTTCTGACTATAGATAGATAGATAGATAGATAGATAGATAGATAGATGCACAAACAGGCTTGAGTGGTTATACTTGAATTTTATTTTCTTAAACAGTGAAATTAATATCAACCGGCCTAGATTGAGAAGTCCTATTAAAGAACAACGTGACTTGTGGAAGGAACAGAAACTGCATCACATTTTCCATCAAGGAAATCATTCAGATAGACGAAATGTGACGCTACCTACTTGGTCACGGGAGACAATTTTGATAAAACAATGTTCAATTGCTTTTAAATAAGTAAACACACCTTTTAAATAGTGAAACTGGTCATAAAAGAAAAAAATACTCTATGAATATCAAAGACACATGGCACAGTGGATAAAGGCGTTAGTTATATCCAGTCACAGGACCCAGAGAGTGTGAGTTCAATACCCGGTTAAGGCAGTGGAGAACTTTCAGAGGGAAATTAACAGCAGATAACTGGTAACTGACATCCATTAAACATGGCACGTCTAACTAGAGAAGTCTACCCCAGTGAGCGAAATAAAGGGTTCAGTTCAACATTCCAACCACCTGAAGAAGGCCGGAGCGTACAACAGGCGAAACGTTGTAATAAATATGGCGACAAAGACGAGGACAATAGTCCGAATAATGTAAATAATGTACATAATACCTCATCTCAGAAATATAGACAGATACTGAACAAGATTATTTTATTAATAAATTAAATCCCTTAACGTCTTCCAGAATTAGTCTCTCTGTACACATCTTTCAGAATATTTTAGAGGCTTCTTAAACTTAAAATTGGAAACGTTAACGATATTTCAACTTACTTTCTCCTTACTTTGATAAAGTATTTTCACGTTTCTTTATATATATATATATATATATATATATATATATATATATATATATATATATATATATATATATTATACAATCATTTATTTGAATATTATAACATAAATATGTTATAAAATCACTACAAAAATAGCCATTTTGTTTCAACACTTCTGGTGTCTTATCAATACGCGGCTGGGTAAAATGGAATAGCACACCTTGTAATCCGAACAAAAAAAGGGGAAAAAAAGAAAGAAATAGAAACATGCGAACAGGGCGAAAGAAATCGTCCAGCGCCTAAAGTTATTAGTCCAAAGAAAAAACTCAAGCAAGTACTAAAGCAAAAACGTAGAGTGCTCAATCCGCTAAGTAGAGCTGGTATAAATGAAATAAATCCTAAAGAGACAGGAACAACCTACCTACGTTTCACCTAAATGGATCTTCAGGGTGAGCTGGCTATATATATATATATATATATATATATATATATATACATATATAAAAATATATATTTATAGATATATATATGAAGAAATATTGTCTTAAAATGTGCTATATTTATGGGATAAAGTGCTCAATGTCAGAGATAGAGCGTGTGTGGCCCGACTATTGCATCTAGCATGAAACAGACTATCGCCTCTAAGTGTTGACTTCTATGTTCACTTTTATATATATATATATATATATATATATATATATATATATATATATATATATATATATATATATTATACGGGTTGTAACAGCAAAATTGTTCGATTCTGTAACAGTAACATTGTTAAATTCTTAGATTAATTTTTGAACTGTTGATTTCTTAGAATTGATTGAAGATGGCATATCAACCTCAACGGGTTATTTAATGTCTACAACATTTTTAGGATAGATTCGTATGAATAGAATACGTTTTCTTTGGTTTAGATTGCTTTGGTTTATTTTGTTTTGCGGCATATCAACCTCAATCGTTTTTTTAATGCCGACAAAATTTTTATTGCTGGTAATGTTTCTTTTCAAAAATCTAATTCTGGGAATATTTTTCCTTGAATAAATTTATAACTGGTCATATTTTCTTCAAAGAATGTATAACTGTTTGTATTGCTGGTATTTTTTTTTTTTTTTAAGTATTGCTGATAATAATTTTTCATCCAAAATTATTGCTGGTAATACTTTTTTTTTATTACAAAGTATTTCTGTTATTAAAACCTATTTTTACATAAGTTTCGGGGTTAAATATTTGCCAATAGCTGGAGCCCTAACAGGTGCTACTACCTGGAATCAGTGTGGACCTGTGAACACCAGCAATTAAGGGGTGGTTTCACGCTCTTCAAAACCTCCTTGCTGCTGGACGTAGTTTATCGTCATACCCAGGATAGAACACTATTGGATTCTACTTTGATCAGTAAGAATGTATTTACCTGATAATCAATCTTGGTGTTGTGACCTCCTGATCTAATGTTCTTCTCTATAGCTCCCTCTTTTTTTAAATTATTCACCGTTCTATTGATGGTCCTTGAAACCTCTTTGTCACCGAGGCTCGTTGGTATAGTTGGTATGACGTTTGCCTCATATCGTAACTATTTTGTACAATTCTTGGTGTTTTCTGCATTCTGTTGAGGGTTCTTCTAGACTCGATGATTTCCTTAATTATAATTCTCTCAAATCCTCTTTAATTTCTATCACTCATATATATATATATATATATATATATATATATATATATATATATATATATATATATATATATTATAATTTTATCATATAGACAAAACCATTTTACTCATTACAAAGATGCAACTTGGTTTCAGTGCATTTCAACTGCACATCGGATGTGCAGTTGAAATGAACTGAAACCAAGTTGCATCTTTGTAGTGAGTAAAATGGTTTTGTCTATATGATAAAATTATAATAAATAAATAATTATGGCTCTACTATCAGTATCGAGCTCTTTTTTGAATTAACGCTGCGAACGTTGGAATTTATATATTACTTTCGTTCTCATCGCATCGGGTATATATATATATATATATATATATATATATATATATATATATATATATATATATATATATATATATATGTATATATATACACACACACACATAGAGTATGTACACTGTATTTAAATGTCGACAAATTTTGATGCCGATTTGATGTGTACAAATCTTTCCAATGGAAAATCGGGGTTCAGATGTGTATTCACTCACGTGCGTACAGTAAAGGGAGCAGGAAATTTCTGCACATATTTTATATAATTGGCGCCTTTTGATGTGTCTCGTGCGTTTATTTTTTTGTCCCTTCGTGTATGTATACCTTTTGGTATACGATGTTACGCGGATATATAAATTTACTAATCGTAACTTAGGTATGGCACAAGGCCGCCAGTATGAAGCACTCGGTGAGGTTCGAACTCATTTGTAAGTAATCTAGCGCGACAAGCTTGCTAACCATTACACCACATCTGCTTGTTTGGATAAGATGGACGTGTGTAGGCGAGGGTGTTCTTTATTGCTGTGGTCTATCCTATCCTCTCTCTCTCTCTCTCTCTCTCTCTCTCTCTCTCTCTCGCTCTCTGTTTTTTACTCTATCATTCTCTCCCTCTCTCTGTCTCCCCACACCGTTCACTCACTCGAGGGAGAGAGCCATACTATGTTTCTGTTCATTTTCATCTCTAACCCCAAGCCACCTGGGCCGTAAACTGACACCCACAGTTACCGATAGTGCTGACATCTGGCGGTAGCGATGGTGGTTGTGGCGGTGGTGGTGGTGGCGGTGGGGGATCGCTTTGCTAGTTTGGATTTCATTTAATTTTTTTTCTCGCCATCTTTTCCTGCTCCAAACCCCCACCCCCACCCCACGGCAATTTCCCCAGCCTCCACTATTTTACTTGGGTGCGGTTTCGTTGACATCATTCAATTCGTTACTATCGCGTGAAATCGCAAAATTTGCCCCAGTTTTTTTTAATTTTTTTTTTTATCTGGTCATGGACTAGAGTACTTAACCAATGCAGATACCAAAATACATATATATATATATATATATATATATATATATATATATATATATATATATATATATATATATATATCGTGTATTTAGACAGCAAATTCTCTTTTAGGCGTGTCTGATTGAATAAGTTACAGATATTATGTCTGCTAATTTTTAACAAAATCCGTTAAAGTATATGTTGTTCAAGGGCACAAGTATTTATACAAAGCTGTGCGTTGCTATCCATTACCGAAATTTTTCAGTATACTTTTAGTAACATTCACAGTATAAAAAATTACTGATCGACAACACAACTATCCTACTTCAATAAAATAATAAATTCAAGCTACAGATCCTAGAAGCAATGTATATTAAATAATTAAAGCCAGCACTGAACAGAATCAACTATGAATACTGCAGTAAAGTTCTGAAATGCCTATAAAGGAACAGTTTTTGACACTTTAATGCGCACATGACTGTGTCATTATAACATAGAGAGAAAAAAATCCATAATGGATGTTTTTTTCACGTTCTAATGAACGCTCAGCACCTTTTCAACCGTTTGCATTTAAAAGTATAATGAAAAATTACGGTAATGGATAGCAACGCACAGCTTTGTATAAATACTTGTAATCCTGAACAACATATAATTTTGTACTACTTGCACCGCTGAAGATGATCTTGGAAGAAGATCGAATATGCTTGGGAAATGAAAATAAAAGAAATTTAAACAGCTTTAGCGCATTTCTCTCATGCCTTAACATCAATATACGAAAGGTTATTGGTGAGTATGAACGGATTTTTTAAAAAATTAGCAGACATAATTTCTGTAATTTATTCAATCAGATATACGAGGGTCATTCAATAAATAAGGTGAATTTTTCGGTATAAGGACTTCTAATACAGATAGAAGCTTACTTTTTAAAAAATTTTCAACGTAGTCTCCCAGCACTGTCACACACTTTTCCCATCTGTGCACAAGCTTCCGTATTCCCTCAGCGTAAAAATATTTGGACTGATGTCTCAGCCAGTCGCTCACAACACTTTTGACTTCATCGTCACTTTTAAACTTCGTGCCTCTCGTGAACGCTTTCAAGGAACCAAACAGGTGAAAGTCCGAAGGGGCAAGGTCTGGGCTGTAAGGGGGATGAGGGAGCAGTTCCCAGCCCATCTCGCTGACGGTCTGCACCGTTTGGGCTGCTGTGTGAGGCCTTGCGTTGTCATGATGCAAGATGACTCCTTCTGCCTGATGACCCCTTCGCTTATCCCAACAGATAAGCTCAAAGTCTTTGCAATGTCATCCACTGTCACCCTTCTGTCAGACTGAATGAGGTCATTGACTGATTCGATCACCTCAGGAGACCTCACTTCTGTAGGCCTCCCAGGCCTGTCTTCATCCTCAACAATCCTCCGTCCTTCTTTAAACAATTTAGCCCACTTGTAGCCCACATTCTTTTGGCTGAAACATGTGGCACCATACACAGTTGACATTCTCCTATGAATTTCAACAGGTTTTCACCCTTCAGCAACCAAAAACTTGATAACTGACTGCTGTTCAATCCTGGAGCATGCTTCTTGGTCGGCCATCTTTGTTAATCGCCAAAACTCGCAATTTTTTTTTAATCTGCAAAAGAAATTAAATCCACGTGAAAAAGAAGTAAAACAAAAAAAATAAAAAAGAGTAAGCTTTTATCTGTTTTAGAAGTTTTTATACCGAAGAATTCAACTTATTTATTGAATGACCCTCGTATATATATATATATATATATATATATATATATATATATATATATATATATATACAGACACACGTATATATTATAGTAGAGTAGATAAGTTGTTCAATAAAACAAAGTCAAACGAAAGGGTGCCGATGAAATTAGTACGAAAAAAAAATTAATAATATTCACCATGTGACAAAAATGAAGCACGGGGATTGAGGTTCCAAGTTCGGAAGTTTCGAACACGCCTGTGTTCATCATCAGCGGATGCGAGAAATACGGTGGAAACTATCCAGCATTAGTTTTATATACAACTGCGAATGTGTCTTTTTGTGTGTGAATGAGTGCACGTGTCTTTGGGAGTATGCGATGACGTTCAAGACTACAGGTCATGGTGCATCTAGGGAACAGAACTTGAGGCGAATTTCAGCAATTTTGGGAGAAACGTTAAAAGTAAAAAAAAAAACATTCTATATAAATTAGTTTTTTTTTCTGTAATTTTGCAGCTTTAAAACATATTGCACTTGTTTCCCTCATATGTTTCAATGAAAAACTGAACTAAAATATAAAATATTTTTCTTATGCATTTTTAAAAAGAAAACACACAAATTCTTCATGAATAAATCAATGTTATTACCAATATTATTATTAGTCGGTCGAGCTATCTCGCATATTCATGATTCTATCACGGTCCTGCATCAAGGTCGAAGCTCATTAGCCTGGCATTCTGTGTCATAACATAACTGGTCAATGTAGGTGGTTGCGAGGGTGACCAACCCATCTTGTGCCATGTCTATGTGTGCAGAGCAGTAGATCAATCGCGAGTGCCCCGCCAAGCGCATTCTAAGATTGAAGAAATATCAGGGATTGGTCCACGGAATTGTGATTTAGTTGGATGTTATCTCCAGGAGATGTTAAGTATAGCTTTCAGCTTCCGAGTGTAGGTTCCTGTAAGCTTAAGCTCTAGGGATTTAGTTAATGTCCAAGCAGTGATACCATACATTAAAAAGAACTCTGTCTTGCTATTTACCCATATTTGGTGGAGGGTAGATATAGTCATACCTTTCCGAACGGTAGTAGTACGTTATTTTAATTAGGTGGAGCTATCTCGGATATTCATGATTCTATCACGCCAATCATCACGGCCCTATATCAAGGTCGGAAGTCATTACCCTGGCATTCTGTGTCCTGACATAACTGGTCAATGTAAGTGATTACTGGGTGACCAGCCCGTCTTGTGCCATGGCGAGGTGTCCAGAGCAATAGATCACACGCAAGTTCTTGTTTTGCTTGCCAGCAGTGTCCTGCCAAGCGCATTCTAAGATTGTAGAAATATCATGGATTGGTCCACTGAATTGTGATTTAGCTGGATGTTATCTCCAGGAGATGTTAAGTATAGCACTCAGCATCCGAGTGTAGGTTCCTGTAAGCTTAAACTCTAAGACTTTTAGTTAATGACCAGGCAGTGGCTTTATGTAACTAATAAGGGCATTTTAACTATATTTCGTAGTGTAAAATAAGAAGCAAGAAAAAAATCTCTTTTAAGAAATAAACAAAAAAATGTTACAAATAACTTTTCAAAGGGAGTCTGCAAAAAGTAAGCCTAAGAAAAATAGGATTAATAAATTATTTCTTTAAATCAAGTAAAATTTCACCCCAACCAACTATAAGGATCACTAATTCTATTCTATCCTCTATTACTATACTGATCACCATTTCTATTCTATCCTCTATTACTATACGGATCACCATTTCTATTCTATCCTCTATTACTATACAGATCACCATTTCTATTCTATCCTCTATTACTATATGGAACACCATTTCTATTCTATCCTATATTACTCTACGCATCGCCATTTCTATTCTATCGTCTATTACTATACTGATCACCATTTCTATTCTATCCTCTATTACTATAAGGATCACCATTTCTATTCTATCCTCTATTACTATACGGATCACCATTTCTATTCTATCCTCTATTATTATACGGATCACCATTTCTATTCTATCCTCTATTAATATAAGGATCACCATTTCTATTCTATCCTCTATTACTATACGGATCACCATTTCTTTTCTATCCTCTATTACTATAAGGATCAGCATTTCCATTCTATCCTCTATTACTATACAAATCACCATTTCTATTCTATCGTCTATTACTATACTGATCACCATTTCTATTCTATCCTCTATTACTCTAGGCATCGCCATTTCTATTCTATCGTCTATTACTATACTGATCACCATTTCTATTCTATCCTCTATTACTATAAGGATCACCATTTCTATTCTATCCTCTATTACTCTGGGCATCGCCATTTCTATTCTATCGTCTATTACTATACTGATCACCATTTCTATTCTATCCTCTATTACTATAAGGATCACCATTTCTATTCTATCCTCTATTACTATACGGATCACCATTTCTATTCTATCCTCTATTACTATACGATCACTATTTCTATTCTATACTCTATTACTATAAGGATCACCATTTCTATTCTATCGTCTATTACTATACTGATCACCATTTCTATTCTATCCTCTATTACTCTACGTATCGCCATTTCTATTCTATCGTCTATTACTATACTGACCACCATTTCTATTCTATCCTCTATTACTATAAGGATTACCATTTCTATTCTATCCTCTATTACTATACGGATCACCATTTCTATTCTATCCTCTATTACTATAAGGATCAGCATTTCCATTCTATCCTCTATTACTATACAGATCACCATTTCTATTCTATCCTCTATTACTCTACGCATCGCCATTTCTATTCTATCCTCTATTACTATACTGATCACCATTTCTATTCTATCGACTATTACTATACTGATCACCATTTCTATTCTATCCTCTATTACTCTACGCATCGCCATTTCTATTCTATCCTCTATTACTATACTGATCACCATTTCTATTCTATCCTCTATTACTATAAGGATCACCATTTATATTCTATCCTCTATTACTATACGATCACTATTTCTATTCTATCCTCTATTACTATACGGATCACCATTTCTATTCTATCCTCTATTACTATACGGATCACCATTTCTATTCTATCGTCTATTACTATACGGATCACCATTTCTATTCTATCCTCTATTACTATACGATCACTATTTCTACTCTATCCTCTATTACTATACAGATCACCATTTCTATTCTATCCTCTATTACTATACGGATCACCATTTCTATTCTATCCTCTATTACTATACAGATCACCATTTCTATTCTATCGTCTATTACTATACAGATCACCATTTCTATTCTATCGTCTATTAATATACGGATCACCATTTCTATTCTGTCCTCTATTACTATACAGATCACCATTTCTATTGTATCGTCTATTACTATACGGATCACCATTTCTATTCTATCCTCTATTACTATACTGATCACCATTTCTAATCTATCCTCTATTACTATAAGGATCACCATTTCTATTCTATCCTCTATTACTATACGTATCACCATTTCTATTCTATCGTCTATTACTATACGGATCACCATTTCTATTCTATCCTCTATTACTATACGATCACTATTTCTATTCTATCCTCTATAACTATACAGATCACCATTTCTATTCTATCCTCTATTACTATACGGATCACCATTTCTATTCTATCGTCTATTACTATACGGATCACCATTTCTATTCTATCCTCTATTACTATACGATCACTATTTCTATTCTATCCTCTATTACTATACAGATCACCATTTCTATTCTATCCTCTATTATTATACGGATCATCATTTCTATTCTATCCTCTATTACTATACAGATCATCATTTCTATTCTATCGTCTATTACTATACGGATCACCATTTCTATTCTATCCTCTATTACTATACGGATCACCATTTCTATTCTATCGTCTATTACTATACGGATCACCATTTCTATTCTATCCTCTATTACTATACGGATCACCATTTCTATTCTATCCTCTATTACTATACGGATCACCATTTCTGTTATATCCTCTATTACTATACGGATCACAATTTCTATTCTATCGTCTATTACTATACGGATCACCATTTCTATTCTATCCTCTATTACTATACAGATCACCATTTCTATTCTATCGTCTATTACTATACGGATCACTATTTCTATTCTATCCTCTATTACTATACAGATCACCATTTCTATTCTATCGTCTATTACTATACGGATCACCATTTCTATTCTATCCTCTATTACTATACGGATCACCATTTCTATTCTATCCTCTATTACTATACGGATCACCATTTCTATTATATCCTCTATTACTATACAGATCACCATTTCTATTCTATCCTCTATTACTATACGGATCACCATTTCTATTCTATCCTCTATTACTATACGTATCACCATTTCTATTCTATCCTCTATTACTATACAGATCACCATTTCTATTCTATCGTCTATTACTATACGGATCACCATTTCTATTCTATCCTCTATTACTATACGATCACTATTTCTATTCTATCCTCTATTACTATACGATCACCATTTCTATTCTATCCTCTATTACTATACGCATCACCATTTCCATTCTATCCTCTATTACTATACAGATCACCATTTCTATTCTATCGTCTATTACTATACGGATCACCATTTCTATTCTATCCTCTATTACTATACGGATCACCATTTCTATTCTATCCTCTATTACTATACGATCACTATTTCTATTCTATCCTCTATTACTATACAGATCACCATTTCTATTCTATCCTCTATTACTATACGGATCACCATTTCTATTCTATCGTCTATTACTATACGGATCACCATTTCTATTCTATCCTCTATTACTATACGGATCACCATTTCTATTCTATCGTCTATTACTATACTGATCACCATTTCTATTCTATCCTCTATTACTCGACGCATCACCATTTCTATTCTATCCTCTATTACTATACTGATCACCATTTCTAATCTATCCTCTATTACTATAAGGATCACCATTTCTATTCTATCCTCTATTACTATACAGATCACCATTTCTATTCTATCCTCTATTACTATACGGATCACCATTTCTATTCTATCGTCTATTACTATACGGATCACCATTTCTATTCTATCCTCTATTACTATACGATCACTATTTCTATTCTATCCTCTATTACTATACAGATCACCATTTCTATTCTATCCTCTATTATTATACGGATCAACATTTCTATTCTATCCTCTATTACTATACAGATCATCATTTCTATTCTATCGTCTATTACTATACGGATCACCATTTCTATTCTATCCTCTATTACTATACGGATCACCATTTCTATTCTATCGTCTATTACTATACGGATCACCATTTCTATTCTATCCTCTATTACTATACGGATCACCATTTCTATTCTATCCTCTATTACTATACGGATCACCATTTCTATTATATCCTCTATTACTATACGGATCACCATTTCTATTCTATCGTCTATTACTATACGGATCACCATTTCTATTCTATCCTCTATTACTATACAGATCACCATTTCTATTCTATCGTCTATTACTATACGGATCACTATTTCTATTCTATCCTCTATTACTATACAGATCACCATTTCTATTCTATCGTCTATTACTATACTGATCACCATTTCTATTCTATCCTCTATTACTATACGGATCACCATTTCTATTCTATCCTCTATTACTATACGGATCACCATTTCTATTATATCCTCTATTACTATACAGATCACCATTTCTATTCTATCCTCTATTACTATACGGATCACCATTTCTATTCTATCGTCTATTACTATACGTATCACCATTTCTATTCTATCCTCTATTACTATACAGATCACCATTTCTATTCTATCGTCTATTACTATACGGATCACCATTTCTATTCTATCCTCTATTACTATACGATCACTATTTCTATTCTATCCTCTATTACTATACGATCACCATTTCTATTCTATCCTCTATTACTATACGGATCACCATTTCCATTCTATCCTCTATTACTATACAGATCACCATTTCTATTCTATCCTCTATTACTATACGGATCACCATTTCTATTCTATCCTCTATTACTCTACGCATCGCTATTTCTATTCTATCCTCTATTATTATACTGATCACCATTTCTATTCTATCCTCTATTACTATAAGGATCACCATTTCTATTCTATCCTGTATTACTATACGGATCACCATTTCTATTCTATCCTCTATTACTATACGATCACTATTTCTATTCTATCCTCTATTACTATACAGATCACCATTTCTATTCTATCCTCTATTACTATACGGATCACCATTTCTATTCTATCGTCTATTACTATACGGATCATCATTTCTATTCTATCCTCTATTACTATACGGATCACCATTTCTATTCTATCCTCTATTACTATACGATCACTATTTCTATTCTATCCTCTATTACTATACAGATCACCATTTCTATTCTATCCTCTATTACTATACGGATCACCATTTCTATTCTATCCTCTATTACTATACATATCACCATTTCTATTGTATCGTCTATTAGTATACGGATCACCATTTCTATTCTATCCTTTATTACTATACGGATCACCATTTCTATTCTATCGTCTATTACTATACGGACCACCATTTCTATTCTATCCTCTATTACTATACGGATCACCATTTCTATTCTATCGTCTCTTACTATACGGATCACCATTTCTATTCTATCGTCTATTACTATACGGATAACCATTTCTATTCTATCCTCTATTACTATACAGATCACCATTTCTATTCTATCGTCTATTACTATACGGATCACCATTTCTATTCTATCCTCTATTACTATACGATCACCATTTCTATTCTATCCTCTATTACTATACGGATCACCATTTCTATTCTATCGTCTATTACTATACGGATCATCATTTCTATTCTATCCTCTATTACTATACGGATCACCATTTCTATTCTATCCTCTATTACTATACGATCACTATTTCTATTCTATCCTCTATTACTATACAGATCATCATTTCTATTCTATCCTCTATTACTATACGGATCACCATTTCTATTCTATCCTCTATTACTATACATATCAACATTTCTATTGTATCGTCTATTAGTATACGGATCACCATTTCTATTCTATCCTTTATTACTATACGGATCACCATTTCTATTCTATCGTCTATTACTATACGGACCACCATTTCTATTCTATCCTCTATTACTATACGGATCACCATTTCTATTCTATCGTCTCTTACTATACGGATCACCATTTCTATTCTATCGTCTATTACTATACGGATAACCATTTCTATTCTATCCTCTATTACTATACAGATCACCATTTCTATTCTATCGTCTATTACTATACGGATCACCATTTCTATTCTATCCTCTATTACTATACGATCACCATTTCTATTCTATCCTCTATTACTATACGGATCACCATTTCTATTCTATACTCTGTTACTATACTGATCACCATTTCTATTCTATCCTCTATTACTATACGGATCACCATTTCTATTCTATCCTCTATTACTATACGATCACTATTTCTATTCTATCCTCTATTACTATACGGATCACCATTTCTATTCTATCCTCTATTAATATAAGGATCAGCATTTCCATTCTATCCTCTATAAACTATACAGATCACCATTTCTATTCTATCGTCTATTACTATACTGATCATCATTTCTATTCTATCCTCTATTACTCTACGCATCGCCATTTCTATTCTATCCTCTATTACTATACTGATCACCATTTCTATTCTATCGTCTATTACTATACGGATCACCATTTCTATTCTATCCTCTATTACTATACGGATCACCATTTCTATTCTATCCTCTATTACTATACGGATCACCATTTCTATTATATCCTCTATTACTATACAGATCACCATTTCTATTCTATCCTCTATTACTATACGGATCACCATTTCTATTCTATCGTCTATTACTATACGTATCACCATTTCTATTCTATCCTCTATTACTATACAGATCACCATTTCTATTCTATCGTCTATTACTATACGGATCACCATTTCTATTCTATCCTCTATTACTATACGATCACTATTTCTATTCTATCCTCTATTACTATACGATCACCATTTCTATTCTATCCTCTATTACTATACGGATCACCATTTCCATTCTATCCTCTATTACTATACAGATCACCATTTCTATTCTATCGTCTATTACTATACTGATCACCATTTCTATTCTATCCTCTATTACTATACAGATCACCATTTCTATTCTATCGTCTATTACTATACGGATCACCATTTCTATTCTATCGTCTGTTACTATACGGATCACCATTTCTATTCTATCGTCTATTACTATACGGATAACCATTTCTATTCTATCCTCTATTACTATACAGATCACCATTTCTATTCTATCGTCTATTACTATACGGATCACCATATCTATTCTATCCTCTATTACTATACGATCACCATTTCTATTCTATCCTCTATTACTATACGGATCACCATTTCTATTCTATCGTCTATTACTATACGGATCACCATTTCTATTGTATCCTCTATTACTATACGATCACTATTTCTATTCTATCCTCTATTACTATACAGATCACCATTTCTATTCTATCCTTTATTACTATACGGATCATCATTTCTATTCTATCGTCTATTACTATACGGATCACCATTTCTATTCTATCCTCTATTACTATACAGATCACCATTTCTATTCTATCGTCTATTACTATACGGATCACCATTTCTATTCTATCGTCTCTTACTATACGGATCACCATTTCTATTCTATCGTCTATTACTATACGGATAACCATTTCTATTCTATCCTCTATTACTATACAGATCACCATTTCTATTCTATCGTCTATTACTATACGGATCACCATATCTATTCTATCCTCTATTACTATACGATCACCATTTCTATTCTATCCTCTATTACTATACGGATCACCATTTCTATTCTATACTCTATTACTATACTGATCACCATTTCTATTCTATCCTCTATTACTATACGGATCACCATTTCTATTCTATCCTCTATTAATATAAGGATCAGCATTTCCATTCTATCTTCTATAAACTATACAGATCACCATTTCTATTCTATCGTCTATTACTATACTGATCCCCATTTCTATTCTATCGTCTATTACTATACGGATCAGCATTTCTATTCTATCCTCTATTACTATACGATCACTATTTCTATTCTATCCTCTATTACTATACAGATCACCATTTCTATTCTATACTCTATTACTATACGGATCACCATTTCTATTCTATCCTCTATTACTATAAGGATCACCATTTCTATTCTATCCTCTCTTACTATACGGATCACCATTTCTATTCTATCGTCTATTACTATACGGATCACCATTTCTATTCTATCGTCTATTACTATACTATCACTATTTCTATTCTATCCTCTATTACTATACAGATCACCATTTCTATTCTATCCTCTATTACTATACGATCACCATTTCTATTCTATACTCTATTACTATAAGTATCAGCATTTCTATTCTATCCTTTATTACTATACGAATCACCATTTCTACTCTATCCTCTATTACTATACGGATCACCATTTCTATTCTATCGTCTATTACTATACGATCACCATTTCTATTCTATCCTCTATTACTATACGGATCACCATTTCTATTCTATCCTCTATTAATATAAGGATCAGCATTTCCATTCTATCCTCTATAAACTATACAGATCACCATTTCTATTCTATCGTCTATTACTATACTGATCACCATTTCTATTCTATCCTCTATTACTCTACGCATCGCCATTTCTATTCTATCCTCTATTACTATACTGATCACCATTTCTATTCTATCGTCTATTACTATACGGATCACCATTTCTATTCTATCCTCTATTACTATACGGATCACCATTTCTATTCTATCCTCTATTACTATACGGATCACCATTTCTATTATATCCTCTATTACTATACAGATCACCATTTCTATTCTATCCTCTATTACTATACGGATCACCATTTCTATTCTATCGTCTATTACTATACGTATCACCATTTCTATTCTATCCTCTATTACTATACAGATCACCATTTCTATTCTATCGTCTATTACTATACGGATCACCATTTCTATTCTATCCTCTATTACTATACGATCACTATTTCTATTCTATCCTCTATTACTATACGATCACCATTTCTATTCTATCCTCTATTACTATACGGATCACCATTTCCATTCTATCCTCTATTACTATACAGATCACCATTTCTATTCTATCGTCTATTACTATACTGATCACCATTTCTATTCTATCCTCTATTACTATACAGATCACCATTTCTATTCTATCGTCTATTACTATACGGATCACCATTTCTATTCTATTGTCTGTTACTATACGGATCACCATTTCTATTCTATCGTCTATTACTATACGGATAACCATTTCTATTCTATCCTCTATTACTATACAGATCACCATTTCTATTCTATCGTCTATTACTATACGGATCACCATATCTATTCTATCCTCTATTACTATACGATCACCATTTCTATTCTATCCTCTATTACTATACGGATCACCATTTCTATTCTATCGTCTATTACTATACGGATCACCATTTCTATTGTACCCTCTATTACTATACGATCACTATTTCTATTCTATCCTCTATTACTATACAGATCACCATTTCTATTCTATCCTTTATTACTATACGGATCATCATTTCTATTCTATCGTCTATTACTATACGGATCACCATTTCTATTCTATCCTCTATTACTATACAGATCACCATTTCTATTCTATCGTCTATTACTATACGGATCACCATTTCTATTCTATCGTCTCTTACTATACGGATCACCATTTCTATTCTATCGTCTATTACTATACGGATAACCATTTCTATTCTATCCTCTATTACTATACAGATCACCATTTCTATTCTATCGTCTATTACTATACGGATCACCATATCTATTCTATCCTCTATTACTATACGATCACCATTTCTATTCTATCCTCTATTACTATACGGATCACCATTTCTATTCTATACTCTATTACTATACTGATCACCATTTCTATTCTATCCTCTATTACTATACGGATCACCATTTCTATTCTATCCTCTATTAATATAAGGATCAGCATTTCCATTCTATCTTCTATAAACTATACAGATCACCATTTCTATTCTATCGTCTATTACTATACTGATCCCCATTTCTATTCTATCGTCTATTACTATACGGATCAGCATTTCTATTCTATCCTCTATTACTATACGATCACTATTTCTATTCTATCCTCTATTACTATACAGATCACCATTTCTATTCTATACTCTATTACTATACGGATCACCATTTCTATTCTATCCTCTATTACTATAAGGATCACCATTTCTATTCTATCCTCTCTTACTATACGGATCACCATTTCTATTCTATCGTCTATTACTATACGGATCACCATTTCTATTCTATCGTCTATTACTATACTATCACTATTTCTATTCTATCCTCTATTACTATACAGATCACCATTTCTATTCTATCCTCTATTACTATACGATCACCATTTCTATTCTATACTCTATTACTATAAATATCAGCATTTCTATTCTATCCTTTATTACTATACGAATCACCATTTCTACTCTATCCTCTATTACTATACGGATCACCATTTCTATTCTATCGTCTATTACTATACGATCACCATTTCTATTCTATACTCTATTACTATAAGTATCAGCATTTCTATTCTATCCTTTATTACTATACGAATCACCATTTCTACTCTATCCTCTATTACTATACGTACCGCTATTCTATAGTCTATTCACTATACTATTTCTCTATTCAGATCACCATACGGATTACTATTCGAGCGAGTATTATCGAGCAAGTACTATTAGTGTGAGTGATATTCGAAGTCGTTTGACACAAATATTATTCAACGGCGTTACTATAGTTGTGTCTGCGAATACAAAATCCCTACTACAACGAGCATTACGAAAGTTACAACGTTTATTCGTTGACATCACAAGTAGTCAATGCATGAATGAATGGTAATCTAATATATGTATATAATTGATCCCAGCTCGACTCTTCGGTACGCTGTTCTAACTAATATATGTTTAAGAAAAACTATCTATGACTACTCACTACACAATGAACCAGCTTCCCAGGGAGAAAACCTATCAGTTGATTCAATATGATCATGCTGCTCCAGATCAGAGGAAAACGTTTACCAGAGAAGGGTCAATGAGATATTCTCCAGGGGGTCATCATCATGCATACTGATGGAATACAAAAAATGTTTTCGTAGTTTCGTTTTGGAAAAGTTAAAGTGATGTAATGAAATAACCTGCCACCCCCATGAGTGGCGACTCTATAGGTGGTAATCGCCTATAAGTATCCGTTAGGACAGCGTACAGAAGAGTCGAGCAGGGATCTCTCCCAGCTGTACTGGTCAAACTCTCTGCCTTCGGGCAGAGAGGAACCCGGACGAGGCTCCGTCGAAGGGCAGAGCTTCGTTCGGGGAGGTTGACCAACCCGATCCCGTTTATACGGGATCAACGGGCATTTTTTGGCCGAGCCTACGGGCTCGGGAAAACCCCACTTTAAACCCGGCCTTGTGCCACATCTATCCCTCGTGGTGGGGACAGTAAATACTGTCGAGCTGGGATCTTTTCCAGCTGAACTGGTTGAACTCTCTGCTTTCGGGCAGAGAGGAACCCGGACGTGGCTATGTCTTCGGGCAGAGTCTTGTTCGGGGAGGTAGACAGACCCGATTCCGTTTATTCGGGGTCTACGGGGATGTTTTGGCCGAGCCTATGGGCTCGGGAACCCCACTTTAAATTTGGCCTTGTGCCACACGTGACAGCGTGGGACAGTTGCTAAATAGCGTCGAGCTGGGATCTGTTATTCAGATCTTGACTGCTGTCGAACTCTCTGCCTTTGGGCAGAGAGAAACCCAGACGAGGCTATGCCGAAAGGTTGAGTCTCGTTCGGGGAGGTAGACAGACCCTGAACCCGTTTATGCGGAGTTTACGGGGAATTTTTGGCCGAGCCTACGGGCTCGGATTGTTCCACATAAAAACTCAGCGTTGTGCCACATATTTCCTTGTAGGGAGGCAGGTAAATACCGCCGAGCTGTGATCTGCCTACCGCAGCACGAACACAACCATACTGACTTGCGACGACTGTGCGCATAACTATTATTCCTTGCTTGGTGTACTGGTAAATAAACCTGTTACTATTTATCCACCGTGTTTGTCCATTTCATATTCCTGTTAGCACAGAATATAACATAAATTTAACAAGCCATTCCTTGCCCCAGTTTACAACGGTTGTATGTCACTTTCTAGATGAGCTACGGGAAAGTGACTGAAGCCGAGATGACAGGTTAGGACCAATAATGTTGCAAATTCTTCTTTCTATTTTATCATAAATCTCTAAAAACATAGCAGAAGCACCAGAACATATGTGGCATTTAGGCCATACAACCTTGTTGAGATATTCCATTTTCTCATTAATTATGGGCTGACAAAAAGTTGCATTACAGTATAAGAACAGGCAAAATAGTCAATATACTTCTTAATACTTGTTAAAAACATAACTTCTGATTGCATAAAAAGAAATTAAAGTTTATCATTAGCTATTGCTATTATGAATAAAATATTTTTATATATGAATAAAATATTAACTAAATTTAAAAATATTAACTAAATTATTAAACAATATTAAAAATATTAACATAATATAAAAAAATAGTAATATAAATATTAACTAAATTGAAAAATAATATTTTACAATATGAATAAAAAAAACTAAATTATAAAAATATTATTTTTATATATGAATAAAATATTAACTAAATTAAAAAATAGTTACACTAATTATTAAAAAATATTAACATAATATTAAAAATATTAACTAAATTAAAAATATAATATTGTTATATATGAATAAAATATTAACTAAGTTAAAAGAATATATTTTTATATTATATATGAATAACTTAAGAATATAATATTTTTATATATAAATAAAATATTAACTAAATTAAAAATCATATTTTTATATATGAATAAAATATTAACTAAGTTAAAAGAATATATTTTTATATTATATATGAATAAAATATTAAATTAAGAACATAATATTTTTATATATAAATAAAATATTAACTAAATTAAAAATCATATTTTTATATATGAATAAAATATTAACTAAATTAAAAGAATATATTTTCATATTATGACTAAAATATTAAATTAAGAATGTAATATTTTTATATATAAATAAAATGTTAACTAAATTAAAAATATATGTTTATATATGAATAAAATATTAACTAAATTAAAACTCATATTTTTATATATGAATAAAATATTAACTAAAATAAAAGAATATATTTTTATATTATATATGAATAAAATATTAAATTAAGAATGGAATATTTTTATATATAAATAAAATATTAACTAAATTAAAAATATATGTTTATATATGAATAAAATATTAACTAAACTATAAATCATATTTTTATATATGAATAAAATATTAACTAAATTAAAAGAATATATTTTATATTATATATGAATAAAATATTAAATTAAGAATATAATATTTTTATATATAAATAAAATATTAACTAAATTAAAAATCATATTTTTATATATGAATAAATATTAACTAATTTAAAAAAATCATATTTTTATATATGAATAAAATATTAACTTAAATAATAACATTAAATAATCTTCTAAACAATAAGATGAAAATTCCGAAATTACATCTTTTACTGAAATAAGCTAACGTCAAAGTGTAAAAGAAAAACGTTCTTTGAATTACTTAACCGTTTGAGTCCTGACCACCGCTTTACCGGTGGTAAAGAAAAATGACGTAATGCCTAGCCACCAGTTGAACAGCGGTAGAGAAAAATGAATTAATGCCCAGCCACCGGTTGAACGGTGGGTAAACATTTGCGTCATGTTTTGCTATTGGTTGTCTTATTTTGAAGAGCCAATCAAAAAAGCCGTAATATTCTGATGTCATCGAACAACATGTCCATGTCTTTTTATTGTGTTTTGTGCATATGTTTTGGATAAAAAAAGATCGTTCTTACCATGAAGCGTGCAGAGTCTCAAGCTTGACCGTCAGGGAAGCAATCAGGGACACAACGGGCGAGAAAAGAACTCTACACGTCGCAGCAAGAAATTGATATGCTTGACTTTTTTTATATCGACCGTGAAACATTACATACCACTTATATGCGAACCATTTTATTCTATTTTAATTATTCTATTCATATCGATCAGTCTATTTCTCTCTCTTTTTATGTTCATATCTATCTCTCTATCTGTCTATATCTCTGAGATGACGTATTATGATTACTTTCATTATTTACATTATTCAGACTGTTATCCTCATCTTCATTGACATATTCACAACGTTTCGGTCGTTGTACGCTCCGGCCTTCTTTAGGTGATTGAAATTTCGAACCGAATCCTTTATTCCATTTTAAGTATCCTATTCATATCGATCAGTCTATTTCTCTCTCATTTTATGTTCATATCTATCTCTCTATCTGTCTATATCTCTGAGATGACGTATTATGATTACTTGCATTATTTACATTATTCGAGCTGTTATCCTCATCTTCATTTCCTCATTCACAACGTTTTGGCCTCTATATCTCTGAGATGACGTATTATGATTACTTACATTATTTACATTATTCAGACTGTTATCCTCATCTTCATTGACATATTCACAACGTTTCGGCCATTGTACGTTCCGGCCTTCTTCAGGCGATTGGAAATTCGAACCGAACCCTTTATTGCATTTTAAGTATCCTATTCATATCGATCAATCTATCTCTCTCTCTATTTATGTTCATATCCATCTCTGAGATGACGTATTATGATTACGTACATTATTTGCTTTATTTGGACTGTTATCCTCATCTTCATTGCTATATTCAAAACGTTCCTTCATGTACTGGAATTTCGAACCGAGACCTTTAATTTCGACCACCAGGGTAGATTGATCTAGTTTCACGTGCCGTGCCTCTTCCGGATGTTGCAGTTATTTCCCCTTAACTCCACTCTCCAAGTTTGGTTGACTTCTGCTATGGCCTGGTATCGAACTCACAACACTTTGGGTATAGTCACTGGATCTAACCAACGTCTTTATCCATTGGGCCATGTGTCCTGAAGAAGGCCGGGGCGTACAACGACTGAAACGTTGTGGAGGATAACAGTCCGAATAAGGTAAATAATACAAGTAATCATAATACCTCATCTCAGAGATATAAACACATATCTAGTAAAGTGTTGAACCCTTTTTGCCTTAAATTTATTATGTACACACTTCTAGTAACGGCTAGAACCCCTTTTCGTTTCCCCCTTATTATGTATACATTTCTAGTAATCGGTTGAACCAGTGGAACGAGGAGCATTTGGAATAGACATCTAATTCTGGCCCATAGTTGCACGGTGAATAGGCCTGTTGTATAAAATACCATGGCGTCTCTGTACTTATCAATATTTAACTAAGCTTAGTATCTCTCTATATTTCTGAGATGAGGTATTATGTACATTATTTACATTATTCGGACATGGCACGTGGAACTAGAACAGTCTACCCCAGTGAGCGAAATAAAGGGTTCAGTTCGACATTCCAACTACCTGAAGAAGGCTGGGGTGTACAACGGCCGAAACGTTGTAATAAATATGGCGACAAAGATGAGGACAGTAGTCCGAATGATGTAAATAATGTATTTAACGCAGCTTATTTTTTTTCTGGTCTTCTTTGTGCTATGTCCCTTCAAGACTTTGGTGGTCACAACTCTCCACCATATCCTATCCTTTGTCGTCCGTAACAATGTTTCTCCATTTACTAAACCTCTCACTAACTGTTCTGCCATAGATTTGCACAAACTTGTAAGGCAGGTTATCTGGCAGATGTCTGCTGCCCCTATTTCGTTATGAATGTCAAATTCTGCAGGCACTCTTTCCTGATATATCCCAGGCATTCTAACAGTCGCCTTCTGATTCTCAAGTATAAACGTTCTTTTTAAAACATTTTTCGCCATTACTTTATTATTTAGTCACTTTTAATAACGTATTGAACCACGTTTGATCTTCATCTCATTAGGTCCACTTTTTCTGTAACTGGTGGAATCTCTTTCATCTTCACTTTATTCGGTATACACTTCCAGTAAAGGGTTGGACTACCGTTAGTCTTCAATTAGTTATATACTTCTAGAAACGGGTGGAACCTTTTTCATCTTCACTTTATTGGGTATACATTTTCAGTACCTGGTTAACCCACCTTTCGTTTTCACTTAATTAGGTATAGACTTATAGAAACGGGTAGAAACCCTTTTCTTTTTCATTTCATTAGGTAGACACTTCTAATTACGGGTGGAACTCCTTTCGTCTTCACTTTATTATTTATACATTTCTAGTAACTAGCTGGAAACCTTTTCGTCTTCAGATTATTAGGTATACATTTCTAGCAATGTGTTGCGACCCACTTTCGTTTTAACACAGCCTCAGTTCTTGTTGGCATAGATTCGACTGTCTTTAGAAATTCCTCTACGTGTCCATGGTATAGCACGTTGACATCTTGTAATTAGTGACTGGTTGAAGCACATACAGTAGTCTAATTTTTCACTCCTCCACATCGCAATGTTCTTTTTGGGACTGTTGAGATCGGTAGACGTATTGGGGTGGCCAAGGACACATTCCAAAAGCTGGGCATAGTATTGCGAGACAGGAGGATATCTTTATTTACATTATTCGGACTATTGTCCTCATCTTTGTCGCCATATTTATTACAAAGTTTCAGCCTTTCACTAGCTGTCTATATTTCTGAGATGGGGTATTATGTACACTATTTACATTATTCGGATTATTGTCCTCATCTTTTAATGGATGTTAGTTATCAGTTATCTCCTGTTAATTTTCCCACTGAAAGTTCTCCACTGCCTTAACCGGGTATTGAACTCATACTCTTTGGGTCCTGTCACATGTTAAACATGGCACGTGGAACTAGAACAGTCTACCCCAGTGAGCGAAATAAAGGGTTCAGTTCGACATTCCAACCACCTGAAGAAGGCCGGAGCGTACAACGGCGGAAACGTTGTAATAGATATGGCGCCAAAGATGAGGTCAATAGTTCGAATAATGTAAATAGTGCACATAATACCTCATCTCAGAAATCTAGACACATATTGGAGGATTTCATTGGCAACAAAGAAAAAGAATACTGAGCTGTTACGTGACATCTGTACTTCTTTACGGGGGCAAATGTTGGGCGATTTCCTCATAAAGAAGAGACTGTGGTTCTACAGAAGGATATACAAAAATAGAAAGAGGCGTAAGGCAAGGATGCGTCTTCTCACCGGACATATTCAACCTATACAGCGAGGCAATTCTGAGAGAACTGGAAACCCTACCGATATTTAGCATTGGCAGACGCAATCTTAACAACATAAGATACGCAGATGACACAGTACTGATAGCAGACACGGAAAAGAAATTACAAAAATCTTCTACAGAAGGTAGCGACGGAGAATGAGAAGGAACTAAGCATAAACTACAAAAAGACGGTGTGCATAGTTGTCAGTAAGAGGATGAGCCCGAAATGCGATTTGAAGGTCGGGAAAACTAGAATCAAGGAGACGCGGAAGTTTGAAATCTGGGAAGCGCCTTGACAGAGGACGGTAAGTGCGACACTGAGATCCGCAGGCGTATTGGGATGGCTAAGGACACATTCCAAAATATATATATATATATAAATATATATATAAACAAACGCACATTCCAAAAACAGGAGGATGTCTTTGGTAACAAAGAAAAGAATACTGAACTGTTACGTGACATCTGTACTTCTTTACTGGGGCGAATGTTGGACGATTTGACTCAAAGACGAAGAAGAGACTCAAGGCGACGAAGATGTGGTTCTACAGAAGGATGCTGAAGATATCATGGACCGAGCATGTGAGCAACGATGAGGTCTTAGAGCGGTTGCAAACGGGGTGGAGGCTTATGCTTAGCACCAGAAATAGGCAGCTGTTGTTTCTGGGACACGTAATGAGGAAGGAGGGCGTCGGGAATCTGATACTCACGGGTCAAATAGAGGGAACGGGAGACAAGGGAAAACAGCGCGTGACATACCTGACGAGCTTGAGCAGGTGGATGGCAGAACGTGGTCTGGGGGAGGAAACAGAGAGAAGGAGCTTGCTGAGAGCTGCAAGGGATAGAGGGAGGTAGATAGCCATGATCGCCTACGTCCCGAAAGGACATGGCACATAAAAAAGAAAAAAAAGAATCTGCTAATTATGAAATCGATTTAAACAGAAAGCCCATTGCTGTGTACCCTCAACCGATTTGTTATTATTTTTGATTTGTGACACTGCGAATTGTCCTACTGGGCACAACCCCTAGAGTCATAAATTGAGGCACTTTGCCAGCGACATACTTAGGTAGCAGCCGCATTTAAGCGTTCTTTTTATTGCTCGCAATGTTTTTTTACTCTTCCACCACTAGGAGTAGATAGGTTCGCCTATCCCCCGGTTCACATATCTCTCCAGTTTTTCTGAAGGAGTGTACAGGTTTATCCCTTGTTTAGGATTGGGTTTCCGGTCACCTATAAGGCCTACTTCAACTCTATACTTCTGACGTCTCCGCCTGGACTGTGAAATTTTATTCACTAATTATTCATTTAGTCTCTCCCAATAGGAGTAGATAGGTTCGACTACCGTTTCACAACCCTTCCCAGTTTTTTGAACAGGAGTAGAGGTTTATCCCTTGTTTAGGATTGGGTTTCCGGTCTCTTATAAGGCCTACTTCAACTCTATACTTCTGACGTCTCCGCCTGAACTGTGAAATTTTATTCACTAATTATTCATTTAGTCTCTCCCAATAGGAGTAGATAGGTTCGACTACCGTTTCACAACCCTTCCCGGTCTTTTGAACAGGAGTAGGGGTATATCCCTTTGTTTCCTGTTTAGGATTGCGTTTCCGATTTCCTCTAAAGTCTACTTCCGGACTCTGCTTCTAACGTCTCCATCTAAACTCTGAAATATTATCCACAAATTAATTCTAGACTTCTTCAACACTAGAGTTATCTTTTATCTGTCATCTTTGCTGCGGAGCCCTAATAAATTCACTTCATGCTCTTACACTAATACAACACCAAACACCTTGAGTGGCTCTTGGGACTTGTATTGGGTGAATATTATATGTATGCATATATATATATACTGTGTGTGTATTTAGGCAGCATTTTTTCATTCATACATGTTTCATTAAATAATATAGACAAGTGTTGTCTATTTATTTTATGTAAGTTCTTTTCATATATATACACACACAACATGCACATATATATTCACATACATACAAACACAAAAATACAGATGCACACACACATATATATATATATATATATATATATATATATATATATATATATATGCATCTGTAATTTTGTGTGTGCCTGTAGGTGAACATATATGTGCGTGTTATATATATATATATATATATATATATATATATGAAGAAACATAGTTTTAAGGTGTGGGATATTTATGGATAAAGGGTTCAATATCAGAGATAGAGCGTATGTAAATATAAATATAAAGTGAACATTGAAGTCAACGCTCAGAGGCGACAGGCTGTTTTCAATCTTGATGCAATCGGCAGCCTGACGATTGCGTCTAGCATGAAAACAGCCTGTCGCATCTGAGTGTGGACTTCACTGTTCACTTATATATATATATATATATATATATATATATATATATATATATATATATATATATATATATATATATATATACAGTGACATGCATAAGTATTGGATACATGTTATTTTCTGTTATAACTCTAGTTTATGTTCGCCATTTTGCCTGATATTTGGTAAGTAATATCTCGTAAAGTTGTTTTAGTTGTATGTGGAAGGAAAATTAAAAACTCATGGTTGAATTCATTTTTTTTTTTATCAAAGTTCAAAATCACCCTATGCAAAAGTGTTGGATACATGACAATTTTTTCGAATTTCCACTCGAAACTTCGTATTTTAAAAGACTTTAAATATTCAAATTTTCGATAATATTGGAATGTTATCTCTGACCAATCAGAGAAGCACACAATTGTTTACAAGATAGTGCTACTAATCATCTGACTCTTTGATGTGCATTCTGCAA